>CM066333.1:6743596-7011096 GCA_033807585.1 Hydrophis major | reverse complement strand
GGCCAGGGAGGGAGACCGAGGAGGATCTGCGGGAGAGAAAGAGCGTTAGGCTGAGCTGTGGAAGCTTTGCTCTGTCCTGCAAAGAGGGCATTCCTTGAATAGAGGGGTGGTGCATCATGGGTTTTGAGTCCCAGCGGACAGGAAAAGCCAGGCAGCTGTGTCTAAAGTTGTGTTTCTCAACCTTGGTGGCTTTAAGAGGGGTGGACTTCAACTCCCAGAATTCCCCATATCTTAAAGTAGAGGTCTCCAAACTTGGCAACTTTAAGACTTGTGGACTTCAACTCCCAGAATTCCCCATATCTTAAAGTAGAAGTCTCCAAACTTGGCAACTTTAAGACTTGTGGACTTCAACTCCCAGAATTCCCCATATCTTAAAGTAGAGGTCTCCAAACTTGGCAACTTTAAGACTTGTGGACTTCAACTCCCAGAATTCCTCATATCTTAAAGTAGAGGTCTCCAAACTTGGCAACTTTAAGACTTGTGGACTTCAACTCCCAGAATTCCCCATATCTTAAAGTAGAAGTCTCCAAACTCAGCAACTTTAAGACTTGTGGACTTCAACTCCCAGAATTCCCCATATCATAAAGTAGAGGTCTCCAAACTTGGCAACTTTAAGACTTGTGGACTTCAACTCCCAGAATTCCTCATATCTTAAAGTAGAGGTCTCCAAACTTGGCAACTTTAAGACTTGTGGATTTCAGCTCCCAGAATTCTCCAGCCAGCTGCGTCTGTTTCTTTTTTTTTCTTCTTAATCTCCCAAAATGGAGAGATTGCAGAGGAAGGGATTACAAGAGAGTAAGCTATGCTGGCTGGGGAATTCTGGGAGTTGAAGTCCATACATCTTAAGCATGCTGGCTGGGGAATTCTGGGAGTTGAAGTCCATACATCTTAAAACACACCGGCCAAGGAATTTTGCAAGTGGAATCCACACCTTTTAAAGTTCCCAAGGTTGTGAAACATAGTTCTCAGGATATGAAGCAGAGGCGTTAATTTTGCCTGGAAACATAAAATCATGAATAGCATCCAAGTATTCAACCTATCTGCCTGTGTTGATAAACGGATGAAGTTCAGCCTGCTGTTATTTTTATAGTTGTCTGCAAGGCTAATGGATCCTGGGTCTCATTTATGTAGCAACTCCCCAGTAAATGCAACTTAAAACAGGCAGCCATCCATCTTTCAGGCGCCAAATGTATTTTACATACTGGGGGCTGCGGAGGGAGTGGGCTTCCTCATTTTAATGCCACCTGAAGCATTGGAAATCAGCCTTCCTTCCCTCGAATTGCTTCGGAGGGGGGCAAGATAGGATGGCTGTGCCCCCCCCCCACTACCAATAAACTGAGATCCTTGAAGCATTTGTGGGGAGGGCAGGGTTGGAGAAAGGCTGTAAGAATAAACAGATGCCAAAAAAATTCCTCTCCAATCTATCCTGTCTGTTTTTTGTTTTTGTTCTGCTTTTCCCCTTGCAACAAAAAATTGCTTCCTATGCAATTCACACAATCCTTCTTGGAAACCATGGTTTCCCCTATCTCCCAATCCAGGTTTAATGAAGCCTGTAAAAGTCCATACATCTTAAGCCTGTAACATACCATGGCTTGGCAGAGTTTTGGAATATCCTACAACAATATTTGTAACACCGTCAAACATCCAGATCTGCTTATCCCAGGTCCTTGGGAAGGACTTGATAAGTAGGCAACAATGCCCCAAACCCAATCTGAACATCTGGCAGATTGTGCAATGAATCATCATCATCATCATCTACTTAATAATAATAATAAATAAAAATAACTACTTAGGACGCCATAACCGAGTTGCTAAAACCACTCACTGGAGACTGTGCCAAAAGTTTTTTGGATTTGAGTATAGTAACAACTACTGGGAACATCAGGTTGAAAAGGTTCTGGAGAATGAAAAAGTCAAGATCTTGTGGGACTTCAGAATTCAGACGGACAGGCACTTGGCCCACAACATGCCTGACATAACAATAGTTGAGAAGAAAAAGGATTTTGTTCACTGACATTGCAGCAAGAAAAAAAATCACAAAGTATCGGGACTTTCAAATTGAAGTTGAGCTACTTTGGAAAAAGAAATCGTGTGTTATCCCAATTGTAATTGGAGCCATTGGAGCAATACCTAAAGGGCTGCCTCGCTATTTGGAAATCCTGAATTTATCAGACTTGAATACCCTGATTCTACAAAAAAAACACTCTACTTGAAACAGCTTATATCCTCCGACGCTACCTGAACATTTCCTAGGTCCTTGGTTAGGACTTGAGCTGTTGAGCTACCAACCAGCCCCAAAGGCTGTGAATCTCACTAAAGATATAATTAACAACAACAACAACAACAACAACAACAACAACAACAACAATAATAATTATAATTATAATAATAATAATGGCGGCCAAAAGCAGGAAAGTTAAAGAAAGAGACCAAAGGATTAATTCTGGCTGTGCAAAACAAAGCCTTAAGAAGAAATGTACACAAAGTCAGAATTGAGAAGACAGAAACAGACAGTAAGTGCTCCCTATATGCAAAGAAGCTGAAGTGGACCACCTGGTAAGCTGCTGCAAGAAGATTGCACAAACTGACTACAAGCAGTGGCATGACAAAGTAGCAACAATGGTGCATTGGAAGATCTGCAAGAAATACCATTTGCCTGTAAACAAGAACTGGTGGGACCATAAAATAGAAACTTACAGAAGACGGTTAAGCCGAGGATGGAAGAGGTCTCGCTTCCTTTATTGTTCTGGACTTTGCAGGTGTAGTAGCCCGTGTCGCCGGCAGTTGCTTCCTGTAAGGTCAGGATGCGGGCAGAGCCTTCCTTGAACCAGATGTTGTTCTTGAACCAGCTGTAGTGGATCTCCTGAAGGTCTTCTCCAGGGACCTCACAAGTCAAGGTGACCATCTCACCTTCTCTGATGCTGGAGGAAGGACTGGCTGATAGTACAGCAGCTGGGAAGTTGAGGAAGATGGGATTGTAAACCACTATAAGTAGAGCAGAGTTCTCCCAAACTTGGCCACTTTTAAGACTTGTGGACTTCAACTCTCAGAATTTTGGGAGTTGAAGTCCACAAGTCTTAAAAGTGGCCAAGTTTGAAGAACCTTGCCGTAGTCCAACACACTTGGTAGCAGCCAACCAGACAAACTAACCACAAGCTAACTTAGTATCCTAGTTTCCCTCCCCTGGGAACCACCATCTTGAAATAGAATGGGGAGGGGAGTCCATGCTACTTCAGTTCCCATCATCCCCTGTAGGCATAGAGACAAGGTGGATGAAGAGGGGACTTGGTGTTATGTTTGCAACATATGGAAATTGAAGTCTACCATCTTAAAGCATGCTGGCTGGGGGATTCTGGGATTGGAAGTCCTCCCCTCTTAAAACATGCTGGCTGGGGAATTCTGGGAATTGAATAGAATAGTTTACTTTATTGTCATTGCACCTTGTAAAATCAAACACCATCTTCAGTGCACATCATGACCATAAATATAAACACAAACACACATCCTTCACCCTCCACTCATTGAACCGGAAACCCCCAACACCACACCAACACTGCACTATATAGTAGAATTCAATAGAGTTCCTGCCCTGAGATAGCACCTGTTTTTCAGCTTATTTGTCCTTGTTTTTATTATCCTGTATCGTCTGCCAGATGGCAATAGTTCAAAAAAAATGGTGCCCAGGATGAGATGGATCTTTGAGGATGTTTTGAACTTTCTTAAGGCAGCGGGAGCTCTAAAGCTCTTCCAAAGAGGGGAGAGGGCAACCCATTGATCCTCTGGGCAATGACATTAACCCTCTGGAATGCTGTCCTGTCTGCCCCTGTGCAATTGGCAAACCATATAGAGGTGCAGTAAGTTAAGCTACTCTCTATGGTGCAGCGGTAGAAGGTCACCAGCAGTTTTTCATGCAGTTGTTGTTTCCTGAGAAGTCTCAGACAGTATAAACTCTGCTAGGCCCTTTTGACCAAGGCTGCAATGTGGGCACCCCGAGTCAGGTCCTGAACTGAAGTCTACAAGCCTTAAAAGTTGCTAAGCTGGGACATCCCTGGTCTAGATGCTACTCTTAAGCTTATATGGGTGGCATGCACAGGTGGGATTCAGCCGGTTTGGGCCGGTTCAAGCGAAATGGATGTTAAATTTACTTCTGGTTCACTGAACCAGTAATTGAGTCTACCATCTGGCCATGTCCACCCCTCCCCTCCCCTCCCCTCTCCTCCCAGGAGTCTCCATGTGGCCCGTTTTGGATGCAGGTAAGTGCAGGGCCCACATGGAGGTTCTGGAAAGTTCCGAAAGTCCAGAAACGGGCTTGTTTCTGGCTTCCAGAGGGCCTCCAGAGCCTGCGGAAAACCATTTTCATCCTCCCAGAGGCCTGAGGGAAGCCTCCGGACTCTGGGGAAGGCAAAAAACAGCCCTCCCGGAAATTCTTGTAGGTCATGTCCACGTTGGCCATGCCCACCCAGAAACTGGGCAGAGAACCGGCTGTTGGGATTTTTGAATCCCACCCCTGGTTGTGGGTACTCACCAAAGATGGGGAGCGGCACCCCTTCAGCCAACCCGGTGCCCAGTGGGTTTTCTGCCTCGCAATGGTAGCTTCCGTAATCCTTCAGGGAAGCACGCTGGATGATCTTCACCTGCTCAGTCCCGCAGGTGATGCCATCCTTGAACCACCGGAAGGCCGTGGGTTCTGGGTAGCTGCTGTTGACATTGCAAATTAGAGACACAGTGTCTCCCACCCGGATGTTCCTCGAGGGGGGCTCGAGGGTCACCTGGAGGCCTTTGGGGGCATCTAGGAATGGAGAGAAGAGAAGGGAGATAAAAGATCGAAAAGTGGAGAATGAGAAGAAATGTTGTGGCCCACCAGCAGCTAGCAGAGCTGGCAGCAGAGTTGGACAGTGAGGAGGTTGGGGAGGAACCTGGGCCAGTGCTGGAGGCTGAGGAAGCCTTGGATGAGGACTCTACATCAGAGACACAGAGGTTGGCAGTCATCAGCTGCCTTCAGAGTCAGACAGCAGTGAGGCAGGAGAGCAGCTGGCATTGGTTCCGAACCTGTGCATGCACAGAGCTGCCAAAAGACAAGAACAATTACAAACTAAGGGTCGACGTGGGAGTAAAGCCACAAGTGGACGGTGAATGCCCCTTCCCATAGGCATTAAAAGAGGAGCAAAAGGGGAGGGGATTCTTCGTCTCCTGGTGATAAGCCCAAAGTCACCTAATCAGCTTTCCTGCCCAGAGTGGGACTAGAACTCTCTATCTCCTAGTGATTGACCTGATGTCACCCAGCTGGTTTTCATGCCTAAGATGGGACTAGAACTCTCCATCTCCTGGTGATTGGCCTGAAGTCACGCAGCTGTTTTTCATGTTTAAGGCAGGACTAGAACCATCTCCTGGTGATTGACCCAAAATCATCCGTCCAGCTTTCATGTCCAAGCCAAGACTAGAACTCACTAGCTCATGGTTTCTAGCCTGGTGCCTTCACTACTATACTGATTTTTGGTGGGTTTGAGGCCTTTTTTGGCCTTCCAAAGGCTTGAGGAAGGCTTCTGCAGGCTTTGCAGGCCAAAAACTAGCCCCGTTTCATCACTTCCTGCTTTTCCAAAAATACCGGAAGTTACAAAATGGGGCTAGTTTTCAGCCTGCAAAGCCTGCAGAAGCCCTCCTCAAGCCTTTGGGAGGCTGAAAAAGGCCTCAAACCCACTGAAAATCAGCTGTGAGATGCAGTGCAGGTAAGGGGGCAAGAGTGGGAGGGTGGGGATTGCGCGTGCATGTGTAGGGGGCATGGGTGTGTGTGCATTGCCTTCTGGGTGCTGGCATGCAAGCATGAGCATGCAATCACATGCACAATTTTTGGCACAGGAGCCCAAAACGTTTAGCCACCACTGCTATATATGTGTGTGTGTGAGAGAGAGAGTGTGTGTTGTGTATGTGTATATGTATATGTATATATGTAAAAAAACACTAATGATGAAGGGTTGAGTTGGTAGCTCAGGCTATTTCAGCATGATGGCCTTCAAAGTTTGGAAGAAGGTCCCTTATTGGGTTGAATCTTGACTGTGATACTTCTTAAGTGATGTGGAGATAACCCTAGCAGGTGGGACTACTCTACTCACGTCCTACATGGAGAATAACTTCCCCTCTGGCCCTCTTGGTCCCGACCCTTGCTACACAGACCAACTTCTGTTGGTGGTTCTTCCAGGTCAGTGTCGTTTGGAGGGTTTGCTTAGAGATGGCTGTTGTGGTGTCCAGCTGGACTGTTCCAGATACATTTGAGATCTCAGGGTCATAGCCAAACCATCTCAGGGAGCTGTGGTCATAGGGACAGATGTATGGACTGGAACACTTAAAGGTCTCCAGAACTCCTTCCTTCAGGTCTCCGGGAGCAGCAATGGTGGGTGTATCAGGATTATCTGAGGAAAGAAATAAAGGGATGACCTGGAGAAGACCTCTTAACTCCATTGGCTATGCTGTTGTCCAGGGGTCTTTAAACTTGGCCACTTTAAGACTCATGGACTTCAACTCCCAGAATCCCCCAGCCAACATGCTTTCAGATGGCTGGACTTCCAAATGTTGCAACTCCTGCTTGTTGCAAGCATAGCACCAAGTCCCCCACTTCATCAATCTTGTCTCTATGCCTACAGGGGATGATGGGAACTGAAGGAGTATGGATTCCCCTCCCCATTCTTGAACCAGCCCAAACCGGTTGAATCCCACCCCTGCATGCCACCCATATAAGCTTAAGAGTAGCATCTAGGCCAGGGATGTCCCAGCTTAGCAACTTTTAAGACTTGTAGACTTCAACTCCCAGAATTCCCCAACCATCATATTTTAAGAGGAATGGACTTCCAATCCAGAATTTCCCAGCCAGCATGCTTTAAAAGGGGAGGACTCCAACTTCCAGAGTCCCCCAGCCAATATGCTTTAAGATAGTGGACTTCAATTCCCAGAATCCCTCAACCAGCATATTTTAAGATGGGTGGACTTCAATTCTGCCTCTCAAGTCCCAGCTGATCGGCTGGATCTCCTTTGGTTGCCCTCCACAGGAGAATGGAGCTGGAAAGCAGGTTAGTGGGGTGGGGAGGGAAGGGATTTTGCAGAATATTCTTCCCCTGCCACGCCCACCAAGCCACGCCCACCAAACCACACCCACCAAACCAGTAGTAAACGTTTGAATCCCACCACTGCTCTAGAGGGTTTGTTGCATTTGGGGAGATGGGTCAGAACAGATTGTTCCATTCATGGTTGAAGCAGGCCACTCACCAGTGATGGTCAGCTGGAGCTGCTTCTTCTCTGTCCAACTATTCTCTTTGACCACTTCGAACCGGAAGGAATACTTGCCACCATCTTCCATCGTCAAGTGTCGCAGGAGCAGGGTGCAGTTGCGTTTAAGGGGGTCACCCAGCAGTTCGGCGCGGCTTCGAAAGCGAGCATCGATCGTCTCCGGAGACTTGGAGTGGAAAACGGTGATCGACTGCGTATCCACGTCTTTGAACCAGATGGCCACGATCCCATTGGAGTCAGAAACCTCACTTGGGAAGCTGAACGTGCAGGGGAGCATGGCACAAGAACCCTGGACGGCCGACAGACTGTCCGGGTAAGTGACCGACCAAGAAGCCAAAACTGCAGAACAGGAAGAAGGAGAACACTGGAGGTGAGAGTAGCAGAACAACAGAGTTGGAAGGGACCTTGGAACAGTGCATGGCTAGTCTAGTGAAGAAAAGGACCAGGGGAGACAGGATAGCAGACTTCCAATATTTGAGGGGCTGCCACAGAGAGGAGGAAGGGGTCAAGCTATTTTCCAAAGCACCCAAAGGCCAGACAAGGAACAATGGATGGAAACTGAACAAGGAGAGATTCAACCTGGAAATAAGGAGAAATTTTCTGACAGTGAGAACAATCAACCCATGGAACAGAAGTTGCCCTCGGAAGTTGTGGGAGCTTCATCATTTGAGACTTTCAAGAAGAGACTGAACTGCCATCTGTCAGAAATGGTGCAGGGTCTCCTGCTTGGACAGGGGGTTGGACTAGATGTCCTGCAAGGTCCCTTCCAACTCTGATTATCTGTTTTCTGTTATCTGTTAGTGGCAGTATTTATTTATTTATTCATTTGATTTGTCAATTGCTTATAAGGTAATAGGTATAAGTATAAACATAGTTATGAATACATGAAATGGGTACATATAAGAAAAATAAAAGAAATAATAGGACAGGGACAGTAGGCACATTGGTGCGCTTATGCAGGCCCCCGAGAGAACTCTTAGGAAAGGGGTGAGGTCAATAGTAGACAGACTTAGGTTAAAGTTTTTGAGGTTTGGGGAAGAAACTACAGAGTCGGGTAGAGTATTCCAGACATTGACCCCTCTGTTGCTGAAGTCGTATTTCCTGCAATCAAGTTTGGTGCGGTTAACTTTGAGTTTGTATCTATTGTTTGCTCTTGTGTTGTTATGGTTGAAGCTGAAGTAGTCATTGACAGGTAGGACATTGCAATGTATGATTTTATATATGATTTTATATTGTACCGGTTCATCCTGGTTCAGACAAACCGGTAGCTCCGAGGATCATCTTGTGAGTGAACCGGTGTCAACTCACATAATATTTCTATGGTCTTTTTTAGAGTTGCCACTGGTTCGATCAGCTGCTGAGCCCTCCTGCCTGCCCTGGCTCTATTCTGACCTTTATTTCCTGGTTTTGAAGCTCAGCTGCTTCACGCGGCATAGCGGATTGCCGCCCATCGGCTGTTGAAGATGCAGGGAGAGTGCAGGATTGCAGGAGAAGGTCAGTAACAAACCCTCTGCGCGTGCACACAAAGTGTGCCCACCACACCACACCCACAAAACCGGTGGTAAAAAAAAGTTTGAACCCAGCTGCAAATTTGATGTGGGTCAAGGAATGGATAACATTAAGAAAGGCTAGATTGTTGACATTAGAAGGGCATGATTTGCTGTTGGGCTGGCATGCTTTTTTTATGGTATAAGGGAACTAAAACACAGGGTTATTTTAGAAGACATTATATACGGGAGTCTTTGTGGTTCAACTGGGAGAAGATAAAAAGACAATGTTATTTGAAAATTCCAGTTTGGTTATCGACTATTGAAGCATTTTCCTATCCTATAATTTGTAAGAAGGAACAAACAGTTAGATATGAGGAACTATTGGATGAAAAGGGTGAACTTAAATCGATACAAAATTTAGAGGAATAAGGTATAAAGATGAATTGGTTTTCATATGCGCAAATACATTCAAGGTATGATGAAGATTTTAAAACGGAGGGATTCTATGATAAACAGACTGATTTAGATAAGATCTTGATGGGTACTGATGAGAAGGTGATTAAAAAATTATATGGTTATTTACTGGGAATGAAATTAGAGGAAGAACAAGTCAAAGAAACCATGATTGTTTGGGGGAAGAATTTTGGATATGGGATTGATTTAGAGAAATGGCAAAAATTGTGGTCTCAAAATTATAAGATGACAATGTCAATAGCTTATAAAGAAAATTTGTATAAGATGTTTTACAGGTGGCACTTTCCCTTGACAAGAATAACAAGAATGTTCAAGAATAAATCTGAAAAATGCTGGAAATGTTATCAGATACCTGGCTCATATTACCATATGTGGTGGACTTGTGAGAACGCTAGAAAATATTGGACTAAAATTTGCATGTGGTTGGAAAAAATGATAAAGAAACGTATAGATTTGAAACCGGAGTTTTTTCTATTGGGAATCTTACCAGATACTTACAGTAAAGATTTGAAATATTTGATTGTAAATGTATTAACAGCAGCTAGGATTGTATTTGCTAAAAATTGGAAGAATGAGAAAATACCATCGCAGGAAGAAATTATTAAGAAAATATTGGAATGTGCTGAGATGAGTAGATTGACATTTGAAATTAGAGAGCAAGAGGATAAACAATTTTATGAAATTTGGGATCTTTTCTATCAATGGTTAGATGACAAAATACAATAATAGAATATCTAGAATGTTAGATAGCAAGGAATATCTTTATTTTTTCTTTTTCTTTTGTTATTTGACATTATATTTATAAAGGGTTTGTAGGACAGATCTGGTATGATTATATGATTTGTTATAGAATAAACTGTTTAAAGTATTGTTATCTCATAAAGCATGAATGATTAAAAGTATAGTCAAATGATTTTTTTAATAGCGATATTAGGATATATAAGTTTGGATTGACAATATGAGTTGTTATGTAATATAACTGTAATTGAGACGACGAAATGAATGCACAAAACTGATGAACCAGGCGGAGCTTCGTTTCAGCGATACAGCTGCGATCTCGGGGCTCTGAGATTGCAGCCGATATTTTCGCCCCTGGTCAGTCCCAACAGACTAAACCATCCCGTAGAGATGGGGATTGTGAAGGGTACTGTCCCAGGATCCCAGAGATATCGCAAAATCTCTGGTTTGATCCGGAGAAGCCCTTTTGCTGGCGGTGGAGAGGCAGCCTCCATAGCTGCTGAAGTCGGGACAGCTCCGGAAAGAAAGTGGCTGGAAAGAAGTGTGTCGGCTGGGTGAGAAACTTCTTTTGTGTTGTAAATTCGCTGAGATTTGAAAGGGCATCCTGAATAGAGAAGAAACCTGTGAGATTTTTTTTTGACCAAAACTGTTTGAGCGGCGTTTTTTAAAGTGAGTCAAATTGAGGCTTGGATTTTTTTTTTCTTTTTCTTACTTTTTTGGGGGGGACTTTAGTGTGACTTTGTAGGTAACCGGATTGAATTTTCTCTTATATATATTTTTATGCTCCTTTTGATTTTTAAATTTTCTTCCAGGATAGAGGCTCCCTTTGGCTATTTTTTTCTTCTTTTGTATACATTATTCCTTTTTTCTGGCGGGGGGGGGAAGAGCATTAAGAAACTTTGCAACACTGCCAACTAAAGGCTTGAAAATATTTTATTTGAATTGGAGAGAACTGTAAGATGATTCTTTCTCAAGGACATTTCAATGTGATAAGATAGAGGGAGAGCATAGCAAAATATTATTACAGGTGTTTTCCTGGACTCTTATCAATATTTCAACACTTGAGGCTTGGCTTTGAAGCTGTTGGAGAAGAGAGTCATAATAAGAGCCTTGGATAAATAAATAAAGTGCAGTGTGCTTTCATATCCTTACTCACCAGCCTTTTTGTAAATTTTAATTCTAGTAATATTCTTATTTTTGCTTTTTATTTTAAAGGGAAAGCCTCAGAGTTTTTTCTTTATTTTTCTTTTTTTCTCCTTATTTTTATTGGGATTTTTTTTGCTTTTTCTATTCATGTTTTTGGACCACTCTGTTTTTCTTTTTTGATTATTGAGACTTCTCAACTGGATTAAGGTGTGAAGAACCTGAAGGAATTTCTTCTTCTCTTTTTGTTCTTTCTTGCTCTTAATCAATATTATTATTTTTAGGTTTTATTTTCCTTTCTATTTTTCCTTTTTATGGTGGACTACTTTGTAATTGGATTAGGGTCTAGAAGAACCTGAAGATCTTTCTTCTTTCTTTTTTCCTTTATCTTCTTTGGTTTTGGGCCTTTTACTATTGGATTTTTCCATTTTGGATTATAATTGGCTATTCTACCAGTTGAATTAAAAGTTAAAAAGAATTTGAAGATTTGGAAGCATTAAAATGAGCAGGAAACCAATACCATCTGGCATTTCTACTTCTACCTCTGCTTCCCCACCAGCTGGAGGACAACGTTTAATTCAGACAATGTTGAAGCAAGATAAAGAACAAGTAACTTTACAGATGATTATGCAAGGAATCCAAGATCTCAAGATAAAATCAGACATCATTGAACAAAGAATAGAGAAGACTGATGAAAAAGTGGAAAATATTAAACAAATGTTGGGGAAGTATGAGGAGAGATTCCAAAAAATTGAGGAAGAAGGAAAACAAAGAGAGGAGAAGATTGGAAATATGGACAGTGGATTAACAGTGGTTGAACAAGAAAAAAGTGGGATGTTGAGGTGGGAGATGGAAAGGTCAGAATTTTATCTCAGATTTCAAAATATAGAAGAGGAAAAAGGAGAAAATTTGGCTGCAATAATGATAGAAATTTTGGCAGATGCTTTGAAAATTACAGAGGAAAAGATGATGGATGGAGTAGATGAGGTATGAGTTTATACAAGATATGCGATGAGAAATAAATTACCAAAGGAAGTCCATATTAGATTTACCAAAAAATCCATTAAAACACAAATATTACAAGTGGTAAGAGAGAAAACATTGAAATACAAAGGTAAAGAGATTGTGGTTTTAAAACAAATACCCAGAAGAGTGAGAGAGATGAGAAGAGAATATCGATTTCTGACCAAAATGCTACTGGAAAACGAAGTGAATTATAGATGGCTGATTCCAGAAGGATTAATGTTTACGTGGCAAGAGCAGAGACATAGAATTGATTCAATTGAGAAAGCAGAACTTTTCCATACAGAATTTTTTGGAAAAAGAAGAGAGGAGGCAGAGAAAGAGGTCTCATTAATTGAGTTTCAAGAGGAACAACTGGAGACTGAAAAAGAGAAAGGAGCTGTAGGTGGACAGGTGGATAGTAAAGAACGGCATGAAGTGAGATCCACGAGAGCTGTTAGACCTAAATATAAAGCATAATCATGGAAGAAAAAAAACTGATTACAATGAATATAAATGGACTTAATTCAGCTGTTAAAAGAAGGAAAACTTTTCATAAATTAGAGAAATTAAAATTTGATATAATTTGTCTACAAGAAGTTCATATTAAAAAACAACATGAACAATTGTTAGTACAGCCAAAATTGGGGAAAATATTTACTTCTTTGACTCAATGTAAGAAAAGAGGAGTGGTTCTATACATTAAAGAGGCTACCCAGCAAAACTGATCTACACGGATGAAGACGGAAAAGTATTAATGGTGGAAATAATGGACAATAATATAAAAATACTCTTGATTGCAATTTATGCTCCGAATGATAAACAAGAAGAGTTTTATAAAAAGCTACACATGAAAATAATTGGACTGGACTATGTTAATATAATTATGATGGGAGACTTTAATGGAATTGTGGACAATAAATTAGACTACATAGCAACAACAACAAAGCAAAATAGAAAAGCTCTCCCTAAATCTTTTTTTAAAATGACAGACGAACTAACTTTAAAAGATATTTGGAGAGAAAGAAATGTTAAAGCTAAACAATATACTTTTTATTCAAATAAACATTTATCATGGTCCAGATTAGATATGATTTGGATCTCAACAGAATTAATATCCAACATTCAAGAAACAAATATTGAAACAAGTACTTGGGCAGATCATAGCTCAATGACAATTAAATGGGACAAAAAAAAAGATCGAGATGGACATTAAATAATACTATCTTAAAGGAGAAAGATTTTATACAATGGATGGAGAAGGAATTGGCTTTTTTCTTCAGAGAAAATAAAAAAGAAGATACTTCAACGCAGAATGTTTGGGATACAATGAAGGCATATGCTAGAGGTCTGATAATAGATTATACAAGAAAAAAGAATATTAGGAAAAGGCAAGCTTCTAAGACCTTGGAAGATGAGTATAAAAGACTTGAAAAAGAATTACAGAAAATGCCACAGAAAAAAGATATTAAATTGAAGTTGGATGTAATTAAACATAAAATGGAATTAATAGAGAAAGAAGAATTGGCACAGAAAATCAGAAATTCTAAACAGAATTACTTTGAAGATGCAAATAAACCAGGTAGAGGGCTAGCATATAAATTGAGAAAGGAGAAGGAATCAAGAAAAATATTGAAGCTAAAAGATGATCAAGGCCAAGTTTGTTGTGGTAATAAGGAGAAAAAGGAAATTATTCAAGATTTTTATGGGCAACTATATAAACAAGAGAATATTGATGAGGAAAAATTCAAACAGTATTTACAGAATGCTAATTTACCGAAGATACCTAAAGAGATTGAAGAAATGCTAGAAAGCAATATAACAATGATGGAATTAAATGAAGCATTTAAGAGACAAAACAATGGGAAAGCACCGGGTCCAGATGGGCTTCCGGCAGAATTCTATAAAACATTTCAAGAATCATTGAGCATCCCATTGTTAGAAGTCATGAATGAAGTTATGTTAAAGAAGATGATACCCAAAACATGGTCAGAGGCTTATATCACACTTATTCCAAAAGAAGAGGCTGACCCACTGCAAATTAAGAACTATAGACCTATTTCCTTATTGAAGAGAGTTGGTTTTTATGTCTTGTTCGTTTTTGTTTGTTTGTAGAAAATCAATAAAATTGTTTTCAAAAAAAAAAAAAATTGAAAACGACCACTGCCTTGGAAGTAAAGGTACTGTAAGAACCAGCACCTGAGAGGCGGGAGAAACCTTTCTAAGTTCCAAATCTTAACTTCGACAAAGAATTGATCCTTCAAATCCATTGACTTCCTTTTGCGGCCCTTTACCAATAAAGATCGCATAACAGAATCACAGAGTTGGCAGGGGCCTTGGAGGCCTTCTAATCTAGCCCTCCACTCAAGCAGGAGACTGTACCATTTCAGACAAATGGCCGTCCAGTCAATTCCCTAACCCACAACTTCCAGTGGCAAGGAGTTCCACTGTTTCATTGTTCTCCCTGGCAGGAAGTTTCTCCTTTGTTCTAGGTTGCTTCTGTTCTTGGTAAGTTTCCACCCATTGCTTCTTAGAACAGAATAGAATAAATATTGGAAGGAATAGAATAGAATAAAATAGAATAGAACAGAACAGAACAGAACAGAATAGAATAGAATAAATATTGCAAGGAACAGAACAGAACAGAATAGGATAGGATAGGATAGGATAGGATAGGATAGGATAGGATAGGATAGGATAGGATAGAAGAGGATAGGATAGGATAAATATTGGAATATAGAATAGAATAGAACAGAATAGAATAGAACATAATAGAGTAGAATAGGATAGGATAAATATTGGAATATAGAATAGAATAGAATAGAACAGAATAGAATAGAATAAATATTGGAAGGAACAGAACAGAACAGAACAGAACAGAACAGCACAGGATAGGATAGGATAGGATAGGATAGAAGAGGATAGAATAGAAGAGGATAGGATAGGATAAATATTGGAATATAGAATAGAATAAAATAGAATAAATATTGGAAGGAATAGAATAGAATAGAACAGAACAGAACAGAACAGAATAAATATTGGAAGGAATAGAATAGAATAGAATAGAATAGAATAGAATAGAATAGGATAGGATAGGATAGGATAGGATAGGATAGGATAGGATAGGATAGGATAGGATAGGATAGGATAAATATTGGAATATAGAATAGGATAGGATAGGATAAATATTGAAATATAGAATAGAATAGAACAGAATAGAATAGAACAAAATAGAGTAGAATAGGATAGGATAAATATTGGATTATAGGATAGGATAGGATAAATATTGGAATATAGAATAGAATAGAATAGAACAGAATAGAATAAATATTGGAAGGAACAGAACAGAAAAGAACAGAATATAATAGAATAGAATAGAATAGAATAGAATAGGATAGGATAGGATAAATATTGGAATATAGGATAGGATAGGATAGGATAGGATAGGATAAATATTGGAATATAGAATAGAATAAAATAGAATAAATATTGGAAGGAATAGAATAGAATAGAATAGAATAGAATAGAACAGAATAAATATTGGAAGGAATAGAATAGAATAGAATAGAATAGAATAGAATAGAATAGAATAGAATAAATATTGGAAGGAATAGAATAGAATAGAATAGAATAGAATAGAATTCTTTATTGGCCAAGTGTGATTGGACACACAAGGAATTTGTCTTGGTGCAAATGCTCTCAGTGGACATAAAAGAAAAGATACATTTGTCAAGAGTCAAGAATCATCAGGTACAACACTTAATGATAGTCACTGGGTACAATAAGCAATCAAATCATACTAGGAAACAGTCAATATAAATTGGAAGGATACAAGCAACAAAGTTACAGTCATACAGTCACAAGTGGGAGGGGATGGGTGATAAGGAGTGATGAGAAGATTAACAATAATAGTAGTGCAGACTTTGTAATAGTTGAACAGGGTTGAGGGAATTATTTGTTTAGCAGAGTGATGGCATTTGGGGAGAAAACTGTCCTTGTGTTCAGTTGTTCTGGTGTGCAGGGCTCTATAGCGTCATTATGAAGGTAGGAGCTGAAACAGTTTATGTCTGGGATGTGAGGGGTCTAGATATTTTCACAGCCCTCTTTTTGACTCGTGCAGGATACAGGTCCTCCATGGAAGGCAGGTTGGTAGCCATTGTTTTTTCTGCAGTCCTAATTACTCTCTGAAGTCTGTGTCTGCCCTGTTGGGTTGCAGAACCAAACCAGACAGTTATAGAAGTGCAGATGATAGACTCAATAATTCCTCTGTAGAACTGGATCAGCAGCTCCTTGGGCAGTTTGGGCTTCCTGAGTTGGTGCGGAAAGAACGTTCTTTGTTGGGCTTTTCTGATGACTTCTTCTCCCACCTTCAGGTGCTTTGGGGAATAGGTGGATCTCCTCTTCTTTGGGGCAGCCCCTCAGATATTGAAAGACAGTTATCATGTCACCCCCAAACCTAATTTCCTGAGAGTTTACTTTTAACCCATCCCAGGTTAGACAGAAGATCAGAATAACTGGGTTGAAAAGGACCTCGGAGGTTTTCTAGTCCATCTCTCTGCTGAAACAGGACTCCCTATACCATTCTGGATAAATAGTATCCAGCCTCTTCTTTAAAAGTCTCCAGAAAATGTGGGTACTTCATCATTGGAGTACCCACAACTTCTGGTGGCAAACTGTTCCACTGATTAATTGTTCTCCTTGCCAAGAAGTTTCCGCTTACTTCTAGATTGATCCCCTTCATTACTTTCCATTGGTTGCTTCTTCTCCTGCCTTCTGATGCTTTGGAGAATAAGTTGACCCCCCGTCTTCTTTGTGGCAGCCCCTGAGATATTGGAAGACTGCTATGATGTCACCCTGAGTCCTTTTCATTACATGTTGTGGCTACCAGTCTGACCCATTGCTGGGTTCACACAACATATGTAAAGGCAGGGAGATCTATTGGCACAATGGGTGTAAGTCAGGTTTATTGGAGCCTTGGTTCACTTAGGGGGCTCTGACTTAAGGTGCCACTTCTCTCTTTCGGGGGCAAGAGGCTGTAAAGCACTTTGAAAGGGTATGTAAGTCTAAGTGCCATGGCTCTTTTTAGCTGTCTGTCTGTCTATTGGGCCCTGGTGGTGCAGTGGTGAGAATGAAGCATTGCAGGCTAACTCATGGCGCACAGTCTGCAGTTCAATCCTGACTGACTCGAGGTTGACTCAGACTTCTCTCCTTCCGAAGTGGGTAAAATGAGGGCCCAGATTGTCGGGGGGGCAAGAGGCTGGCTTTTGTAAACTGCTTAGAGAGGGCTGGAAAGCACTGGGAAGCAGGATGTAAGTCTGCTATTGTTTGAGAAGGAAGGAAGGAAGGAAGGAAGGAAGGAAGGGAAGGGAAGGAAAGGAAAGGAAAGGAAGGATGGAAGGAAGGAAAGGAAGGATGGAAGGAAGGGAAGGAAGGAAGGATGGAAGAAAGGAAGGGAAGGAAAGGAAGGGAAGGGAAGGAAAGGAAGGAAGGAAGGAAGGGAAAGAAGGAAGGGAAGAGGGAAGGAAGGAAAGGAAGGATGGAAGAAAGGAAACAAAGGATGGAAGGAAGGAAAGGAAGGAAGGAAAGGAAGGAGGGAAGGAAGGAAAGGAAGGATGGAAGGAAGGAAAGGAAAGGAAAGGAAAGAAGGAAGGAAGGGAAGGAAAGGAAAGAAAGGAAGAAAGGAAGGGAGCAAGAGGCTGACTCTGTAAATCATTTAGGGCTGGAAAGTACTGTGAAGCGGTATATAAGTCTAAGCACTATTGCTTTTGCTGTTTCTTTCTGTCTGTCTGTCTATCTATTGGGCCATGGTGGCATAATAGTTAGAATACCATATGGAAGACTAATTCTGCCCATTGCCCAGAGTTCGATTCTCACTGGCTAAAGGTTGACTCAGACTTCCATCCTTTCGAGGTCAGTAAAATGTGGACTCAGATTGTTGGGGGCAAGAGACTGATTCTATAAACTGCTTAGAGAGAGCTGGGAAGCAGTATATAAGTCTAAGTGCTACCATAAGTGCTCAATGCAGCCAGTCCTTGACTTATGACCACAAGTGAGCCCAAAATTTTTGTTGCTAAGCATTGTGGCCTGCCGTTGGCTGATGGAGCTGGCAACAGAGTCAGACAGCGAGGCGGTTGTGGAGGAATCTGGGTCAGTCATGGAGGCTGAGGAAGGCTTGGATGAGGGCTCTGTGTCAGAAACAGAGATGGGGCCAGGGCAAGCCGGCAGTCATCAGCTGCCTTTGGACACAGACAGCAGTGAGGCGGGGGAGCTTCTGGAACTGATAAGGTCTGAGCTAATTAGCTTACCTTTGCAAGACTGTTTGTCAGGCCATTGATTGAATGGGAATACAATAAATTCACATTCATTTCATAAGAATGAAATGAAATGCCAGGACACAGAGTTGCTAAGTGCTTCTTGAACACTAAGCGAGACAGTTGTTTAGAAACTCAGCTACCATACCTGGGGAAGCACATGCAGCAAATGACAGGAAGAAGCAGACAAGGAGGCTCATCGTGACTTCCGGGGGTGAGTCGAATCTCTGAAAACCTAGTGGGGAAAACAAAACCCAGACACGGTTAGAAGCGAAGCCCCCAGAAGTTCTGCTGAGTTTCTGGATAATGGCTGCAGGTAATCCTTGACTTACAACCATTTAGTGACTGTCTGAAGCTAACAACAGCACTGGTTAGGACAGTTCTTCAATGTACGACTTCCCTACAGTCACGTGGTCGGTTGTAACTAGTTCATATTTACGATGGTCACAGCATCCTGGGGTGGAGTGTGGTGTCTCGTGATCCCCTTTTGCAACCTTCTGATCAGCCAAGTCAATGCCATTTGGACAGCCATTTGTCAGAAATGGTGTGGATTCTCCTGCTTTGCCGGGGGGGGGGGTGTCTGTAGGGGGTTGGGCTAGATGACCTACAAGGTCCCTTCCAACTGTTCTGACTCAAACCCTTTTCCCATAAAACAAACAATAACCAAAGGAAACAGAAACCTTTTAACAAGTCTTACGAATTCCCGGTTAAAAGGCTGCTGCAAACTAATTAACTGTGATAAGCATGAGCCTCGCCGAAACTGTGCGAGGCTGCCAAGAATAACAGATAAGAAATATTTCACAACACAAGAATCTTCCAAGACCAACTTAAGTTACTGTAATGTCCACAAGGCTGAGTTTCAAAACGTCTTTGCTTCCTGCAAAGAACGTTCGCTTCACAGCTGGCTTTTATCTTCTTGAAGGAGGGGCCATTACCTTGCAGCCTTACTCCTGAGTCGCCCGTGCTGCTGCAGCTGTTCTTTCCTGCAAGCAACCCTGTGTGCACGCACACTTGGCACAGGCTCCTCGGGAACCTCTTCATCGCTGCTGCCAACCCCCACAATCTCTGAAGGCAGCAGTCCACTCCCTGATGGTCCTGGCCCCTCTGAGTCCTCGCTCTCCTCAGCCATCCGCACCTGCTGCCGACTAACCACAACATCAACTCTGTTAATCTATCTATCAATGTAGGAAGCCAGATTGGCTTAATAAACCGTGTTATTAATTTAACAACTGCAGTGATTCGCTTAACAACGGAGGGAAGAAAGGTCGAGAAAATGGTGCAAAACCCACTTAACAAATGTGTCACTTATACACATAAATGTTGGGCTCAATGGTCAAGTGATAAATTCAGACTACTTGTGCTGAGCCCAGTTAAATTCAATTTCTCTGAGTTTGTTTCTCACAATAGAATAACAGAGTTGGAAGGGACCTTGGAGGTCTTCTAGTCCATCCCAGCCCTACAACTTCCCCAAGAATTGGAGAGTTTCCCCTCCCTCCCTCCCTCCCAAAGACTTCTACAAAATTTCAGCAAAACCTCAAGCATCCAAAATGTCATTTTATCAAGGCATCAAAGTTAATTAAAATGAAATGGTCCCCCTTATTGGAAAACTGCCTTCAAGATGCTTCCTACAAGCCGAGAACAAACCCCTTGATCTGAAACCCTTGTTAGGCGTCCCTCTCTGAGGAGCCTGATGCCAGCTGAAACACTGGTGCTCCATCAATGGGTGAATAACAGAATAACAGAGCTGGAAGGGTACCTTGGAGGTCTTCTAGTCCAACCCCCTACTCAAGCAGGAGACCTTATAACAATTCAGATAAACGGCTGTCTAGTCTCTTCTTAAAAACCTCCAGTGTTGGAGCATTCATAACTTCTAGTGGCAAGCTGTTCCACTGGTTAATTGTTCTCACTGTCACGAAGTTTCTCCTTAGTTTTAGATTGCTTCTCTCTCCTTCTCAAAGTTCCAGCTAATCGAGGAAGGGAAGAAAGGAGGAGAAGAATGAGGAAGTGTGGACGGATGGTCTCTCCAGGCTGTTAATTCAAGGAGAAAACCACACCTCCAATTTGATCAGGGTCCTTTGGAGACCAGCAGACACAACAGGTCAAGTTGGAAGGTTGCAGGCAGCCCAGCGTCACAATCCAATGGAGGCAACTCGTCTGTCTAGGAAAACTGTGAGTTAGCTTTTGTGGTTTGCTCCTAACATCTCTGGCCATGGCTGACACGGGAGGAGAGCAGCTATGTTTAGTCTATGGTAGCTGAAATCAGGAGAGGACATTTTTCAACTGGCACATTTTATTAGAAGGCATCAGTTTTTTATGGTAAGCTGAAGCTCACAGAAGCTGATGTCTAGTCATAAAATGTGCTAGTCCAAAACAGAGCTAAAGGGATTCTTGAATTGTTCCCCAAATCCATGTTCCAAACGGAGAAGACAGTGGTGAATAAAATATACTTTGTTTAGCAATGTAGATAGATATTGTTATGAACTAATAAAACGCTTAAATAAAGTTTTATCAAACCTTTTAGAATAAGCAGGGTTCTAAACCTGCACTTCTGATTGGCCGATAATAGCGACATCAGATTGGTCCGTTCAGGAGAATCTGATTGGCTGTTAACGAGTCACTCTCATTGGTTAAAGGGGTTAACACTCCACGTTTCTCATTGGTTATTAGATCAGCAGCCTGCCCTATAAAAGGGCTGCTGCTGCCCCAGGTTTTTGCTCTGTTCAGAATGATTAATAAAGAGTTGAAGTTCACTGTTCACTGCCTCGTCTCCGTTCCTTGTGCCCATGCGCAGAACTTAACAGATATAGTTGTGTGTGTGTTTGTGTGAGAGAGAGATGGATACTGGGAGAAAGAGAGATGAGAAAGATACACACAGATTAGAGAGAGAGAGATGAGAAAGAGAGATGAGAGAGAGGGGGGAGGGGGAGAGAGAGATGAGAGAGAGAGAGAGAAAGAGAGAGAAAGAGATACTGGGAGAAAGAGAGATGAGAGAGAGAGATGAGAGAGGGGGAGATAGATGAGAGAGAGAGAAAGAGAGAAAGAGATACTGGGAGAAAGAGAGATGAGAGATACAGAGATAGAGAGAGAGATGAGAGAGGGGGGAGGGAGGGAGTGGGAGAGAGAGAGATGAGAGAGAAAGAGAGAGAAAGAGATACTGGGAGAAAGAGAGATGAGAGAGAGAGATGAGAGAGAGATACACAGAGAGAGAGAGATGAGAGAAGGGGAGGGAGGGGAGAGAGAGATGTGTGAGAGAGAAAGAGATACTGGGAGAAAGAGAGATGAGAGATACAGAGATAGAGAGAGAGATGAGAGAGGGGGGAGGGAGGGAGTGGGAGAGAGAGAGATGAGAGAGAAAGAGAGAGAAAGAGATACTGGGAGAAAGAGAGATGAGAGAGAGAGATGAGAGAGAGATACACAGAGAGAGAGAGATGAGAGAAAGGGAGGGAGGGGAGAGAGAGATGTGTGAGAGAGAAAGAGATACTGGGAGAAAGAGAGATGAGAGATACAGAGATAGAGAGAGAGATGAGAGAGGGGGAGGGAGGGAGTGGGAGAGAGAGAGAAAGAGTGAGAAAGAGATACTGGGAGAAAGAGAGATGAGAGAGAGAGAGATGAGAGAGAGATACACAGAGAGAGAGAGATGAGAGAAGGGGAGGGAGGGGAGAGAGAGAGATGAGAGAAAGAGAGAGAAAGAGATACTGGGAGAAAGAGAGATGAGAGAGAGAGAGATGAGAGAGAGATACACAGAGAGAGAGAGATGAGAGAAGGGGAGGGAGGGGGAGAGAGAGAGATGTGTGAGAGAGAAAGAGATACTGGGAGAAAGAGAGATGAGAGATACAGAGATAGAGAGAGAGATGAGAGGGGGGAGGGGGGAGGGGGGAGGGGGAGGGAGTGGGAGAGAGAGGGATGAGAGAGAAAGAGAGAGAAAGAGATACTGGGAGAAAGAGAGATGAGAGAGAGAGAGATGAGAGAGAGATACACAGAGAGAGAGAGATGAGAGAAGGGGAGGGAGGGGAGAGAGAGAGATGTGTGAGAGATAAAGAGATACTGGGAGAAAGAGAGATGAGAGATACAGAGATAGAGATAGAGATGAGAGAGGGGGGAGGGAGTGGGAGAGAGAGAGATGAGAGAGAAAGAGTGAGAAAGAGATACTGGGAGAAAGAGAGATGAGAGAGAGAGAGATGAGAGAGAGATACACAGAGAGAGAGAGATGAGAGAAGGGGAGGGAGGGGGAGAGAGAGAGATGTGTGAGAGAGAAAGAGATACTGGGAGAAAGAGAGATGAAAGAGAGAGATGAGAGAGGGGGAGATAGATGAGAGAGAAAGAAAGAGAGAGAAAGAGATACTGGGAGAAAGAAAGATGAGAGAGAGATGAGAGAGAAAGAGATACTGGAAGAAAGAGAGATGAGAGATACAGAGATAGAGAGAGAGATGAGAGAGGGGGGAGGGAGTGGGAGAGAGAGAGATGAGAGAGAAAGAGTGAGAAAGAGATACTGGGAGAAAGAGAGATGAGAGAGAGAGAGATGAGAGAGAGATACACAGAGAGAGAGAGATGAGAGAAGGGGAGGGAGGGGGAGAGAGAGAGATGTGTGAGAGAGAAAGGGATACTGGGAGAAAGAGAGATGAAAGAGAGATACAGAGGGGGGAGGGAGAGAGAGAGAGAGAGAGAGCCACCAACAAAAGATTATTAGGGGGCTGGAGACTAAAACATATGAAGAATGGTTTCAGGAATTGAGTATGTCTAGTCTAGTGGAAAGAAGGACCAGGGGTAACAAGATAGCAGTCTTCTAATATTTGGGGGTCTGCCATAAAGAAGAGGGAGTCAACTTATTTTCCAAAGCAACTGAAAGCAGAACAAGAAGCAACAGACGGGAAAAAAATCAAGAACTGCAACCTAGAACTAAGGATAATTGATCAGTGGAACTCCCTGCCTCCAGAAATTGTGGGTGCTCCATCCGTAGAGGTTTTTAAGAAGAGTTTGGGCAACCATTTGTCTGAAATATAGAATTTCCTGCTTGGCTGGACTAGAAGACCTTCAAGATCCCTTATTCTCATTCATGGTGAACAATCTTAAATCCTACTTCAGTCCAACCCAGGGTTTCTCAACTCTGAGAACTACAACTCCCAGATTTCCTCAGACCTTTTCATAGTGCTAAGGTGGAGAAAAGCTGGACTAATCTCTCCATGGCAGCTCAAAACTCAGATCCGAATACCTATCTGGGGGAGCAACCTGTTTATCAGGAAATTAGGAGAAGCTCTTCTTAGAAATTAAGCCCAGGTGCTGAAACTGGCTGTTGTTTTCTGCCCTTTGGTGTCCTCTGCTTGTTGAGGTTTATCCAGGCTGTAGTTGTTTTTTGAGCTGACTCGTCAGTTGGCTGGAACAAGGGTTCCTTAAACGGACTTCTTCTCATTTTCTAAAGGGCACAAAGAAGAACTTGACCAACCAAGATTTGAACCCAGTTTTGGATAATACAAGAAAAATCACATAGAAAAAAGTTACTATCTGCCAGCATTATCCCCCAAGGCTGCATCAAAAGAGGAATCAAAACCATGTGAAATATTTGTATCTCTTTATAATGCCTTGGTAGGACCACATCTGGAATACTGCATCCAGTTTTGGTTACCACACTATAATAATAATAATAAAAAAGCAGATGTTGAGACTCTCTAGAAAGAGTGCAAAGAAGAGCAACCAAGACTATGAGGGAGCTGGAAGCTAAAACTTACGAAGAACGATTGCAGGAATTGGGTATGTCTAGTCTAGTGAAAAGAAGGATTTAGGGATGACATGATAGCAGTTTTCCAATATTTGAGGGGCTGCCCCTAAGAAGAGGGTATCAAGCTTAGGACAACCAGCTAAATAGGAGCCAGCAGTGTGCAGGAACAGCCAAAAAAGGCTAATGCAATCCTAAATTGTATTAACAGAAGGATACAGTCAAGATCAAGGGAGGTACTAACACCACTCTATAAAGCCTTAGTAAGACCACACCTAGAGTACTGCATCCAGTTTTGTTCACCACATTATAAAAAAGATGCTGAGACTCTAGAAAAAGTGCAGAGAAGAGCAACCAGGATGACGAGGGGACTGGAGATTAAAACATACAACGAACGGTTGCAGGAACTGGGCTTGGCTAGTCTAGTGGAGAGAAGGACCAGGGGAGACATTCGAGCAATCTTCCAATATTTGAAGGGCTCCCACAGAAAGAAGTGGGGTCAAGCTATTTTCCAAGGCACCTGAAGGCCAGACAAGGAACAATGGATGGAAACTAAACAGGGAGAGATTCAACTTGGAAATAAGGAGAAATTTTCTGACAGGGTGAACAATCAACCCATGGAACAGAAGTTGCCCTTGGAAGTTGTGGGAGCTCCGTCGCTTGAGACTTTCAAGAAGGGATTGGACTCCCATCTGTCAGAAATGGTGTAGGGTCTCCCGCTTGGGTGGGGTGGGGGGGTTGGACTAGATGACCTACAAGGTCCCTTCCAACTTTGATTATCTGTATCTATTCTCCAAAGCCCCAGAAGGCAGGACAAGAAGCAATAGATGGAAACTAACCAAGGCTTAGAACTAAGGAACGATTTCCCCGACAGTGAGAACAATTAACCAGTGGAACAATTTTCCTCCACAAATTGTGAATACTCCATTCCTGGAGATTTTAAAGAAGAGATCGGACAGCCATTTGTCTGGGAATGTCTGGTAAAGGTTTGGAGGAGACAGTTGGAGCAGAACCCTTCCAATTTCACTTTCCAATCCTGTTGTTCTGTTCTTTCCCAACATGCAAGGGGACCCCCTAGTCTTGGCAGCCTCAGGAAATACCTGAAGCTAAGGTCCACCTTACCTTCCCAAAGACAGCCGTAGCTTCTGCTTTGGGGCTCCCGTGGAACTCTCAGCTTCCAGTTGGAGACACCATCCGAAGATGCTCAGAGGCTCCAGGTGAGATGCTAATACGGTTCTGAGGTCCGGGGGGAATCCAGAGGAGAATGCGGCTTCCTCTTCAGGGCAGCTTTAATCATCCTCCGTTTTCAGGAAGTCCTTTTGGACAGTCAGCTGTTCTTCTCCCAGTCTTGGCTTCTTCACATACTTCTCTCTGGATATCAGTTCCGGGGAGAGGAAGAAGGCGGTGTTTGTGATCTGGTCTCTCTAGGTCATCATGGTAGTGGGGGTGGAGGTCCTCCGGTGGTGGGGGAAGGAGGCCACGGAACGAGCTGATGCACAAATCACGGCTTATCTAGGCACATCTTGCAAGAAATAAAGAAAACACGGCTCCTGATGAAACTTTAGTGGAAGCTGGGGAGGGAAAGCAAGAATTTGGGGGAAATGACTCAACCCAATCCTTCGGATTTGGAACCGGGTGTAGCTACCATCTCTCTTGGCTTGTAATCTCCCGTAATCTCCCTTCATGCTTGCAGACCAGATGGGATGGGACGATAAGGAAGATAAGGGTGGTGGAGCCCATGCAATCCAGCATCCTGTTTCCCAGGCTGGGGCAGCTGACCACCCAAGGAGGGTCCCTCAACCCACTGCTGTTGTCCAGAATAACAGAATAGCAGAGTTGGAAGGGACCTTAGAGGCCTTCTAGTCCAACCCCCCTGCTCAGGCAGGAGATCCTCTCTATTGTTCCAGACAAATAGCTGTCCAGTCTCTTTTTGAGAAACCTCCAGCGATGAAGCCCCCACAACTTCTGGAGACAATTTCTGTTCCCTTGGTTAATTGTATAGGTTCTCCTGTTTGAGCAAGGGGCTGGACTAGAGGACCTCCAAGGTCCCTTCCAGCCCATTCTATTCTCACTGTTCTCCACTGTCAGGAACTTTCTTTCCCACTTTTTCCTTAGTCCTAGGTTTCTTCCCTCCTTGATTCGTCTCCATCCATTGTTTTTTCTTGTCCTGCTTTCAGGTGCTTTGGAGACTAAGTTGACCCCTTCCTCCTCTTTGATGGGAAAGCTGCACTTAGAATCCCCAAGGTAGAAGGGTCCCTGGAGGTCTTCTAGTCTAACCCCCTACTCAAGCAGGAGAACCTATGCAATTGGAGACAAATGGCTGTCCAATCTCTTCTTAAAGGCTCCAGTGATGGGAGTGCCCACGACTTTTGGTGACAGACTGTTCCGCTGATGTCCTCATTCTTAGGAAGTTTCTCCTTACATCCAGCTTGCTTCTCACCTTGATTAATTTCTCTTCATTGTTTCTTGTCTGGTACTTGTCTGGTACTTTGGGAACCAGGGTTCTTTTGCCTCTTGTATTTATGCAGCAAGTCATTACTAATTCCCCTCTTGAACTTTCCTCCTCATTGGAACGGTTGCTCTCCAACACCTTCAATTCTCTTGGGCAAACTTTCCCACAATTCTAATCCTTAGAATAGAATAACAGAGATAACAGAATAACAGAGCTGGAAGAGATCTTGGAGGTCTTCTAGTCCAACCCCCTGCCAGGCAGAATAGAATAGAATAGAATAGAATAGAATAGAATAGAATAGAATAGAATAGAATAGAACAGAACAGAGCAGAGCAGAGCAGAGCAGAGCAGAACAGAACAGAATAGAATAGAATAGAATTCTTTATTGGCCAAGTGTGATTAGACACACAAGGAATCTGTCTTCAGTGCATAAGCTCAGTGTACATAAGAAAAAAAAATAAAATAAAATACATTCATCAAGAATCATAAAATACAACACTTAGTGATAGTCATAGGTTACTAATAAGCAATCAAATCATACTAGAGAACAAATAAAACTATATAAACTGTAAAGATACAAGCAACGTGGTTGTAGTCATAAGTGGGAAGAGATAGGTAATAGGAAGGATGAGAAGAATAATAGTAGCGCAGACTTTATAGTTTGACAGTGTTGTGGGAATTAGTTGTTTAGCAGAGTGATGGCGTTCAGAAAAAAACTGTCCTTGTGTCTAGATGTTCTGATGTGCAGTGCCCTATAGCGTCGTTTTGAGGGTAGGAGTTGAAACAGTTTATGTCCAGGATGTGAGGGGTCTGTAGATATTTTCACAGCCCTCCTGTTGACTCGTGCAGTGTATGGGTCCTCAGTGGAAGGAAGGTTGGTAGTAATTGTTTCTTCTGAAGTCCTAATTACTCTCTGAAGTCTGTGTCTGCCCTGTTGGGTTGCAGAGCCAAACCAGACAGTTATAGAGGTGCAGATGAAAGACTCTGTCATTCCTTTGCAGAACTGGATCAGCAGCTCCTTGGGCAGTTTGGGCTTCCTGAGTTGGCGCAGAATGGCTGTTGGCTTTTCCTTCTTTCTTCACAACTCACTTCCCACATTTTAGACACCTCTCCTGGTTTTGCTTTCTTCCTGCTTCCCCATCATTCAGGATGCTGCTTCTACGTGCTCAGAGCTCAAAGCATCATGAGATTCCCCAGACACCCAATTCACGGTCTGTTTCTGTCGCTCCCCTCTGGGAAGGGTTTTGGGAAGGATTTCTAGCAAGACTTCCAGATTCTGTAACAGCTTTATTCCCTGGGCCCTCTCTGTCTGGCAAATTCGCAGGATTACTTTTCCTCGCTATGTATATACATCCGAACTAGACCATGGTATTCCTCTGGGTCATATATGTGTGTGTATGTGAGTATAAGCATAATTTTTTTGTCATGTTTATGTCGTATATATTGGAGTTGGTGACCCTTTGAGAACCGTATGCAATGAAATCTCATTTTATGGATGCTTAGTGTACATTTAAAGTGACAATAAAGTTATTCTATTCTGTCCTGTCCTGTCCTGTCCTATTCTGTCCATCTTCTCTATCTCATCCCATCCGATACTACCCTGTATCCCATCCCATTCCCATTCCCATTCCCTATCCCATTCCATTCCATTCCATTCCATATATTCTCTTCTCTTCTCTTCTCTTCTCTTCTCTTCTCTTCTCTTCTCTTCTCTTCTCTTCTCTTCTCTTCTCTTCTCTTCTCTTCCATTCCCTTCCATTCCCTTCCATTCCCTTCCATTCCATTACACATTTTCTATTCTGTTCTATTCTATTCTATTTTTAATTATTTTATTAAAAAAAAACAAAAATACAAATCTCTATTCACATTAACAGTGTTCGTGTCGTTATTAATACATACATCTCCTTTTATACATAAACATCAGCTCTTATTTCTATCCTCCACCCACTTGTCCCACCTATCCCAAACCACATAATAGTCCGAGTCATCTTTGACTCTTAATTCCATTGTGAATTTATCCAGTTCCACACAATCCATTATTTTTTGTGTCAAGTCTTCTTCAGATGTATCTTTTCTTTCTTCCATCACCTATGCGAAGGCTATTCTCGCCGCAGTTATGATATGTATAGTGATGTATCGGATGACCTTGCTCAATTTTCCCTTAATTATTCCTAATAAGAATATTTCTTGTTTGAGTTCTAATTTGTGATCTGTAATTTCTAATAACCATCTTTGTATTCTATTCTATTCTATTCTATTCTGTTCTGTTCTGTTCTATTCTATTCCCTATTCTATTCTATTCTATTCTATTCTATGCTATTCTATTCTATTCCATATTCTATTCTATTCCCTATTCTATTCTATTCTATTCCCTATTCTATTCTATTCCCTATTCTGTTCTGTTCTATTCTATTCTATTCTATTTCCTATTCTGTTCTGTTCTATTCTATTCTATTCCCTATTCTATTCTATCCTATTCTATCCTATTCCCTATTCTATTCTATTCTATTCTATTCTATTCCCTATTCTATTCTGTTCTGTTCTGTTCTGTTCTAGTCTATTCTATTCCCTATTCTGTTCTGTTCTGTTCTATTCTATTCCCTATTCTATTCTATTCTATTCTATTCTATTCTATTCTATTCTATTCCCTATTCTGTTCTGTTCTATTCTATTCTATTCTATTCCCTATTCTGTTCTGTTCGATTCTATTCTATTTTATTCTATTCCCTATTCTATTCTATTCTATTCTATTCTATTCCCTTTTCTATTCCAATCTATTCCATTCCATTCCATATTTTCTATTCTATTCTATTCTATTCTATTCTATTCTATTCCCTATTCTATTCTATTCCCTATTCTGTTCTGTTCTATTCTATTCTATTTCCTATTCTGTTCTGTTCTATTCTATTCTATTCTATTCTATTCTGTTCTGTTCTGTTCTGTTCTATTCTATTCTATTCTATTCTATTCTATTCTATTCTATTCTATTCTATTCTATTCTATTCCCTATTCTATTCTGTTCTGTTCTATTCTATTCTATTCTATTCCCTATTCTGTTCTGTTCGATTCTATTCTATTTTATTCTATTCCCTATTCTATTCTATTCCCTTTTCTATTCCAATCTATTCCATTCCATTCCATATTTTCTATTCTATTCTATTCTATTCTATTCTATTCTATTCTATTCTACTCCTGACATCAACATTTTTAAGCTTTCTTCTTCAACAGATGTTTCTTTGTTCTTTAGAAGGATGTTTGTTCCCAGATAGGTGCAACCAGGAGTGGGATTCTACCGGTTTGGATCAGTTCAGGTGAACCGGATGTTAAATTTGTATCTGGTTCACCAAACCAGTATTTGAGCCAACTGGCTGGCCCCACCCACCCTGCCCCGCCAAGGAGTCTCCATGTGGCCCATTTCCGATTCAGGTAAGTGCAGAGTCCATACGGAGGCCCTGGGCGGAGGGAAAATGGGCCTTCTGGAAGTACCAGAAGTTGTAAAACGGGCCTGTTCCCAGTTTCCGGAGGGCCTCTGGATCCTGGGGGAGGCTGTTTTTGCCCTCCCGGAGGCCTCCTGACCCTTGGGAAGGTGAAAAACAGCCTTCTTGGAAGTTCTGGTAGGCCATGCCCCTCCAGCAACTGGGCTGCGAACCGGTTGCTGGGGTTTATGAATCCCAACCCTGGGTGCAACCATGCTAAGTAAACATTAAACATCTCATGCCTTCTGCTCTGTATAGTTAATTTGCATTCTTGTAAATACACCTTCCAATTGGCTAAGACGCACGGCGACCCAATTGGCCGAGCAGGCCGCGGCTGATTGGCCGCAATGAATTCCCCGCGATTGGAGGAAACTGATCGCGGGGAATTCAAAGCAGTGTCATTGGCCGCGGTTTGGCCGGCTTGGTTGATATAAGCCGCGGTCTAGCCTAGCCGCCCCGAGCCGATCTCGGGACTTAATAAAAGAGCTGAACTAAGTCATGGGCTCCCGAGTTTCCTTTCAGCGACGGATGTAACACCTTCCCTAAATGATGGACTGAAATGCAGCCGTACCCTGAATATGCAGCCTGGACCACTTTCAACAAAGGGTTAGGACTTTGAGAACTTGGGTGGAGACCCACCAGGACATCCTGGAATTGTACTCATCGATGTAGACATTTCTGGAAGAAGATTATGGGAATAAATCATTTGGGGTGATACCAAGAACGGACTGGATTCTGGAAGATATTTGTGGAGGAACAAGGATTCCAGCCTGACCTGGGAAGATCGCCCACCATTCCTTCCCCAGCCTCGTAGCCTTGAAATGTGCTTAGAACCATCCTCTCAAGAACCTGGTGGGCTCATCTTGCAAGGAAGGAAAAGGAGGAACTCTGGGCTAATAATTTTGCAGTGGATGTAGCCTTTCTTCAGGGGAGGAGGAGAAACTCAGAGCAAAGCAATGTAAGTCAAACGTGCAGAAACGAGAACTTGCAAGAAAAGGAAGTTGGTGGTGGAGAGGGCAACGCCAAGCAACAGTGCCAAACTCGAGGCGACTTTTAAGACTTGTGGACTTCCAGAATTCCTCAACTGGTGCATGGACAGGGGTCTCCAAATTTAACCCCTTGAAGACTTATTGGACTTCAACTCCCAGCATTCCCCAGGCCAGCGCATAGCAGTTGAAGTCCCACAAATCTTAAAGGGGCCGAATTTGGAGATCCCTGTCCATGGCTGGCTGAGGAATTCTGGGAGTTGAAGTCCACAAGTTGCCAAGTTTGGAGAGCCCTGCGCCTCAGAATAGGAGGCACTGCCAGGAATGCAGAAAGAGGGGGCTCCAACTGTAGGGGCCTCCAGAAGCCCCCCCCCCCCAAGGATAGTTCAGCTACAGTAGAGGTCTCCAAACTTGGCAACTTGAAGACTTATTGGACTTCAACTCCCAGAATTCCTTCTCCAGTCATGTTAGCTCAGGAATTCTGGGAATTGAAGTCCACAAGTCTTAAAGTTGCCAAAATTGGGAGACCCTTGTGACAGAGGATGGATGGATGGATAGATAGATAGATAGATAGATAGATAGATAGATAGATAGATAGATAGAATGGATGGAAGGATAGATAGAGGTGGGTTGATAGAGATGGATGGATGGATGGATGGATGGATGGATAGATAGAGATGGGTGGATAGATAGATGTAGATAGAGAGATGGATGGATGGATGGATAGATAGATAGATGGATAGATAGATAGATAGATAGATAGATAGATAGATAGATAGATAGATAGATATAGATAGATAGACAGACAGGCAGACAGACAGACAGGCAGACATGGATGGATGGATGGATGGATAGATAGAGATAGGTGGACAGATAGATGTAAGATAGACTGATAGATGATGGAGATAGATAGATAGATAGATAGATAGATAGATAGATAGATAGATAGACAGACAGACAGACATGGATGGATGGATGGATAGATAGAGATAGATGGACAGATAGATGTAAGATAGACTGATAGATGATAGAGATATATAGATATATAGATATATAGATATATATATAGATAGATAGATAGATAGATAGATAGATAGATAGATAGATAGACAGACAGACAGACAGACAGACATGGATGGATGGATGGATGGATAGATAGAGATGGGTGGACAGATAGATGTAGATAGATAGACTGATAGATGATAGAGATAGATAGATAGATAGATAGATAGATAGATAGATAGATAGATAGATAGATAGATAGATAGATAGATATGGATGGATAGATAGAGATGGATGGACGGATGAGTTGAAGTCCACAAATCTTAAAATTGCCAATTTTGGGGACCCCTGAGCTACAGCAACCAATGACTCTCTGGGAGCCCAGCTGGAGGAACTTCTTGGCGTCCTCCACAGGCCTTTTCCTGCCTGGCGTCTTCTTAGTGCATACAAGGAGGCTGACTCAGCTCTCCTTGCCCCGGAGATCTCGCTGAGATCAGCAGCTGACCCTGGAAGGGGTGGAGGCTTCCTTGATCATGTGCAGGATCCGAAGGTCTGCCTGGCACAGGGGGGCAGAAGCGGCTTCCCCTCGAGGAAATGAATCCATGAGCAGCTGCAAGTCACGAAGGAGTGGAGGGGGGCCCTCTTCAGATCACTTTCGATTCTTGAATCTGGCTTTTCCCTGATGGGTGCAGGTTTCGGGGTCAGGCTTCCTCGTGCGTGAAGTTGGGTTGTTGCTCATGAGGAGGCACAGACTTTGTGTGTGTGTGTGAGAGAGAGGGGGGGAGGGAGGGGGGAGGAGTGACATAGAGAGAAAAAGAGAGAAAGAGAGGGAGGGGGAGGGAGAGGGAAGGAGAAACAGAGAAAAGAGAAAGAGAGAGGGAGAGAGAGAAGGAGGGAGGGAGGGGGAAGGAGAAACAGAGAGAGAAAGAAAGAGAGAGGGTGGGGGAGAGAGAGACAGAGAGGAGGGAGGCAGAGGGAAGGAGAAACAAGGAGAGAAAGAGAGAGGGAGGGAGAGGGAAGGAGAAAGAGAAAAAGAGAGAAAGGGAGAAGGAGAGACAGAAAGAGAGGGAGGGAGGGAGAGGGAGGGAGAGGAAGAAAGAAAGAGGGAAGAAGATAGAGAGAGGGGGAGAGGGGGAGAGAGGGAGGGGGAAGGAGTGACATAGAGAGAAAAAGAGAGAAAGAGAGGGAGGGGGAGGGAGAGGGAAGGAGAAACAGAGAAAAGAGAAAGGGAGAGGGAGAGAGAGAAGGAGGGAGGGAGGGGGAAGGAGAAACAGAGAGAAAGAAAGAGAGAGGGTGGGGGAGAGAGAGACAGAGAGGAGGGAGGCAGAGGGAAGGAGAAACAAGGAGAGAAAGAGAGAAAGAGAGAGGGAGGGAGAGGGAAGGAGAAAGAGAAAGAGAGAGAAAGGGAGAAAGAGAGACAGAGAAAGAGAAAGAGAGGGAGGGAGGGAGAGGGAGGGAGAGGAAGAAAGAAAGAGGGAAGAAGATAGAGAGAGGGGGAGAGGGGGAGAGAGGGAGGGGGAAGGAGTGACATAGAGAGAAAAAGAGAGAAAGAGAGGGAGGGGGAGGGAGAGGGAAGGAGAAACAGAGAAAAGAGAAAGAGAGAGGGAGAGAGAGAAGGAGGGAGGGAGGGGGAAGGAGAAACAGAGAGAGAAAGAAAGAGAGAGGGTGGGGGAGAGAGAGACAGAGAGGAGGGAGGCAGAGGGAAGGAGAAACAAGGAGAGAAAGAGAAAGGGAGGGAGAGGGAAGGAAAAACAGAGAGAGAAAGAGAGGGAGAGAGAGATAGAGAGAAGGGCAGACAGAGAGAGGAGGAGGAAGGGAGGGAGAGGGAAGGAGAAAGAGAAAAAGAGAGAAAGGGAGAAGGAGAGACAAAGAAAGAGAGGGAGGGAGGGAGAGGGAGGGAGGGAGAGGAAGAAAGAAAGAGGGAAGAAGATAGAGAGGGGGGGAGAGAGGGAGGGAGAAAGTTAGAATTAAAATAAATTTATTGTTATTTTGAACGCACGCTAATCGGCATACCTTAAAATGAAATTTTGTTGCCTACAGCTCTCAAAGGGCCATCACCTCCAATATACATGACATAAACTTCATAAAATAAATAAATACAAAATTATGCATATACCCACATATCCAGGTGAAACTCAAAAAATTAGAATATTGTGCAAAAGTTCATTTATTTCAATAATGCAACTTAAAAGGTGAACCTAATAAATGAGATAGATTCATTACATGCAAAGCAAGATAGTTCAAGCCGTGATTTGTCATAATTGTGATGATTATGGCTTACAGCTCATGAAAACCCCAAATCCACAATCTCAGAAAATTAGAATATTGTGAAAAGGTTCAATATTCTAGGCTCAAAGTGTCCCACTCTAATCAGCTAATGAAGCCATAACACCTGCAAAGGGTTCCTGAGCCTTTAAATGGTCTCTCAGTCTGGTTCAGTAGGAATCACAATCATGGGAAAGACTTCTGAGCTGACAGTTGTGCAGAAAACCATCCTTGACACCCTCCATAAGGAGGGAAAGCCTCAAAAGGCAATTGCAAAAGAAGTTGGATGTTCCCAAAGTGCTGTATCAAAGCACATTAATCAAAAGTTATGCGGAAGGGAAAAGTGTGGAAGAAAAAGGTGCACAAGCAGCTGGGATGACCGCAGCCTGGAGAGGATTGTCAGGAAAAGGCCATTCAGAAGTGTTGGGGACTTTCACAAGGAGTGGACCGAGGCTGGAGTCAGTGCATCAAGAGCCACCACACACAGACAGACCCTGGACATGGAGACGAATCCTGGACATGGGCTTCAAATGTCATATTCCTCTTGTCAAGCCGCTCCTGAACAATGAACAACCTCAGAAGCCTCTTACTTGGGCTAAAGAAAAACAGACCTGGTCTGTTGCTGAGTGGTCCAAAGTCCTCTTTTCTGATGAGAGCAACTTTTGCATCTCATTTGGGAACCAAGGACCCAGAGTCTGGAGGAAGAATGGAGAGGCACACACTGCAAGATGCTTGAAGTCCAGTGTGAAGTTTCCACAGTCTGTGTTGATTTAGGGAGCCATGTCATCTGCTGGTGTTGGTCCACTGTGCTTCATTAAGTCCAGGGTCAACGCAGCCGTCCACCAGGAGATTTTGGAGCACTTCATGCTTCCTTCCGCAGATGAGCTTTATGGGGATGCTGACTTCATTTTCCAGCAGGACTTGGCACCTGCTCACACTGCCAACAGCTCCAAAACCTGGTTCAATGACCATGGGATTACTGTGCTTGATTGGCCAGCAAACTTGCCTGACCTGAACCCCATAGAGAAAGATGAGAGACATGAGACCGAACCATGCAGAAGAGCTGAAGGCCGCTATCGAAGCATCCTGGTCTTCCATCACACCTCAGCAGTGCCACAGGCTGATAGCTTCCATGCCATGCCGCACTGAGGCAGTAATTGCTGCAAAAGGGGCCCAAACCAAGTACTGAGTACATATGCATGCTTATACTTTTCAGAGGTCCAATATTGGTCTATGTACAATCCTTGTTTTATTGATTGCATGTAATATACTAATTTTCTGAGATTGTGGATTTGGGGTTTTCATGAGCTGTAAGCCATCATCATCACAATTATGACAAATCACGGCTTGAACTATCTTGCTTTGCATGTAATGAGTCTATCTCATATATTAGTTTCACTTTTTAAGTTGCATTACTGAAATAAATGAACTTTTGCACAACATTCTAATTTTTCGAGTTTCACCTGTATATTATATTATACAAACAACACAGTCTAGTTCGGATGTATACATCTAAATGGTGAGAAAAATAAGAGAGAGAGAAAGGGAAGGGGAAAGGGAGAAGGAGAGAGGGAGGGAGGAAGAGGGAAGGAGGGAGAGAGGGAGGGGAGGGAGAGACAGAAGGAGGGAGGGAGGAAGAGAGAGGAGGCAGAGACAGGAGAGAGGGAAAGAGGGGAGGGAGAAATAGGGAGTCAGGTGTGCTTCCTCCTTCTGCCCAATGGAAGAAGAGCTGCTGGATGCAAAAGTCACCCAGCCGCCCCCCAATTCCTGGCTGGGTGTTGATTTACGACTGTGTACAACCATTTGTTTAATCAGTGCAACATCTTCCCTCCAGAAGTTGTAGATGCTCCCGCCCTGGAAGTTTTTAAGAATTGCCTGGACTACCTTTTGCCTGAAATAGTATACGAGGGTCTCCCACGCTGTGAGCAGCGGGTTGGACTAGATGACCTCCAAGGTCTCTTCGAATTCCGTTATTTTGTTCTGTTCTGTTCTGACAGTTGGAAGTTACCAACAACCCTGAAAAAGTGAGTTGGGACCTTTTTCACACTTAACCATGGTCGCATGCAGCATCCCCACAGTCACATGACCCAAATGCAGCCTTTTTTGGGGGGGGGCAAGTGATTCATATTTATGACAGTCACAATGTCTCAGCATCCCGTGATCCCCTTTTGCAACCTTCTGATCAACCAAGTCAGTGAGGAAGCCAGATTCACTGAAAGACAGTTGCAACAAGGGTGGTAAAATGGGGCCAAACCAGGGGTGGGATTCTACCGGTTCGGACCAGTTCTATAGAACCGGTTGTTATAATTCTGCACAGTTTGGACAACTGGCAATTCGCACCACTGTCCTGAGAGCAGAGCCGAACCTTCCTTAAGACGGAAGCTCCTATTTTTCAGTGCAGACTCAGGCAGCAGATTGCGGAAAGGTAGATCGGCGAATGACTCTGTGTGTCAATCCATTCAAAATTCAAGAAAGAAAAACTTAAGACTTTAGATTAAAGCAAAGATAACTTTGACTGAATTTGAAGGGGTAACATCAGTAGGATTCTGAATCTGAGAAATTAGGTGCGCAGATCACATATACAAAGTGTTGGAAATGTTCCCACCCCTCCTAGTTCAAATGATTCTTCCAATTAAAAGTTGGGAATATGATCACATGGGCATCTTCAGGTGGTGATGAGGCCTCTGTCCATTGACCTTGACATATTTTGATAAAGATTTGCAGCTGCACAGAGAAAAGAAAGCTAAGCGAGGAATAGAAACTTAACAGCAGGAATTTAAACTCCCCCCCACCCCGCATTCCTCATTTGCACAACACAAGAACGTAACACCTCCAGCGCTCTTCCCAGACAAGATCCCCTGCCCCCGTTACTTATGGCAGCCAGAAGATGCAAAGCAGTAGCAGAAGATCTTGAAGCCTGACATTGTGCTTCTGCAAGCAACTCAATCCGCCTGCCTGCTTTGCCTCGTTTTGGGTAAAAGTGGCTCTTTTTTGAAATAAAAAAATTCAATATTTACATAAACATTTACAATATTTACATACAAGCTGTGTCTACCCCAGTCACATGACCACCAAGCCACACCCACAAAGTTCACAGAACCGGTTGTTAAGAAACTTGAATGCCACCCCCTGGGCCAAACTCATTGAACAACCGTCTCGCTTCACAACAAAAATGTTGGGTTCCATTGTGGTTATAAGTGGGGGACTGCCTGCATTTCAAAGGGTCTCAATTGTTGTGGGGAGGGGAGGGGCAGAGTCCTGAGATTTCCAAAGGACACCAGCTGGAGATATATTCCTTTTATAACAATTGCACCAACAACAATAGACTAACTTCCTCTTTTTATTTTGTTTTGAGTCTAGGCAGTTGTGCAATTTTAATAAATCTGTTGTAGCTCAGAATTGGAGGGTGGGGGGAGAAAAATGTGCCCGGACTGGGAGAGATAATCCAGTGCCATTTATCCATTCAAGTACTGGACTATATTTTTAATAGCACTTCTCTTTTGTGTTTAGGGTCTGGATCAGGTTCCTCCCTCCTCCCTCGAAAGTCCGTGGGCAGACAGGGGTGCTCTAGGGCTGAGCAAAGGATGGAGTGGTGCCAAATGCTTCCCCTCAGAGGGAGGGGGGCTTTCAGATATTTTTTTTTGGGGGGGGAGAAGCTAGGGAGAAGGAAGGGAAGGAGGAAAGGAAGAGGAAGGGAAGAAGGAAGAAGGTAGGAGGAAGGAAGGATAGGGAGGGAAGGAAGGAAGGACAAGAGAAAGAGGGAGGAAAGAAGGAAAAGAAGAGAAGGAGGAGAGAAAGGAGAGAAGTGAGGGAGGGAAGAAAGAAACGGAAGGGAATGAGGAAAGAAAGGAGGGAAGGAAGGAGGAGGGAAGGAGGAAAAGGAGGGAAGGAGGAAAGAAAGAGGAAGGAAGGAAGGAAGGACAGGAGGGGGAGAGAAAGAGGGAGGGAGGAAGGGAGGGAGGAGAGAAATAAAGGAAAGGGAGGGAAGGGAGGGAAGGAGGAAAGGGGAGGAAAGAAAGAAGGGAGGAAGGAAGGATAGGGGAGAGAAATAGAGGTAAGGAAAGGGAGGGAAGGAGGAAAAGGAAGGAAAAAAAGAAGGGAGGGAGAGGGAAGGAAGGATAGGGGAGAGAAATAGAGGTAAGGGAAGGAAGAGAAGGGAGGGAAGGAGGAAAAGGAAGGAAGGAAGGAAAGAAGGGAGGCAGGCAGGGAAGGAAGGATAGGGAAGGGGGAGAGAAATAGAGGTAAGGAAAGGAAGGAAAAGAAGGGAAGGAGGAAAAAGGGAGGAAGAAAAGAAAAAAGGGAGGCAGGGGAGGCAGAAAGGATAGGAAAGGAGGAGAGAAGGAGAGGTAAGGAAGGAAGGAAAGGGAGGGAGAGGAAGGAGAGACAGGGAGGAAGGAGGAAAGGAAAGAGAAGGAAGGAAAAGCCCACAAGCTGCTAAGCTCTGGCCAAATCCATAGCCCCTGTTACGTGCGTCGGATGGCTGCTGCCCCATCCCGGACCGCCCCTGATCCGCTTGAATGCAGTCCGGCGTGGTGCCCCCAACCCAACCCAAGCCCCCTCCCCTCCCCCCAGCAAGGCAAGGCTCCGCGCTGCCAGGCCGCATTCCTGCAGCTTCCTTGGAGAAGCCCAAAGGGCTCGCGGGCGCATTCCGCATTCCTCGCTGATAAGGCGCAGAAGCCTCGGGCCGCTGCCCTGCGCGCCTCTCCGGAATGCCAGGCATTCCTGCTGCGGACGAGAGAGCCTCTTGGAGCCGCCCTTGGGTGCCAGGGTGGATGGGTGCCCTGCCAGGGTGGCGCCTGGAAGACGGAGCCGGGGGGGGGGAGAGAGGGAGCCCCCCCCGGATGCCATGGAGAGGGTGGGGGCCCTTCTACGAGGTTCCACTGCCGGAGAAAATATGTATCTGCTGAGGGGAGAAGCCCAAACAAGAGTGGCCAGGAATCTAGAGGTCAGCTGGACGTTCCTGTGGGACCACGACTGCCCTTCTCTTAAATCGTCTTTTGTCTAGATTCCATTTTAAATTGTGTTTTTATCAAAGTACGTTTTGAATTGCTTTGATTAAATTTTAGTAACAATTTGTTGCTGGAACTTTGCACTTTGATATAAGGCCCAAGGGCTAATCAATAAAGACTTACTGACTGCCCTTCTCTTAATCAGAGTGGAGTTGGAAGGGATCTTAGAGGTCATCTAGTCCAAGGGTCGCCAACCTTTTGGACCTCGGGGACCACCAAACTCATAATTTTAAATCCCAGGGACCATTAACGGGTTCTGCGGGCATGGCCTAATTTGTGGGTGCGGCTTGGTGGTCATGTGACTGACTGGGCATGGCTTGTGTGTAAATATTATACATATTTATATTGAATATTGAATTGTTTATAAAAGGAGCAACTTTTACCCCAAATCAGGCAAAGCAGGCAGGCAGATTGAGTTGCTCACGGAATCACAGATTCATTCAGAGATCTATCTATCTGCCATTGGCTAGCTTAGTCTGTCACATAAAACTTGCTTGCAAGCAAACTCATAAAATTTGCTAGCAAGCAAACTCACAAAATTAACTCACAACACACCATGTATTTAAATATTGATTTTTTTATTTAAAAAAAAAAGATCAATTTTTACCCCAAATCAGGCAAAACAGGCAGGCAGATTGAATTGCTCACAGAATCATTCAGTGATCGCTTTATCTGCCATCGGCTACCTGAGTCTGTCACATAAAATGTGCTTGCTGTGAGTCTGCACTGACTAATATTCTAGCAGTCCAACCCCCTGCACAAGCAGGAGACCCTATACTGGGGGTGCGAGACAATATTCCGGGGTGTGTGTGCAAAAACTCGGGATTAGAAATTTCAAAATTATAGTTTATGCAAGTAACTATATGCATATAATTATTTACTTTTGTAAAAGGTGGAAGAATATATCAGAAGCATTCTAGGGGTGTGGGGTATAGAAAAGTTTCCATCCTTTGCTTTGTTGGAAGAAACATCCTCCTGGGTTCAGTTTCAAGTGGGGGAAAAAGACACTGGAAACGTGGAGGCTGTTTGGAATGATGGTTTAATGGTGGACAGGACCACGTGGCTTGGAGCTCCAAAGTGAAAAGGGTTACCACATGCTTCAAGAGGTTGGGTGAAGGAAAAGAAGAAGGGAAAAGGGCAAGATGCTGGGAGTGCAATTGTTTTACACCCTCCGTTGGGCCCCATCCTAGTGTTTCCTGTTCCTGTGTAAGAAATGTATCCCATTGGCTGTCAGACTCCCAGGGGCGGGAGGGTCTTGAGCTAACTTTGTAGGCTTTGTCTGGACCACATGGCTTCACCTGAGTGCTACCTGATGCAATCTTCCCAGGCCAGGTGGTGAGGTGGGTAGAGGCCTTTGTGATGTAGAATACTCTGGCCTAGGCCTTAATGGCCCGCCCATTAGCAAAGGGGGTGGAGTGTGTGAGCTTCTGCTTCTGAATTTCTACTTCTCTTTTTAGGGGAAAATATTCTGCCTTTTAAATATATCCTAGGATATTTCATTCTTCTCAGAGAGGGGTGAGTGCTAACTTCCTACAGCTTCTTGTCCTGCCTTCAGCTGCTTTGGAGAATATGTTGGAACCCCGCCTCCTCTTTGGGGCAGCCCCTCAAATACTGTAAGACTGCTGTCCTGCCACCTCTAATTCTTCTTTTCTTTAGAGTAGGCAAACCCAGTTCCTGCAACCATTTTCCATATGTTTTTGTCTCCAGGCCCTTAATCATCTTAGTTCTCTGCACCTTTTCCAAAGTCTGAGTATCTGTGTGTGGGTGTGAGTGAGTCCCCCTCCTCGCAAAGCGTGTTCAGGACCCCCAAAAAGGCAGAAAAAAACACATCTGATCCAGTATTCAGTCATTCTGGAGTTTTTTCCAACCTGCGGGAAAATCTCCCTTCTGAATTTCAAATGTGGGGAACATTCAGCTAGGAAAACAGGACACTAGGCCCCCCTCGGAGGTGGCAGGAAATGAAGAGCATTCAAGGGAGAGGAAAAGCAAATTGCAGATTGAAATTTAATAGTTTGGGGGTGGGTGTTGGGGGTGGAAACCAATTAAAAAGCCAACTGCCCCAAAGATGAATAAATAGATAAATAACGGAATAAGAGTTGGAAGGAAACTTGGAGGCCTTTTAATCCAGCAGTTACCAACTGGTGGTCCGTGAGAAAATTTTGGTGGTCCTCAGAAAAAAATTATTCGCATTTTTTATATTGCACTAAGTCAGGGGTCCTCAAACTACGGACCCTGGGCTGGATATGTGCAATGAACGTTTGTGTTGCCGCAGAGTGTTTCCCCCTTCAGGGTGTTTTTGTGTGGGTCAGAGGGGTGTAGAAATTCCCACTTGGGGTCTGCTTCAGCCTCCTGGTACGGGGCTTTGGGCAAAGGCTGGAGGGAAGGGCCGCTGGTGGCAAAGGGCCGGAGAGCCTCATTCCAGTGGGACTGCATCATGGCCTGGAACTGGCTGGCCATCTCAGCCCCCTGAGCCTCCCAGGTGCTGGTACCTGGCCTTGCACTCCTGCAAATGTTCCCTCTGCTTGGAATGCCTATGCTCCTAGTCCTCGGTGAGGTGCTTCTCCTGAGCCTCCTTCTCGGTCAGATCCAATTTGAACTGAGCCGTTTCGCCAACTCTTTCTTGTGGGGGGCTGCTTAGTGCCAACAACTGCTTCCTGTTGGAAGTTTAGCACCCATCCCTCTCCTAGAAAAATGAAACATCCTGGGAAATATTAAAAAGGCAACTATTTCCCCTAAAAAGGATAGAAACTCAGAAGCAGAAACTCACCTCAGAGAGGCAGAAACTCAGTCCCCCCCCCTCCACCTTTGCTAATGGGCCATTAAGGCCTAGGCCAGAGTATTCTACATCACAAAGGCCTCTACCCATCTCATCACCTGGCCTGCGAAGATTGCATCAGGTAGCACTCGGGTGAAGCCATGTGGTCCAGACAAAGCCTACAAAGTTAGCTAAAGACCCTCCCGCCCCTAAGTGTCTGACAGCCAATGGGATACATTTCTTACACAGGAACAGGAAACGCTAGGGTGGGGCCCAACGGAGGGTGTAAAACAATTGCACTCCCAGCATCTTGCCCTTTTTCCTTCTTCTTTTCCTTCACCCAACCTCTTGAAGCATGTGGTAGACCTTTTCACTTTGGAGCTCCAAGCCACGTGGTTCTGTCCACCATTAAACCATCTTTCCAAACAGCCTCCATGTTTCCAGTGTCTTTTTTCCCCACTTGGAACTGAACCCAGAAGGATAATTCTTCCAACAGGCCCGAAGGAGCCTGGGCAGGGAAGGGGAGGAGTGCCTGGGAGGGGAGGCCAGCGAGGCACCCCTCGACGTGACTGACATTGAGTTGGCCACACCCAGCCCGTCACATGACCACCTAGCCATGCCCACCCAGCCGGTCATTAGGCAGTTCGTAATAGGGGTCCAGGGGATTTAAAATTATGAATTTAGTGGTCCCTGAAGTCCCAAAGGTTGGCGACCCCTGGTCTAGTCCAACCCCCTGCTTGAGCAAGAAAGCTTACACCATTTCAGACATATCTCTTCTTAAAAACCTCCGTTAATGGAGCAGCCACAACTTCTGGTGGCAAGCTGTTCCACTGGTTAATCTTTTCTCACCATCGTGTAATTTCTCTTTAGTTCTAGGTTGGTTTAGTCCTTGATTCATTTCCACCCATCCGTTGCTTCTTGTCCTGCCTTCAGGTGCTTTGGAGAATAAGTTGACCCCCTTTTGTTTGGGGCAGCCCCAAATATTGGGAGACTGCTATCATCATTGTCCCCCTCTAGTTCTTCTTTTCATTGATAAAGGATATAAAAGCTCTCTTTGATTTTGTTGAAAGGCTGGAAAATGCCTTTCTTCTGAGGGTTCGGTTTTCCTGCTGGGAGAACTCCAGTGCAAGGATTCAGACAACTGCTTGGAAGCTAGTTCCTTTTATTTTTCAGGAAGGCGAGAGAGAGCAAGAAGTCTGCGTTCCTGGGCCTAGCTCGCTTTGTATGATAAGCCCCTGATTTTTTATACCTTTTTCTCATTTTGTGTGTGTGTGCTTGTGTTTATATTTCTTAATGTTTTAAATCCTGTCAGGGATTGTCTTCATTTCCGCCGGAGGGTAAACTCCGTGGGGTGCAGAAGGCAAACTTTGCAGGGTGGTTTGATTGGATTATCAGTTTCGTCCTAATGTTTTCTTATATTTGTTTTGTGGCAATCTCCTGTCTGCTATGGAATTTATTTCGTGTCTTTTGTCTATTTGTTTTGCTGATTTGGCATGACCTGTTGTTTGTAAGGGATTTCTTTTTCTTGTTTCCCTAGCTTTCGTAATTACTTGGCTTTTGTCTAGGGGGCTTCTTTTAATACCTTTTATTAAATCTCTTTTCCTATGCAAGTTTGTTTTATGGCTGGCCTGATGTTCCCCTTGGACTTTTCCTGCTTGGGTGTCACCACTGTCCTCATGAAGTTCCCTTTCCACAGTTTCATGAACAAAAACTTACTGGCTTGATCTTCTTATGGCTTCATATATTCCAACTGCCCTTGGACTGTTCAGCAGTGAAAATAAAAGGTTTTCTCTTTTGACCAAGGACACATATGGCTACATGGCTTATTTTAGGTGGGGGTTTTAGTCTTGAAACAAGCTATGATATTGTATTGTAATGTATTTATATGTCCCATCATACTTTCTTTGTTTCTGTCTTAAGCAGAGGTGGGATTCAAATTTTTTACTACCAGTTCTGTGGGCGTGACAGGGTGGATGTGTAAAATCTCCAGTCAGAGGTGCTATTTGCCAGTTCTCCGACCTACTCAAAATTTCTGCTACCGGTTCTCCAGCACTGGTCAGAACCTGCTGAATACCACCCTGAAGCAGGGCAATAAAGATTAGGCTAGAAGCAACAGCAGAAAGTTTCCTTTCTGCCTTCCTTATAGGATTAGCCTTGTTTAATGGAAAGAAAAAACAAAACAAAAGGAGATTTCTTCCAACAACAGTTCTCCGAACTGCTTAGAAACTTGACAATCGACTGTCACAAATAGGTGCGAAGTGATTGAATCCCACCACTGGTCTTAAGTAAAACTATCATACTACAATGTGATTTCCTAACCCCCTTAAATTTTTCTATATGCTAGAACAGAAACTAAATATCTATATGCGGGAATTGAAACTAAATATCTATATGCTGGAATTGAAACTAAATATCTATATGGTAGAATTGAAAGTAAATATCTATATGCTGGAATTGAAACTATATATCTATATGCTGGAATTGAAAGTAAATATCTATATGCTGGAATTGAAACTAAATATCTATATGGTAGAATTGAAACTAAATATCTATATGCTGGAATTGAAACTAAATATCTATATGCTGGAATTGAAACTAAATATCTATATGGTAGAATTGAAACTAAATATCTACATGCTGGAATTGAAACTAAATATCTACATGCTGGAATTGAAACTAAATATCTACATGGTAGAATTGAAACTAAATATCTACATGCTGGAATTGAAACTATATATCTATATGCTGGAATTGAAAGTAAATATCTATATGGTACAATTGAAACTAAATATCTATATGCTGGAATTGAAACTAAATATCTATATGCTGGAATTGAAATTAAATATCTATATGCGGGAATTGAAACTAAATATCTATATGCTGGAATTGAAACTAAATATCTATATGCTGGAATTGAAACTATATATCTATATGCTGGAATTGAAAGTAAATATCTATATGCTGGAATTGAAACTAAATATCTATATGGTAGAATTGAAACTAAATATCTATATGCTTGAATTGAAACTAAATATCTATATGCTGGAATTGAAACTAAATATCTATATGCTGGAATTGAAACTAAATATCTATATGGTAGAATTGAAACTAAATATCTATATGCTGGAATTGAAACTAAATATCTATATGCTGGAATTGAAACTAAATATCTATATGGTAGAATTGAAACTAAATATCTATATGCTGGAATTGAAACTAAATATCTATATGCTGGAATTGAAACTAAATATCTATATGGTAGAATTGAAACTAAATATCTATATGGTAGTGTTAAGCCTGGGTTCCCCAACCAGGGTTAGGGAGACCAGCTAAACAGAATGTGCAGCGTTAGTCAGATAGGCACACAGATAAATGAGTGAGCTCAGCTTGTATATTTATTAACATACAGTAAAAATAACAGATACGCTTGTGCTATCAAAAATATAGTTTATTCCATTATGAGTTCATAGCATAGTCAAAATAACAGTCCAATAGTCATGTATCATTTAGTCAGTCCATTCAGGGATATTCAGTTAGCAAAGTCCGTTTAGAATATCCTATGTCAGTTCACTTACAAGTCAGTCCTTTGTTTTCTCTCCCGTTCGAGCAATGCAGTCTTGATTCCTTGCAGTAATCAGGGATCATCAAAGCCAGAGAGAGAGCAAGCTGTCGTCTTGCTTCTTTTAAAGTGCTTTCACAACCACTCTCTTAATTACTATCCCACAGTTAAAGTTGCAGACACTTTAACATATAAACTATGATTACATATTTATTATTTTCCCTAAACCAGTTAGGGTAAACAATGTTATCCCTAACAGGTAGAATTGAAACTAAATATCTATATGCGGGAATTGAAACTAAATATCTATATGCGGGAATTGAAACTAAATATCTATATGCTGGAATTGAAACTAAATATCTATATGCTGGAATTGAAACTAAATATCTATATGGTAGAATTGAAACTAAATATCTATATGCTGGAATTGAAACTAAATATCTATATGCGGGAATTGAAACTAAATATCTATATGCTGGAATTGAAACTAAATATCTATATGCTGGAATTGAAACTAAATATCTATATGCTGGAATTGAAACTAAATATCTATATGGTAGAATTGAAACTAAATATCTATATGCTGGAATTGAAACTAAATATCTATATGCTGGAATTGAAACTAAATATCTATATGCAGGAATTGAAACTAAATATCTATATGCTGGAATTGAAACTAAATATCAATATGCTGGAATTGAAACTAAATATCTATATGGTAGAATTGAAACTAAATATCTATATGCTGGAATTGAAACTAAATATCTATATGCGGGAATTGAAATTCATTTGGGGTCCTCCTGCAGTTCTGGAAGTCGGGGGGCCCTTCTAAATCATGTTTGTGGCTGCTCCAGAGGAAGTCCAGCTGGAGATGTGTGGGGCAAGGTTTCTTTTGGGACTGTGGGGTGAGAGGGTGGGGAGGCGGTTGCACTGGCCTCCCCCTTCAGCCAAGATCCCACCCCCAGGCTGCCCCCAGCCCCTCCAGACACCAGTTTTACAATCACAGGTGGTCCTTGACTTATGACCTCAATGGAGCTCGGCCTTTCCGTTGCTAAGCAAGAACCGTTGTTAAGCTCTTTGTTTGCCCCTGTTTTACGGCCTTTCTTGCCACCTTTGTTAAGTAAATCACTGCCATTGTTAAGTCAGTCACACACGGTCGTTAAGTGAATCCGGTTTCCCCATTGCAGGTGAGAAAGTCATCCAAAGGACATCACATGGCCCAGCATCCGTCATAAAACCAGGAGTTGGTTGCCAACCCCCTGAACTTTGATCGGACAATCGTGGGGATATCGCAACAGTCGTAAGTGTGAACAATGGTCAAAGCTGGCTGGGGAATTCTGGAAGGTGAAGTCCAGAGGTCTTAAAGTTGCGGCGATTAGAAACTCAACTTCTAACTCCCCCCCCCCCCCCATTTTTTCTGGTCTGTTTGGAAGAAGCAAACACAGGACAAAAAACAGGATGAAATAAATAAATAAACAAACACAAAACCATGCATATACCCACATATATATTATATGATACAGAGAAACAACACAGTCCAGTTCGGATGTATACATATACATGGTGAGAAAAATGAGAGAGAGAGAAAGGGAGAGAGGGAGAGAGAAGGAGGGAGAGAAAGAAGGGGAGGGAGAGAGAAAGGGGGGAGAAGGGAGAGAGAGAGAAGGAGGGAGGGAGGGAGGAAGAGAGAGAGGCAGAAGGAGGGAGAGAGAGGAGGGAGAGAGGGAGATGGGGAGGGAGAGAGAAAGGGGGGAGAAGGGAGAGAGAGAGAAGGAGGGAGGGAGAGAGAGGCAGAAGGAAGGAGAGAGGGAAGGAGGGAGATGAAGAGGGAGAGGCAGAAGGAGGGAGAGAGAGGAGGGAGAGAGGGAAGGAGGGAGAGAGAGGAGGGAGAGAGGGAAGGAGGGAGAGAGAGAGATGGGGAGGTAGAGGCAGAAGGAGGGAGAGAGAGGAGGGAGAGAGGGAAGGAGGGAGAGAGAGGGGGGAGAGGGAAGGAGGGAGAGAGGGAGATGGAGAGGGAGAGAGAAAGGGGGGAGAAGGGAGAGAGAGAGAAGGAGGGAGGGAGAGAGAGGCAGAAGGAGGGAGAGAGGGAAGGAGGGAGAGAGGGAGATGGGGAGGGAGAGGCAGAAGGAGGGAGAGAGGGGGGAGAGGGAAGGAGGGAGAGAGGGAGATGGGGAGGGAGAGAGAAAGGGGGGAGAAGGGAGAGAGAGAGAAGGAGGGAGGGAGAGAGAGGCAAAAGGAGGGAGAGAGGGAAGGAGGGAGAGGGGAGGGAGAGGCAGAAGGATGGAGAGAGAGGGGGAGGGAAGGAGGGAGGGAGAGAGGAAGAGAGAGAGGCAGAAAGAGGGAGGGAGATGGGGAGGGAGAGGCAGAAGGAGGGAGAGAGAGGAGGGAGAGAGGGAAGGAGGGAGATGGGGAGGGAGAGGCAGAAGGAGGGAGAGAGGGAGATGGGGAGGGAGAGGGAAGGAGGGAGAGAGGGAGATGAGGGAGAGGCAGAAGGAGTGTGAGAGAGAGAGGGAGAGGGAAGGAGGGAGAGAGGGAGAGAGGGAGAGGGAAGGAGGGAGAGGGAGAGACAAAAGGAGGGGGAGGGAGGGGAAGGGAGAGACAGGAGGGAGAGAGGAAGAGAGAGAAGAGGAAAGACAGGAGGGGAGAGAGATGGAAGGAGAGGGAGAGGGAGAGAGACAGAAGGAGGGAGGGAGCGGAAGAGAGAGGAGGGAAGAGACAAGGAGGGGGAGAGAGAGGGAGAGGGAAGGAGGGAGAATGGGAGTGGGGGAGGGAGAGACAGAAAAAGGGAGGGAGGGAGGAAGAGAGAAGAGGGGAGAGACAGAAGGAGGGGAAGTGGGAGGAAGAGGGAAGGAGAGAGGGAAGGAGGGAGGGAGGGAGGGAGAAATAGGGAGCCAGGTGGGCTTCCTCCTTCTGCCCCAATGGAGGAAGAGCTGCTGGGTGCAAAAGTCACCCATCCGCACCCCAATCCCTGGACTTACGACCACGTACAACCATTTGTTTAATCAGTGCAACCTCTTCCCTCCAGAAGCTGCTTCGTGGCAGCCCAAGTGGAGCCCCCCCGCCCATTCCCCAAATGGGTAGAAATCCGATCTCTCCCACCCCCCCACCTCACCCCAAGCAGGGCTGTCAAGCTAATGGAAGTCGGGGCTGAGATTTTCCAGGCTGCAAACCCCGAAGGCTCCTGCTGGATCAAGAGCACCTGCACCTTGTTAGGGTAGGGGGGGAGGGGGGAATGGCCTTGTCTCTCTCTCTATTCCCCCCCACACACTTTTGAAAAAGAGACGGGTGAAGGAGGCTGGGGTGGGGAGAGGATGGAAGAATGGGAGCTTGGGTCCTGTTCCATGGAATAAAGACACGTGATTTCACTTGGCAAAATTATGGTTTTTGGAGAAAATACAGGAAGCATCTCCTTCTCTCCCCCTTTTCCTCCCAGGTTGCCTCTCACCCTTCCCTTCCCTTCTTCTCCCTTGCTTTTTCCTTCCTCCCCTCTATCTGTTCGCTCTTCCTTCCTTTCTTCCTCCCTCCCTCCCTCTTTTTTTGCTCCTCACTCTCTCCCTCATTCTCATATTCTTTTTCCTTCCTTCCTTCCTTCCTTCCTTCCTTCCTTCCTTCCTTCCTTCCTTCCTTCCTTCCTTCCTTCCTTCCTTCCTCTCCTTTTCTTGTTCCTCACTCCCTTATTCTCATACTCTTGCTCTTTCCTTCCTTCCTTCCTCTCCTTTTCTTCTTCCTCCCTCCCTCCCTCATTCTCATATTCTTGTTCCTTCCTTTCTTCTTTCCTTCCTCTCCTTGGGCAGGGGGTTCGACTAGATGACCTATCAGGTCCTTTCCAATTCTGATTATCTGTTAAATCTGTTAAATCCTTTTCTTGCTCCCTCCTTTCTTCATTTTTCTTCCTTCCTTTCTTCCTCCACCCGTCCCTCCCTCCCTCCTTCAAGTGCCAGGGTGGTGTGGAAGGAAACCGGGCCTGGCTCAGGAGGAAGCAGACCCCTGCATTTTCCTCAACTCCCTAAGTTTACCCCCTCCAACCTCCCCCAAATTCTGGGGCTGGATCAGGCTGGATCCACCCACGACCTGGCCAAATCCTGGGGTCAACAGTGGGTCTTCAGAGCGGAAGAGGGATCTCTGCTTGGACAGAAGGCCTGCCAGGAAGCCTGGCCAGAGGAAGAAGGCGGAATGGTTTCCATGTGTGAAAGCTTCAGCCTTCCAGCCTCCAAAGTCCCCGATGACACGGCATGTGAGAATGGTTGCAGAAGCTGAGGGGTTGCCTAAAAGGGCAAAATGGGCTGTTTGGGGGAAAGAAAAAAATAGCACCGCTAGTCCTCCACTTACGGCCATATCATGTAGTGACTGTTCAAAGTTGCAATGCCACTGTTGACCATTTTTCACCCTTATGGCCATTGCAGTATCCCAATGGTCACGTGACTTAAAGTTGGATGCATAGCAACTGACACGCGTTTGTGACGGTCCGGTCATAAGACACGCCCACCCAGTGACATGGCCACTTAGCCAAGCCCACCCAGTCACATGGCCACCTAGCCAAGCCCACCCAGTCACATGGCCAGCTAGCTATGCCCACCCGGTCACATGGCCACCTAGCCACGCCCACCCAGTCACATGGCCAGCTAGCCATGCACACCCAGCCACATGGCCACCTAGCCACGCCCACCCAGTCACATGGCCAGCTAGCCATGCCCACCCAGTCACATGGCCACCTAGCCACGCCCCCACCCAGTCACATGGCCACATAGCCACGCCCACCCAGTCACATGGCCACATAGCCACGCCCCCACCCAGTCACAAAGCTAGCTAGCCATGCCCACCCAGTCACATGGCCACATAGCCACACCCACCCAATCACATGGCCACATAGCCACACCCACCCAATCACATGGCCACATAGCCACACCCACCCAGTCACAAGGCCAGCTAGCTACGCCCACCCAGTCACATGGCTAGCTAGCCACGCCCCCACCCAGTCAAATGGCCAGCTAGCCACGCCCACCCAGTCACATGGCCACTTCACTACACCCACCAGTCACATGGCCACCTAGCCATGCCCACCCAGTCACATGGCCACCTAGCCACGCCCAGTCACACGGCCACTTCGCTATACCCACCCACTCACATGACCACCTAGCCAAGCCCCACCCAGTCACTTGGCCACCAAGCCACGCCCCACCCTGCCAAATGGCCACCTAGCCACGCCCACCCGGTCACATGGCCACGTAGCCATGCCCACCCAGTCACTGGCCACCTAGCCACACCCACCAGTCACATGGCCACCTAGCCACGCCCACCCAGTCACATGGCCACCTAGCCATGCCCCACCCAGTCACATGGCCACCTAGCCAAGCCCACCCAGTCACATAGCCACCTAGCCACACCCACCCAGCCACATGGCCACCAAGCCATGCCCACCCAGTCACATGGCCACCTAGCCATGCCCAGAGTCACACGGCCACTTCGCTATACCCACCCACTCACATGGCCACCTAGCCACGCCCCACCGTCACATGGCTACTTCACTACACCCACCCAGTCACATGGCCACCTAGCCATGCCCCACCCAGTCACATGGCCACCTAGCCACGCCCCACCCAGTCAAATGGCCACCTAGCCACGCCCACCCAGTCACATGGCCACCTAGCCACGCCCCACCCAGTCAAATGGCCACCTATCCATGCCCCACCCAGTCAAATGGCAACCTAGCCACGCCCAGTCACATGGCCACTTCGCTACACCCACCGTCACATGGTCACCTAGCCACGCCCACAGTCACATGGCTACTTTGCCACACCCACCCAGCCACCTGGCCACCTAGTCATGCCCCACCCAGTCACATGGCCACCTAGCCACGCCCCACTCAGTCACATGGCCACCGAGCCACGCCCCACTCAGTCACATGGCCACCTAGCCACGCCACCAGTCACATGGCCACTTCGCCAGGTCCACAGTCACATGACCACTTTGCTACACCTACCCAGTCACATGGCCATCTAGCCATGCCCTACCCAGTCACATGGCCACCTAGCCACACCCCACCCTGTCAAATGGCCACTTCGCCACACCCACCCAGTCACATGGCCACCTAGCCACGTCCACAGTCACATGACCACTTCGCTACACCCACCCAGTCACATGGCCATCTAGCCATGCCCTACCCAGTCACATGGCCACCTAGCCACGCCCACCCAGTTGCATGGCCACCTAGTCATGCCCCACCCTGTCAAATGGCCACCTAGCCACACCCACCCAGTCACATGGCCACCTAGCCACGCCCCACCCAGTCACATGGCCACCTAGCCACGCCCACCCAGTCACATGGCCAGCTAGCCATGCCCTACCCAGTCACATGGCCACCTAGCCACGCCCACCATTGCCTGGCCACCTAGCCATGCCCTACCCTGTGAAATGGCCACCTAGCCACACCCACCCAGTCACATGGCCACCTAGCCACGCCCCACCCAGTCACATGGCCACTTCGCTACACCCACCCAGTCACATGGCCACCTAGCCACGCCCACAGTCACATGGTCACTTTGCCACACCACCCAGTCACATGGCCACCTAGCCACGCCCACAGTCACATGACCACTTTGCTACACCCACACAGTCACATGGCCATCTAGCCATGCCCTACCCAGTCACATGGCCACCTAGCCACGGCCACAGTCACATGACCACTTTGCTACACCCACCCAGTCACATGGCCATCTAGCCATGCCCTACCCAGTCACATGGCCACCTAGCCACGCCCACAGTCACATGGCCACATCGCTACACCCACCCAGTCACATGGCCACCTAGCCATGCCCCACCCAGTCACATGGCCACCTAACCACTCCCACAGTCACATGGCCACTTCACCACACCCACCCAGTCACATGGCCACCTAGCCACGCCCCACCCAGTCACATGGCCACCTAGCCACACCTACAGAACCAGTAGCAAAATATTATAAGTACTTTTGTTTCTACACGGAGACAAAAGCTTCTGAATTTTGTGCTTGAATTGGAAAAGAATAAAACTTTGATTACAGGGTTTTACCAAGTAGGTTGATAGATCTTTATAGGTTCATGTTATTATGAAGAAAAACAAAAAGTTGTGATTTGATGTTAATGACTGGTTCTATTGCAACAGAGAGCGTTGGAAGTCAATGTTTCTTTTTCTTTCTTTTTTCTTATCCTCCTTCAGTTCTCTTCGCCTTCCTCCTCCACACTGTTTCCCTATTTACTTTCCTATTTTGCCTCTTTTATTTCATTTTATTTTGTAACCCAACACAAATGTTAAACACACTGAGAATGCCTGTTGCCAATTTCTCTTGTTTGCAGAGTTCCTTTGGGGAGGTAACTGGGTGGCCACTGCCAGGTTCTGACTCATTCTGGAAAATATATATATTTATATATTTAGGGGATATGAATGAACAGATGGCAACAAATCAAGTCCCCAAATAGAGAGAGGAGGGATAGGTAGATCCAGAATAACAGAAACAGCATTTGAGGGGACCTTGGAGGTCTTCTAGTCCAACCCCCTGCTCAAGCAGAAGAACCTCTCTACCATGTCAGACAAATGGCTGTCCAGTCTCTTCATAAACACCTCCAGTGATAGAGCACCCACAACTTCTGGTGACAAGGAGTTCCACTGTCTACAGAAATTCTCAGTCATCCAGGTCCTGGTTTTCCCAAATATGTTTTTTTTTTTTCAAGAGGCAACTGGACTTTTTTGCTTTTTCTCTGAAGATGTTTTAATCCATATAGATTAGATTAACAGAGTTGAAAGGGATTTTGTAGGTCATCTAGTCCAACCCACTGCCCAAGCAGGAGACCCTGCACCGTTTCTGACAAATGGCAGTCCCGTCTCATTCTTGAAAGCCGCCAGTGATGGCACTCCCACAACTTCTGAAGGCAACTTCTGTTCCCTGGGTGGATTGTTCTCCCTGTCAGAAAATTTCCTCCTTATTTCCAGGTTGAATCTCTCCTTGTTGAGTTTCCATCCATTATTCCTTGTCTGGCCTTCAGGTGCTTTGGAATATAGCCTGACCCCTTCCTCCTCTCTATGGCAGCCCCTCAAATATTGGAAGACTGCTATCCTGTCTCCCCTGGTCCTTCCCTTCATTAGACTAGCCAGGCCCAGTACCTGCAGCCGTTCATTGTATCTCCAGATCTTTGATCATCTTAGGCAGATTAACAGAGTTGGAAGGGATCTTGTAGGTCATCTAGTCCAACCCCCTCTGCCCAAGCAGGAGACTCTACATCAGTTTTGACAGATGGGAGTCCAATCTCTTCTTGAAAGCCTCCAGGGATAAAGTTCCCACAACTTCCAAGGGCAACTTCTGTTCCATGAGTTGATTGTTACTATCAGAAAGTTTCTCCTTATTTCCAGGTTGAATCTCTCCTAGTTCAGTTTCCATCCATTATTCCTTGTCTGGCTTTCGGGTGCTTTGGAATATAGCCTGACCCCTTCCTCCTCTCTATGGCAGCCCCTCAAATATTTGAAGACTGCTATCATGTCTCCCCTGGTCCTTCTCTTCACTAGAGTAGCCAAACCCAGTTCCTGTAACTGTTCATTTTAGCCTCCAGTCCTCTAATCATCCTGGTTGCTCTTCTTTGCACACTTTCTAGAGTCTCAACATCTTTTTTATAATGTAGTGACCGAAACTGGATGCAGTACTCTAGGAGTAGTCTTACTAAGGCTTTATAGAGCGGTATTAGTACCTCCCTTGATCTGGATTGTATGTTTTGCTTCTCCTCCAAGAAGCTTCTTCAGCTCTGACCAGACGTGGTGGGGAATGGAAGCAGAGGTGGTATTCAGCCGCTTCACACCAGATTGAGCGAACCAGTAGCAAGGATTTGACGTGGGTCACCAAACCGGTAGTAAGTTCTGTCTGGCCACGCCCCCAACCTGGTCGCTGGGTCGCTTGCCCCGCCCAATGCTCACTGACCCCGCCCACCGGACACTGGCTCCTTAAGATATTTCTTTCTTTCTTTTTCCCTTCCCAACAATCAGCTGTTCATACATTCAGCTGTGCCGGGATTTCCCCTTACTGAGGCCCCGGAAGGCAAAAAATGGAGGGAGGGGCTCAGGGCCCACCTCCATTTTTTGCCTCCCTAAGCCTCAGAGGATCCTTCTGGGGGCACCAATGCCCCCCAGAGGCTCTTCTGAGGCCCAGAAGGCCCCCAAAACAGGTTTGGGGGCAACTGCAACAAAGCCAAAAATTTTTTTTTTTTTTAAAAAAGCCACACCCATCCAGTCATTTGGTTGCACCCACCAAGTCACACCCACAGAACCGGTAGTAAAAAAAAAAAATTGAATCCCACCACTGAACAGAAGGTGCTGGAGTCAGTGTTGCCAGACGTACGATAATTATCGTATTTGTACGATAATTTGGCCCTCTGTACGATGTACGATCAATAATTCCCAAAAAGGTCAAATGTACGATAATTTTACAGCTTGGCAATTTAAGAGCTAGTATTTTACCTTAAGAGCTAGTATTTTACCATACTGTACTTTTCGTGGGTTCATGCAACTTCATGAGTCTAGATCACGTGTGTGTGCGTACGCGCGTGTAGTTTGTGCATACGTGATACACGCTCGCTCACGAGCTACGTACAAGTACGAGTACGAGTCGAGTCAGCTAGTCGTCGCGCGCGTCAGGCCCATTGAGGTAGTTTATTGCTGATCGTAAGTTTTGCGGGATCGTATCTTGTGGCTTCATGCCTTCAGTTCGGACATTTTCCACATGGATATATGCCTACAGTTGGTACTTCCTGTGAGATATAGAGTTTGCTATATGTACGATAATTTTCTCAAAAAAACGATAATTTTGAGTCTCGGGTACGATAATTTTACATTTTGAATCTGGCAACGCTGGCTGGAGTAGTTTTTTGGAGGAGAAGCAAAATGTCTTCAAAGAAAACCCATGAAAATCCAGTTGCCTCTTGAAAAGAAAGCAGCTTTGGGAAGCTGTTCCACTGGCGAATCATCCTCACAGTCAGGACATTTCTCCACGTTCCTTCTAGGTGGCTTCTAGAACCAAGAAACAAGTGTGAAAAAGCCTCCCCTGCCAATCAGGGCCAAGCCAAGCTGGTGGAGGATATTATTTGTGAGCCAGAGGAAGTCTGGGAGGGCCGAAAGGGACCACACCTCTCACCCGGCGGCGACATTAACAATGTCTAGGTCCACTTCAAGTTATTTATTCTAGCTCTGGTAAAAACATCCAGACTATTGTGAGGCAGGAAGCCAGACGGCCCTTCCCAAGCAGGGTGGATCCAGCCTGGGCTTTTACGAAATTAGTCCTGGGGCAGAAGCCAAAATCAATGCAACCCTGCGCTGACCCAGGCCCATAAGAGGGGAGATGGAGACCCTGCCCAGCGCGATGGGAATGAGACAACTCTCTTGTGATGAGCCGAGGCATGGCACAAAGGCAACACAGTCAGATAAGCATTAGTAGAGAAAAGTAAAGTCCTACATATAGGCCAGAAAAACCAAAAGGACACATACAGATTGGGTGAAACCAGGTTCAATAGCAGGAACTTGGAGAGGGATCTTGGAGTCTGAGTGGACAGCCAGCTAAATACGTGCCAACAGTGTGCAGCAGCAGCCAAAAAAGCCAATGCAATCCTAAATTGCATTCACAGAGGGATACAATCGAGATCAAGGGAGGTACTAATACCGCTCTATAAAGCCTTAGTAAGGCCACACCTAGAGTACGGCATCCAGTTTTGGCCACCATATTATAAAAAAGATGTTGAGGCTCTAGAAAAAGTGCAGAGAAGAGCAACCAGGAGGATTAGGGGACTGGAGAGTAAAACATATGAAGAACGGTTGCAGGAACTGGGCTTGGCTGGTCTAGTGAAAAGAAGGACCAGGGGAGACAGGAGAGCAGTCTTCCAATATTTGAGGAGCTGCCACAGAGAGGAGGAAGGGGGTCAAGATATTTTCCAAAGCACCTGAAGGCCAGACAAGAAATAATGGATGGAAACTGAACAGGGAGAGATTCAACCTGGAAATAAGGAGAAACTTTCTGACAGTGAGAACAATCAATCAATGGAACAGGAGTTGCCCTTGGAAGTTGTGGGAGGCTTTCAAGAAGAGACTGGACTGCCATTTGTCAGAAATGATAAAGGGTCTCCTGCTTGGGTGGGTGGGTGGGGTTGGACTAGATGACCTACAAGGTCCCTTCCAACTCTGTTTATCTGTTATTATCTCCAATTTTGCCCCCAATGTCCAGGTTTTCGAGCTGGAGAAAAACTATCTGAGGAACAGCCTTTGACTGTAGAAAATTCAGTCCAAAACAAGGTACCCACAAACTGTAATTTAAAATCGAAACAAACCAAGCTGAAGTAATTAGTTTAGCAGGGCAGGAGCAGGAATTTCAAACTTGAAAGCACGGCAAAACTCACACAGTTGAGAAGACGCCAGGAACACAGATAAGCCACGACGATACAAGATAAAATCATGTTTGCTCTCAACAGCTTGCTGCACACAGCCTGCCCCTTTTATACACTGTGTTCCCAGCTGCAGCTGATAAAGGGAATCAGGGCCCTTTCCTCCCCAGTAAGCCATGCAACTCACGTTGCTCTCTTCTCCATTCCTCCCTGCATGCCCTAGGATGAAGAGGGGGTGGGCTTGGGTCTTCCTCTGAATTCCCTCTCCCTTGTTCTACCTCTTCCCTGCTCTGCCCAGTTGGACTTTGCCCTTCCCCAATTTTTTCCACAGCCAACGGAGCCACACTGCCACTTTGGCTTCCTCCTCCAAGTCAGATTCCAACAGAGGCAGGACATCTCCACAACCAACTCACCGTGGGACAACGTAACAATTCTATTTCATTTTTTAAAAATAAATAAAGTTACTTTCATTTTTGCCATGCACATGTTATGCTGTTCCTGGAGCAGTGCAGTGGTCTAATGGTGGAGTTCTTGCCTCCCAATCAGGAGGCTGTGAGTTCAATCCTAGGTAGAAGCAGATATTTTTCTCTCTCTGGGTACACTGAAGATATATCTGCTGAACAAAACTCTGCCCTGGCGACAGGAAAGACATCCGGCTATTAAAACATGCTGCTGGCTCCATTCAGTTTCCCAGGCTCCACCCCACAAAGGGATTATGCAGTCATTGATAGATGATGATGATGATGATAACGTGTTATGCTGTTCCTCCATTTGCATTCTTTCTTTAATGATTCTATTCCATCCTTTCTTTGATATGAGTCTCACTCTTGTCCTGCGGTGAGTTGGCCGTGTCAAATTGTTATAGACCCCAGGCCTTTGGTGCTGGCCAGATGGTGCAAGTGGGAAGGTCAGCTCTCAGGATGATTCTGGAAGACCTTAAGGCCCAGAAGGGTGGGGGAATCCCACAAGTCGGAGTGAAATGGTCTGTCTTTTATTTTTTATTAAGCATAACATTTAAAAACATTGAACATAGCAGAGTCGTTTTGACATAGCTTTGGGTCATCATTCCAGTTAAATACATATAAATCTTTTATATATATTTGTACACACACACACAAACATGCAGACACACACACACAAACATAATGTATGGTATTCAGCTTTGTTCGGGTATTTTCCCATGTCATTATAGTTGTGCTTTTAAAGTTGTAGTGACATTTCGGCAGAATCTCGCTACAACTTTAAAAGCACAACTATAATGACGGGAAAATATCTGAACAAAGCTGAACACCATACATATAAATACCCACGAAAACTTATACACACACACACAACATACACACACACACACACACACACACACACACACATATACATATATATATATATATATATATATATATATATATATATATATATATATATTCATCCTAACTGACATCTTCTAGCATTCTTAGTAATATTTAAGTCTCATAGTCACAGATATCATTTTAATAACTCATTTCAATCTTGAACCCTTCCTTTCTGTTCCCACCAATTGTAAAATCTATTCCAAATTATATAATGTTCTGATTCATCCTTATATTTCATCTCTAGCCTATCCATTTCATTGCAAGTCAAAATTTTATTGATTGCTTCCTCTGCACTAGGAATTTCTTTCTCTTTCCACTTCTGGGCATGTATCATTCTTGCCACCGTGATAACATGCATTATTAACAAGGAGAGATCCAACCAGGAAATAAGGAGAAACTTTCTGACAGTGGCAACAATCATTCTATGGAACAGAAGTTGCCTTGGAAGTTGTGGGAGCTTCATCACTTGAGATTTTCAAGAAGAGATTGGATTCCCATCTGTCAGAAATGGTGTAGGGTCTCCTGCTTGGGCAGGGGGTTGGACAAGATGACCTACAAGGTCCCTTCCAACTCTGATTATCTGTTATATGTTATTATCAAATATAACTCTTCCTTATTATATTTTTGGTATAATTCCCAATAAAAAAAAACATTCTGGTCTATGGTCTGTTTTAAATCCCATATCATTTCTTCCAGCCAGTGAAATGATCTGTCTTGATGGCTATGGAGATTCTCTACCATCCAGAATCCAGGATCTCCCAAAGGTGCTTTTTCAAAAGGCAGCTGGACTTTCTTGGGTCTTTTCTCGCCCCTTGAAAACATTTTGCTTCTTCTCGAAGAAGTTTCTTCAGTTCTTCTTCAGTTTAGGTCTTCAGAACTGAAGAAGCTCCTTGGATGAGAAGCGAAACCTATACTATAGATCAGGGGTCTCCAACCTTGACAACTTGAAGACTCGTGGACTTCAACTCTCAGAATTCCCCAACCAGTTATGTTGTAGTCCATCCACCTTAAAGCATGCTGGCTGAGGAATTCTGGGAGTTGAAGTCCATGAGTCTAAAAGTTACCAAGCTTGGAGACCCTTGATCTAGATTAACAATGGCAACTTCTTATAAAGAAAATTTATATAAAATATTTCATAGATGGCATTTGCCACCTGCTAGGCTAGCTAAAACATTTAAAAATATGTCTAGCAAATGTTGGAAAAGGTCATCAAAAGACGGGCAAAAATTGTGGTCTCAAAATTACATATAAAGAAAATTTGTATAAGATGTTTTACAGGTGGCACTTTCCCCCGACAAGAATAGCAAGAATGTTCAAGAATAAATCTGAAAAATGCTGGAAATGTTATCAGATACCTGGCTCATATTACCATATGTGGTGGACTTGTGAGGACGCTAGAAAATATTGGACTAAAATTCTCATGTAGTTGGAAAAAATGATAAACGTATAGATTTGAAACCGGAGTTCTTTTTATTGGGAATCTTACCAGATACATACAGTAAAGACTTGAAATATCTGATTGTAAATGTATTAATAGCGGCTAGGATTGTATTTGCTAAAAATTGGAAGAATGAGAAAATACTATCGCAGGAAGAAATTATTAAGAAAATACTGGAATGTGCTGAGATGAGTAGATTGACATTTGAAATTAGAGAGCAAGAGGATAAACAATTTTATGAAATTTGGGATCTTTTTTTATCAATGGTTGGATGACAAAACACAATAATAGAATATTTAGAATGTAAGACAGCAAGGAATATCTTTGTTTTTTTTTCTTTTTTGTTATTTGAGATCATATTTATAAAGTGTTTTTAGGATAGATCTGGTATGATTATATGATTTGTTATAGAATAAACTGTTTAAAGTATTGTTATCTCATAAAGTATGAATGATTAAAAGTATAGTCAAATGATTTTCTAATAGCGATATTAGGATATATAAGTTTGGATTGACAATATGAGCTATTATGTAATATAACTGTAATTGAGATTACGAAATGAATGCACAAAACTGATGAACCAACCGACACACTGTATGTATATAAGAGAGTTGATGTTTTTATGTTTTGTTTGTTTGTAGAAAATCAATAAAATCGTTTAAAAAAGAAAAAAGACGGGCACATTTTATCATATGTGATGGACTTGAGATAAAAAAAAAATGGGCAAAGATACCCAGGTGGTTAGAAAAGATGATAGGGAAACATATACATTTTAAACCTAAATTGTTTTTATTAGGTATTAAGAATATAATTAGTGGTATGCTAAAACAGTGTACACATTTGCATTTCACTTCTATCAGCATGTTATATATCTTTGTATTCACTTCGTCATTTCAAGCATTATATATACATGCATACATTTTTATTTACATTTATTTACACATAAACCTTATTGTTTTATGATGTTACAACATTATCATTTAATTCCTTTTCCTTATCCGTTTGTACCAGACATCCCATATTTTATAATATTCTCTGCTTTACAATGTTGTAAAATGTGAAAATTTGTTTTTAACTGATGAAACGTTGAATTTTTTTTTTTTTTTTAAAGAATATAATTCGTATTATTAAGCAAATTAAATACCCAGACAACACGAGGTTTATTCAGCATCAATAAATTTTTTTTTTTTTTTTTAAGAACTGGGGATAATCAAAAATCAATACCCAAAAAAGATAAAATATATAATGTTACACGTTTTAACAGCGGCCAGAATAGCTTATGTGCAAATGTGGAAAGAGCATAAGATTCCAATGGAAGAATTAGTACTACAAAAAATAGCAGATTGCGCAGAAATGGATATGCTCACACTAAAAATGAAGGAAAAGGAAGAATCTGACTATTACTCAATTTGGCATAGATGGTGCCAGTGGTTAGAAAAGAGAGATAAGAATTGAAAAAAGAGGACTACTTAGGAGAATTCCTAAGAGAGTGATACATAGATATGTAGATAGGTAAAATAGATAAAGTTAGTGTTATGTTCGCCAATCGGAAAGGAAGGCGCGAGACTCAGTGACTTTCTAGCTCTTTATTCATTCCGAGATCGGCTCGGTTTGGCTAGGGTATGCGGCGGCTTATATAGAACTTTCCGGCCAAGTCGCGGCCGATGACACCGCTTTGAATCTCCCATGATTGGTTTCCTCCAATCGCGGGGGATCCGCAGTGGGCCAATCAGTTCTGCTTGCTTGGCCTATCGGGTAGCCGTGCTTCTTAGCCAATCAGAACGGTTATTTATAAGAATGCTAATGTACAATACAGAACACCCCTCCCTTCTTGGTATGGTTCTATGTGACGTAGTCCCGTAAGTAGGCAGGGCTCCGTACTTGTCTACAGGACCTGTGCAGGTTAGTTGGTGTCTGGTCTTCGAGCGGTTCGGTCGGGTTCTGTGTCGCTCCTTGCCTCATTGGTGGAACCAACAGGAAGGGTGAGCCGGGCCTTTCGCCGTAGCTCCCTCCCGGTCTACTCGGGTTGGTTGAGCTGCTGGCTTTGTTGCTCCCGCCCGGTCTCTCCAGGATGGTTGAGCTGGCTTGGCTGTTCCTCCCAGGCGAGGCTTCGAGTTGTTCATTTGTTCCTGTTTCTGTTGGTAAGTATTCTTGGTTTCTTTCTTATGGGGTTTGGTTATTTTGGTTTCTGGGGTTTTCCCTCCCCTCTTGGCTGGTATCAGGGTTTTCCCTTCCCCCTGTGGTTTCTTTTTCCATGTGTGCTTGCGTGTTGGTTGTATTTCCCGTATTCATTCTCGATCTTAATTGAGCGATGTGTCTTTTCCATGCTCGTCCGTCGGTTGTCTGTAGCCGGTATGAGCGGGGACCTGTCACCTGGGTTATGGTTGCTGGTACCCAGAGTGGGTCCCCTGTGAGGTTTTTTGCGTATACTGCATTGCCTGGTGTGAATGTTCAGTGTTTGCTAGATGAGTCGGGGGTTTTTTTCTGGGTTGTATGTGGGGTGCAGTCTGTCGAGAGGAGACCTTAATTTTCTTCCCATTAATAGCTCTGCCGGGCTTTTGTTGGTTGTCGTGTTTGGAGTTATATGCTGTATGAATAGCATTTTATTAATTTTTTCTTGTATTTCCCTGGTTTCTATTTTTTGGATTGTTTTTTTCGTAAATTGGACCATTTGTTCCACCCTCCTATTCGCCGCTGTATGTGCTGGCGTTGTCAGCGCATGCCATATTCCCCATTCCGCTAGGAATTTTTCGAATTCCAGCGAGGTAAATTGGGGCCCATTATCTGATACAATGACATCTGGGAGGCCGTGGGTTGTGAATAGTCTGTTGAGTTCTTTGGTAACGGCCTCCGTGGTGGTAGTTCTCATGTTGCTTTCCTCAAGCCAGTTGGAGTAAGCATCTACCATAATGAGGAAGGTGTGTCCCTTCATAGGTCCGGCGAAATCTATATGAATCCTGGACCATGGTCCCCTGGGGATTTCCCATTCTCGGATTGGGGCGGAGGGGGGGCTTGGCCTGGATGCTTGGCATGGCCTGCATGCTGCCACCCAAGCCTCGATTTGTCTGTCCATCCCTGGCCACCAGGCGTAACTCCTAGCTAAGGCTTTTGTCCTGACGATGCCCGGGTGCCCCTCATGTAATAACTCCAGGACTTTTTTTTGTAATTTTTCTGGGATGACAACCCTATCCCCCCATAGTAAACAACCCTTTTGTAAAAACAGTTCTTTTTGCTGATTCCGAAATGTCCTGAATTTCTCGTCATCGTCTTTTTTCTGGCCACCCTTTCTCTACCCAATGTAAAACCCGCACCAGACGTTTGTCTTTATTGGTTTCGCGGGCAATGTCTGATGCGGTTACGGGTAGATCGGGTAGAGTCTCTATGCTAAGGGTGGACGTTGTAGCTGCTGGGTTGGTGTCCAGGTCAGGCAGCGGCGTGCGGCTCAGGGCATCTGCGTGGGTAATTGTCTTACTGGGTCGGTGGGTTAGCCGGTAGCTGTAGGTGGCAAGGAATTTGGACCACTTTGTCATTCTTGGGGATAGAATGTTTGGGGTGGCCCTGTTTCCTGCCAGGATTCCCAGCAACAGTTTGTGGTCAGTGATGATGGTAAAAGTCCTGCCGTAGAGGTATTCGTGGAACCTCTTTACTGCGGCGACAATTGCCAGGGCCTCTTTGTCCAGCTGACTGTAATTTCTTTCTGGTTTTGAGAGGGTTCTTGAAAAGAAAGCGATGGGTGCTTCTTTTCTGTCGGGGAGGGTATGGCTGAGGATGGCTCCGACGCTGAAGGGTGATGCATTGCATGTGACTGCTAATGGTAGGGTCTCGTTGTACTGGATGAGGACGGCATCCGAAGTGAGCAGGTCCTTGGTTCTGTTGAATGTGGCTTCCTCACGTTTCCCCCAATTCCAGGTGGCTGCCTTGTCCAGGAGTCTATGCAATGGTACCACCGCGGTCGCCTTCTGGGGCAGGAAAACATTATAGAAGTTAAGCAGTCCTAGAAATGCCTGCAGCTCTGTTTTATTCCTTGGCCTAGGGGCTTCCTTGATGGCTCTGATTTTTTTTTCTGTTGGGTGAATTCTGTGCTGGTCTAGGAGGTACCCTAGGAACTCGACCCTCTCGGTATGCAATTGGCATTTTTCTTTTTTGACTTTTAGCCCCGCGTCTTTGAATTTTTGTAGCACCTCCCTCAGGTGACCTTCCAGTTGTTTTTGGTTGGCCGCGGACACCAGCACGTCATCAAAATAGGGCACCACCCCCTTGATCCCTTGTAGGAGACTCTCCATGAGGCTCTGAAAAATTCCTGGTGCTACGCTGACTCCAAACTGGAGTCTCTTGAAGCGAAAAGCCCCTTGGTGGGTTACTATGGTCTGCACCTCGGCGGTTTCCACGTCGACCGGCAATTGTTGGTAGGCTTGTGCCAGGTTGAGCTTCGTGAAAACCTTGCCTCCCCCCAGTGAGTGCAGAAGGTGCTGTACTACTGGGACGGGGTAAGTGCTTTGTTGTAAGGCGCAGTTTAGGGTGGCCTTATAGTCCCCACAGATTCTCACTGACCCATCGGGCTTGACTGGGGTGACTATGGGGGTCTCCCACCGTGTGTGATCGGTTGGTTCTAGGACTCCCTGTTTGATGAGCTTGTCTATCTGCTCATCGATCTTGGATCTGAGTGCAAAAGGTACCCGCCGCGGCTTTAGGCATATCGGGGGAACGCTGGGGTCTCGACTGAAGGAAATAGGGGGCCCTCGGTACTTGCCTAGGGTGCTGTCAAACACTTCCTGGAAGTCCCTTGCGAGTTGCTCTTCCCAGTCTGCTTCGGTGATATGGTCGATACCCGTCACTTTGATTCCGAGCGGCGCGAACCACTGTAGCCCCAGGAGGCTGGTGTGGTCTCTGTCCACTATTGTCAGGGAAAGTCTTTCGGTGCACCCCTTGAAAGTGATTTCAAAGTGCCCTGTTCCGACTCCGGGGACGCAGTTCCCTTGGTAGTCTTTTAGAATTAGTTTCTGGCTTTCCAGCTCCCTCTTGTGGATGGTGGGTACCAGGCGCTTGATTTCCTGCCATGCAACCATGGAGAGGTAGGACCCGGAGTCTACCTCCATTTTGCATGGCTGCCCCTCGATGCCCACTTCCACGTGTACCTTTCGGGCATCCCCGCTTGACGAATGGCCGATGATGACCATCTGATGGGTCTCTTCTCTTTGTCAGTTCTCACCATCTCATCGGCCCCGTCCATCTCGGCTCCACCGGCTCTCGGCTTGGCGGTCTCTTGCCCGGGGGGGGGGGTGCTGTCTCGTCTTTGGCCGCTGTTGTTTTGCCGTCGGGGGCTGTAGTTTCATTTGAAATGGCAGACTCGAGCAATGTGTCCCTTTTTGTTGTAATGCCGGCAGATCGCATCAAAGAAATGGCAGTCTGACCAAGGATGGTCACCCCCGCACCCGGCGCATTGTAGTCCTGACTTACGACCTTGCCGATCATGCTGATCTCTGTCCGCTTGGAGTCGGTGGATGTCCTCCTCTTCGTCAGTGGTGTTGGAGGGGGAGTTGAAGTCGCCATGATGGGTGGTGGTGGTTGCCCGGCGGGTTGTCTCTGGGTGCGTCTGGTGTTTGGGTCATCTCGGTGGCTGTGGGTCGATCTGTCCCATTGGGTCGTCGCATTTGGGCTGAAGACTTCTGGGTTGCCTCGGCCGCGGTCACCTCGGCAAGGGCATCTGTGAGGGAGATGTCGCCCCTCACCATCAGTCGGCTCTGCAGGACGAGGTCTTTGAGCCCGAGGACGACACGGTCTCAGAGTGCCTCATCCATGTCTGTGAAGCCGCACATGCCCCCCAGGTTTCGCAGATCGGCTACGAAATCGCCAATGCTCTCACCCTCCTTCTGGTCCCGGCGGTAGAAGTCGTGCCGCCTGATGAGGGTGGGCACGGCAGGGGCATAGTGGCTCCTCAGCAGGGGCTCGAGATCGGCCCAGTCCATTGCCTTTACATCTTCGGGTTTTGCGAGGGCTTTTGCCATCTTAAACACTGCGGGCCCACAGTGTGTCAGGAAAACGGCCCTTTTTTTCTGCCCGTTCATGTGCTTGAGGTTGCTACTTTCCAGGAACATTAGGAAGTGATCTGTGTAGGATTCCCAGTCCTCTGTAGCTTGGTTAAAGGGTGCGGGTGGCGCGATGCTGGCCATCTTGCTGGCTGCTTCCGTGTGGGTGCCATGTGCTTGGTGGGTATCAATTTTGCGATCCCACCTTCGTCGCCAGTGTTATGTTCGCCGATCGGAAAGGAAGGCGCGAGACTCAGTGACTTTCTAGCTCTTTATTCATTCCGAGATCGGCTCAGTTCGGCTAGGGTATGCGGCGGCTTATATAGAACTTTCCGGCCAAGCCGCGGCCGATGACACCATTTTGAATCTCCCACGATCGGTTTCCTCCAATCGCAGGGGATCCGCAGCAGGCCAATCAGTGCTGCTTGCTCGGCCAATCGGGTAGCCGTGCTTCTTAGCCAATCAGAACGGTTATTTATAAGAATGCTAATGTACAATACAGAACAGTTAGATATTAATAGTAAATATAAGTAAAGATAACAATTATTAGTGATATGTACGAATAGATGATAGAAACAGAAGATAATACTGTATGTTGATGCAAATGCTGTTGAAAATGTAATGACGATTTGTACTGGTGGAAAACAATAAAAATCATTACTATAAATTTTTTTAAAAAAAAAAAGAACGGAAAAAGCTTCTTGGAGAAGTGAAATGTTTCCAAGGGGGAAGAAAACTGCAAGAAAGTCCACTTGCCTTTTGGAAAAACCCGGAATTAAGGAGAAACTTCCTAACAGGGAGGACAATTAACCAGCGGAACTTCTTGCCACCAGAACTTGTGAGTGCTCCAACACTGGAGGTTTCTGAGAAGAAACTGGACAGCCACTTGTCTGAAATGCGTAAAGGGCAGTGATGATGAACCTTTTCGGCACTGAGTGCCCAAAGAGTGTGCGCGCATCCCCAAAATGCAATATGTGTGCGCTGCCATGCATGTGCCCTGACCCTGTGCATGCTCACGCCCCATGCATGCACGAGTGTCCCCACACATATGTGTGCACCTCAGACCTGCACATGTGCCCCGTCCCACCATGCATGCATGCACATCCCCCATGCATGCACCCCGCCCCCCGTGCATACATGTCAGAGACCCAAAGACCAGCTGACCGGTGGGAGGCACACAGGCATGCATGTGCAGCAGAGCTGAGCTAGGATGACGCATGCCATAGGTTCGCCATCCCAGGTATAGGGCAGGGGTGGGATTCTACCGGTTTTCACCTATTCGCAAGAACCGGTTGTTAACATTCTAAGCAGTTCGGAGAACCGGTTGTTAGAAGAAATGACTGGCCTAATCCTGTAAGGGAGGCAGGAAGGAAACATTCTGGTGTTGCTTACAGAAACTGCCTCTCCATTAACCCTTATTACATTCTTGGCAGGACTAGACTTGTTGTCTCAGGAACATCTCTGGAGTTTTTTCCCCCCCCCTTTGCTGGTGCTTTGCTTGCGCGGAGTGACCATTCAAAGTTACAATGGTGCTGAAAAAAGTGACTTGTGTCCATTTTCCACACTTACGACTGTTGCAGCATCCCCCACAGTCATGAGAGGCCAGGCGAGGAGATGCGTGCCTCGATGTGAGTGATATTGAGTTGGCCACGCCCAGCCAATAACATGACCACCAAGTCACGCCCATCAAGTAAGCCACGCCCACAGAACCGGTTGTTAAAAAATTTAAATCCCATCCCTGGTATAGGGTCTCCTGCTTGAGCAGGGGGTTGGCCTAGAAGACCTCCAAGATCCCTTCCAGCGTGGTTCTGATTGCTTTAGCACAGCTCCTCTGGGTTCTTCCCCAGGCCTCTTTCCCCAGCCCAGCCCTATGTTGCCGTCTGCATCCTGCACATTCCTGCGAAGGAATCTGGAGTGGGGGTATTAGGGGACCTCCCTCCATTTGGAGGGTGGAAGGAGGGGGGACTGGAGGTGGGGAGGGATGGGGAGGCATCGCTGCAAGTTGCTTCTGGCCTGACCAGGCGAGTTTCGCTTACAGCCTCCCCCTTTCCCCCCAGGAGGAGTGGATGGCAGGAGAGCCCTCCTCCCCTCAGCACATCTGCAGCTGGGTTGGGACTTGAAAGGCAGCCAAAAGCTGGGCCGGGCCAGGATAAAAGGGTGGGAGGGGAGACAAACTGGAGGAAGAGTCAAGAGAGAGAGGAGTTGGGTGGAAACTGGAGGTTGACTAGCTACGGAGAAGAGGAGAATCCACCGAGGGTTCCTCTGCGGACAAGGTAAGAGGAGTAAGCTTGGCCAAGGTGTGAGGAGGGGGCTTCTGTTGCTGTGGACCTGCTGCTTGCTTATTCCAGCTGGCATCTTCCGGTCTGGACTTGTGGAGAACTTTTTTGACCAGTTAAGGCTGCAGAAAGTGGCCAAGAATCCGCTCTTCTGGAGGTGCCCCCAAGTATCCGACAAAGGAGGTCAACAGGAAGGAACGGGAGGGGGCTTGAGAAGGTGGAGTGGCTAAGCTGAGCCTCCATCTCCTCTTTGCAGCCAGGGTGCTCAGTATGGGTTGTGTTGCCTCCAGAGATGAGGTTGCTGGTCTTGAAAATTAGGGAGCTTTGCTGGACGCTCTCTTACTGGACTCCCCTGGAGCGTTTGGACACTTGACCTCTTTTGTCCTGGGGAGGAAGGGAAGGAGGGAGGGGCTACCTTGCAAGGAGGTCATCGAAAGGATCCGTAAATATGTCCGGGAGAGTTCCCAGACTCAGTCAAGGGGAGGAGGAGAAGAAGACAAACAGGAATGCAACCTCTGGAGAAGTTCAGGTGGACTTCCAAATCAGATGTGGATCTTTCCAGGTGTTGGAGATTTCCCACCCACCCTGGACATGGAGAGAAATGGGAGATGGTTTCTAGGCTGTTCTGTTCAACAGCTCAGTGTCTGGCATGGACTCTCGGCCCCAGCTCGCTGCTTCCTGCCCCACCTGGGCTGCCCTCCAACTGCTAAAATTCCACGACCAGTTCTGGAAAGGAAAGGAACCCCCAATAATGGAAAGGATGTGTGTGTGTGTGTGTGTGTGTGTGTGTGTGTGGAATTGCGGGTTTGCAAGGAGGCGGTTGCTCCTCTTTGGGATCCTTTTTGGGGGAAGGTCCCCCCACTGACTGCTGTAATCTCTCTGTCCTGGAGGAAATGTCTCCAGCTGAATTCCTGCCAGCCTTCAGCTGTTTCAAGTGCAGGAATGCTTACAGAAACCCGTAGTAAGGCTGGTTCTTTTGTTCAGTGCTCTACCGGTTGGGAAGTGGACTGGGAAGAGTTGGCCTCTGAGAAGACCATGGGATGGCAGGGTTGCCATCCTCAGTGAGGGAAAGGTGGAGTCCGCTGGGGTCAGCTGGGGGCAGGGGCTTCTCGGTTGTGAGGGACCTCAGTCTCGTTCCAGGAGGAACTCCAGCTAGATCCAGGAAGATAGTTAAAGATCTGCTTTATTAACGTTCAATTCTCCTGCAAAAACATTGGCATCGGAGACACCAGTGGACATAATGTCCCTTTGCCAGCTTGGGGGGGGGGGTGTCTTCAAAACTGGAATCTGGCGAGGGGGCACAGATTGTTTTTCCCCTCCCCTTTAGTTTGGTATTGGGTGGTTATTTTTTTTTGGGGGGGGGGGGTGTCTTCTGCATGCTCCATATAGTAGGGAATCAGTTAGATCATAAATGCAAAAAACCCTGCAGATGCTGCCTGGGCCTGGTTTGTAAGGCATATCAAGTATCACGGCTGGGTTGTGTGTTGACAAAGAGTAAGATAAACAAACTCTGGGCTGCTCTGATGCTAAGGGGAGCTCCAAGGCTAAAGGAGTATCGATGTATCTGGGCAAGAACCACCCTTTCTTTCTTTCTTTCTTTCTTTCTTTCTTTCTTTCTTTCTTTCTTTCTTTCATTCTTTTCATTCTTTCTCATTCTTTCTCATTCTTTCTCATTCTTTCTCTCTCCTCTCTTTCTTTCTTTCCTTCCTTTCTTCTTTCCTTCCTTCCTTTCCTTCCATCCATCCTTCCAGACTCTCTCCTTCTTTCTTTTTTCTTGTTCTTTCTTTCTGTCTCCTCCCTCTTTCTTTCCTTTCTTCTTTCCTTTCTTTCCTTCCTTCCTTCCATCCATTCTTTCTTTCTTTCTTTCTTTCTTTCTTTCTTTCTTTCTTTCTTTCTTTCTTTCTTTCTTTCTTTCTTTCTTTCTTTCTTTCTTTCTTTCTTTCTTTCTTTCTTTCTTTCTTTCTTTCTTTCTTTCTTTCTTTCTTTCTTTCTTTCTTTCTTTCTTCCTTTCTCTCTCTCCCTCCCTCTCACCCACACATCTCTCACCTATCATTTATCCTATCCTCTCTATCATAGATGAACTGTGGTTGGTGCAGTGGTTAGAATGCAGCATTGCAGGCTGACTCTGCCCACTGTCCAGAATTCAATCCTGACCAGTTCAAGGTTGACTCAGCCTTCCATCCTTCTGAGGTCAGTCAAATAAGGACCCAGATTGTTGGGGGCAAGAGGCTGACTCTGTAAACCTCTTAGAGAGGACTGTAAAAGCCCCGTGAAGCAGTATATAAGCCCAAGAGGGCTATTGTGTAGGATTTCTCCTGCAAGGAGAATGAGAAAGGGTGTTTGGTTTTGCTTGTCAAAGAAATTGGCCAAAGAATGGAGCTGCTTGCTCCAGAAACGTTGTGCCCTTTCCTTGTTGCAAAACCTTATCGGTTGCCCAGCCAGTTTCCCAGATCTGTGGATGCGGGGGAGTGGGGGGGGGAGGGGAGAGAAAAGAAATAAGTCCTTTGGATGTGGGAAATTTGCTACAGAGAGAAATTATCATGACAGGAGAGTCCTTCAGTTCAGAAGAGAAACGTGGGGTCTTCTCCAGGGCGAGGGATGAGGAAGAGGAGGGCGGGATGCACCGTGTGGGGTTCAAACACATCTCACTTTCCTTCTTCTGAAAGAAGCTCTTTGATCTGACAGGCTGAAAAACACAAAAGGGGTTTGCATTTGTGCCCCCTGGCATCACGAAGCACCAAAATTCAAGGGTCCACGAACTTGGCAACTTTGAGACTTGTGGACTTCAACTCCCAGAATTCTCCAGCCAACTATGCTATTCTATGTTATGCTGTGCTGTGCTGTGTTGTGCTGTGCTATGCTATGCTATGCTAATGCTATGCTATGCTAAGCTGTGCTGTGCTGTGCTATGCTAAACTATGCTAAACTATGCTATGCTATTCTATGCTATTCTATGCTGTGCTGTGCTAAACTGTACTATGCTATGCTATGCTAAGCAATGCTATGCTATGCTATGCTAAACTATGTTATGTTATGCTATGCTAAACTATGTTATGCTATGCTATGCTGTGCTGTGCTGTGCTGTGCTGTGCTGTGCTGTGCTGTGCTATGCTAAGCTATGCTATGCTATGCTATGCTATGCTAAACTATGTTATGCTATGCTATGCTATGCTATGCTATGCTGTGCTGTGCTGCGCTATGCTATGCTAAGCTATGCTATGCTATGCTAAACTAGGTTATGCTATGCTATGCTATGCTAAGCTATGCTATGCTATGCTAAACTATGTTATGCTATGCTATGCTAAACTATGCTATGCTATGCTATGCTATGCTATGCTATGCTATGCTGTGCTGTGCTGTGCTGTGCTAAGCTATGCTATGCTATGCTATGCTAAACTATGTTATGCTATGCTATGCTATGCTATGCTATGCTGTGCTGTGCTGTGCTGTGCTGTGCTATGCTATGCTAAGCTATGCTATGCTATGCTAAACTATGTTATGCTATGCTATGCTATGCTAAGCTATGCTATGCTATGCTATGCTATGCTATGCTATGCTATGCTATGCTATGCTAAGCTATGCTATGCTATGCTATGCTATGCTATGCTATGCTATGCTAAGCTATGCTATGCTATGCTAAACTATGTTATGCTATGCTAAGCTAAGCTATACTATGCTATGCTATGCTGTGCTGTGCTGTGCTGTGCTGTGCTGTGCTATGCTATGCTATGCTAAGCTATGCTATGCTATGCTATGCTATGCTATGCTATGCTATGCTATGCTATGCTATGTTATGCTAAACTATGTTATGCTATGCTATGCTAAGCTATACTATGCTATGCTGTGCTGTGCTGTGCTGTGCTGTGCTATGCTATGCTAAGCTGTGCTATGCTATGCTAAGCTATGCTATGCTATGCTATGCTATGGTAAGCTGTGCTGTGCTGTGCTGTGCTGTGCTGTGCTGTGCTGTGCTGTGCTGTGCTGTGCTGTTCTGTGCTATGCTATGCTATGCTATGCTAAGCTATGCTATGCTAAACTATGTTATGCTATGCTATGCTATGCTGTGCTGTGCTGTGCTGTGCTGTGCTGTGCTGTGCTGTGCTGTGCTGTGCTGTGCTATGCTGTGCTGTGCTATGCTGTGCTAAGCTATGCTATGCTATGCTATGCTATGCTATGCTATGCTATGCTAAGCTATGCTAAGCTCTGCTGTGCTGTGCTATGCTGTGCTAAGCTATGCTATGCTATGCTAAGATGTGCTGTGCTGTGCTGTGCTGTGCTGTGCTGTGCTGTGCTGTGCTGTGCTGTGCTATGCTATGCTAAGCTGTGCTATGCTATGCTGTGCTATGTTATGCTATTCTATGCTATGCTATGCTAAACTATGCTATGCTAAGCTATGCTATGCTATGCTAAGCTATGCTATGCTATGCTATGCTATGCTAAACTATGCTATGCTATGCTAAGCTATGCTATGCTATGCTATGCTGTGTTGTGCTCTGCTCTGCTAAGCTATGCTCTGCTATGCTATGCTGTGCTAAGCTGCGCTATGCTATGCTGCGCTAAGCTATGCTATGCTATTCTATGTTATGCTATGCTAAGCTACGCTACGCTATGCTAAGCTGTGCTGTGCTGTGCTGTGCTGTGCTGTGCTGTGCTGTGCTATGCTATGCTATGCTATGCTATGCTATGCTATGCTATGCTATGCTATGCTATGCTATGCTATTCTAAGCTATTGTTGAAGTCCACAAGTCTTACAGTTGCCATATTTTGAGACCTCTGCATCAAATGCTTTGGTCAGCAGAAGTGTGGGAGAAGCAGCTGCAAGGCCAGAGTGGGGGAGGAAGAAAGCTAGCAAGAGAAGGACAGGGGTGTGTGGTAGTTTTGCACACTTACATGGGTGTAGGAGACTGACGGTTGCACACTTGCAAGGGGTATGGCAGGCTCCCTCTCCCTCCCTTTACTGTGAACTAAAACTGCAAGGCTTGTGTGTGTGTGTGTGTGTGTGTGTGTCTGTGTGTGTAAAGTTATGACCTCGTCTTATGACCACCACTGAGCCTAAAATTTCTGTTGCTGAGCAAGACCATCGTTGAGTTTTGACCAGTGGTGGGATTCAACATTTTCTACTACCGGTTCTGTGGGCGTGGCTTGGTGGGTGTGGCACGGGAAGGATATACTGCAAAATCCCCCTTCCCTCCCCACCCCACTAACCTGCTTTCCAGCTCTGTTCTCCTAGGCAGGGCAACCAAAGAAGCCCCAGCTAAGCAGCTGGGATCAATGGGAGGCAGAGAAGAGATGGGGTTGGCAGGGCCAGTCAGAGGTAGAATTGGCCAGGTCTCCAAACTACTGAAAATTTCCGCTACTGGTTCTCCAGAACTGGTATGAATCGGCTGAATACCACCTCTGGTCTTGACCCATGTTATGACTTTCCTTGCCAAAATTGTTAATCCCCGCTGTTGTTACCTTAGCCATCCGGTCGTTAAGTGAAACCGGCTTCCCTGTTGACTTTGCTTGCCCGAAGGTTGCAAAAGGGGACCGTGTGTGACCTTGGGACACTACGACCATCGTAAATATGAGTGCAGCTTTCCCAAGGATGATCACGGGATTATGGGGATGGTGTGAGGGTCGCAAGTGTGAAGAACAGGGATGTACACATCACTTTCCCCCTGCTGTTGTGACTGCGAAGGGTCACTTGGTGAACGTCCCACCTGTAAATTGCCCAATTAGTGCACGCTGGATTTGCAACCCTTTTGTGTTGAGAAGACTCGATCTTGTCTCAGACCTTTGAAGTGCGCAGTTGAGGTGACTGGGGTCAGCAGTGTTTGCATGTGTAATTCGCATGTAGATAAGATAGCAACCTGCCACTGTGGGGAGTTACTTAGGAAAATTCAATTAACTGATTTAAGGAGGGATTGTGGAAGGAGATAACCACAAAGGCAGGAATAAAATAGACCCAGAACTTGGGAGAAACTCAAGGCTTACAACACAATAGAATAGAATGACAGAGTTCGAAGGGACCTTGGAGGTCTTCTAGTCCAACCCCCTGCTTAGGCAGGAAACCATAGACCAGGGGTCTCCAACCTTGGCTCCTGGAAGCCTGGCGGACTTCAACTCCCAGAGTTCCACAGCCAGCTGGCTGTGGAATTCTGGGAGTTGAAGTCCGCCAGGCTTCCAGGGGCCAAGGTTGGAGACCCCTGCCATAGACCATTTCAGACAAATGGCTGTCCAATCTCTTCTTAAAAGCTTCCAGTGTTTCACTGATTAATTGTCCCAACTGTCAGGAAATGTCTCCTTAGTTCTAGGTTGCTTCTCTCCCTGATTAGTTTCTACCCATTGCTTCTTCCCCTGCCTTCAGGGGCTTTGGAGCAGGGGGTCTCCAACCTTGGCAACTTGAAGACTTGTGGACTTCAACTCCCAGAGTTCCTCAGCCAGCTTTGACTGCTTCTGCTTCAGAGTGGGCTTTGCTTGACCTAACTAGATGGATGTTAACTTGATGCCATGTAGAGGGACAGAAGCAAGGTCATGTGAAGTGTTAGTACCGCCTTATAAGGCCTTGGTAAGGCCACACCTGGAATATGGCATCCAGTTTTGGTTGCTGCGATATAAAAAAAGGATGTTGAGACTCTGGAAAGAGTGCAGAGAAGAGCAACAAAGAAGATTAGGAGGGGACTGGAGGCTAAAACATATGAAGAACAGTTGCAGGTACGTGGGGTATGTCTAGTTTAATGAAAAGAAGGACTAGGGGTGACATGACACAGATGATAGGTAGGTAGGTAGGTAGAAAGAGAGAGACAGACAGACAGACAGACAGACAAACAGACATATGATAGGTTGATAGAGACAGATATATAATAGATAGATGATAGAGATTAGATGATAGATAAATAGATGATAGATAGAGACAGACAGATATGATAGATAGATGATAGATAGATTAGATGATAGATAAATAGATGATAGATGCAGATAGATATGATAGATGATAGAGAGATAGATTAGATGCTAGAGAGATAGAGATAGATATGATAGATGATAGATTAGATGATAGATAAATAGATGATAATTAGATAGATGATAGACAGATTATTAGACAGATAGATGATAAATTGTTTAGATGATAGATAAATAGATGATAGATAGATAGATAGATATCAAACGAGATGATAGATGATAGATAGATGATAGATTATGATACAGAGACAGATATATATGATAGATGATAGATAGATTAGATGATAGGTAAATAGATGATAGATAGATAGATACAAAGATTTAATAGATGATAAATAGATGATAGATAGATTAGATGATAGATAGACAGATAGATATGATAGATAGATGATAGGTAGATAGATAGATGATAGATGATAGATAGATAGATGATAGATAGACAGATAGATATGATAGATAGATGATAGGTAGATAGATAGATGATAGATGATAGATAGATAGATGATAGATAGATAGATAGATAGATAGATAGATAGATAGATAGATAGATAGATAGATAGATATGATTGATGATAGGGACAAATAAATAGATACAAACATACATACATACATACATACATACATACATACATACTGTAGAAACATACATAGATACATACATAGATATAGGCAGCATAGAATAACTTTATTGTCACAAAGAAGAGGAGGGATCAAGCCATTATCCAAAGCAGTTGTCGTGTCCGCAAAAAGACGCCAGGAGTCGGTGACTACGTTTCAAGCTCTTTATTTAACAGTTGTGAACCGAACCGGCGAAAAGGAAAAAGCCCGCGGCTTTTATCCTTTTCGCCGCGGCGGCCGTGGCCAATGGCAGCGTTTCAAGTCTCCCGCTCTTGGAGTGAGCCAATCACGGGAGACTTTCAACGGGCCAATCGGCGCGGCTCGCCTGGCCAATTAGAAATCCCTGCGCTTTAGCCAATCAAAGCGCGGGGATTTCGAGTATGTAAATTAGGGACAGAACACCCCTCCCCTCTTGGTACAGTCTTTACGTTGCGTAGTCACATAGGTAGGCGGGGCTCCGTCTAGTCCTACTTGACCTGCGCAACTCAGTTGCAAGCTGGATTTCGACCGGAGCGGTCGAGTTTTTGGCCGCTCCTTCTTCTGTGCGAACCGGTTGGATGATCGGGCCGGTTCTTTCTCCGTGGCTCCCACCTGGGCCTTCTGGGTTGGTTGAGCCACGGGTCTCGCCGCTCCCACTTGGTCTTTCCGAGTCGGTCGAGCTGACTTGGTGTTTCTTCTCTGGTGGGGGATCGCGATGGCTGCGTTCCGGTAAGTACTGCTGGTTTATTTTTTCTTGCGTTTGTTTATTCGGGTATTCCCTCCCCCCTTGGTTCGTTTCTTGGGGGGTGGATTCTGTTGCCGACCGTGACCTGAGTTGGTCAATGTGTCGTTTCCAGGCTCGCCCATCTGTGGTTTGGAGCCGGTATGAGCGCGGGCCTGTGATTTGGGTGATGACGGCTGGGATCCATAGAGGGTCCCCTGTCAGGTTTTTCGCATACACGAGGTCTCCGGGTGCGAATGTTCGGTATTTTGAACTTGAGTCTGGGGGCCGCTCCGGGTTATATGTTGGGTGTAACCTGTCGAGTGGGGACCTCAGCTTCCTACCCATTAGTAACTCGGCTGGGCTTTTGTTGGTAGTGGTGTTCGGGGTGATGTGTTGTATAAAGAGGAGTCTGTTAATTTTGTCTTGGATCTCCCCGTGGTCCATTTTCCGGATGGTTTTTTTGGTAAATTGTACCATCCGTTCCGCCCTACCGTTCGCCGCCGGATGCGCCGGTGCTGTTAATGCGTGGCGGATGCCCCTCTCCGCCAGGAATCTCTCGAAGTCGAGGGAAGTAAACTGGGGCCCGTTGTCGGAAACGACGACGTCTGGGAGGCCGTGTGTTGCAAAGAGTTTGCAAAGTTCTTTGATTATGGCCTCCGTGGTGGTAGATTTCATGTCGCTTACCTCCAACCAGTTGGAGTAAGCGTCAACTGTTATTAGAAAGGTATGCCCATTTGTGGGACCGGCAAAGTCCAAATGAATTCTGGACCAGGGCCCCCTCGGTGTTTCCCACTCTAGGATGGGTGCTGCGGGTGGGCTGGGTCTAGTCTCCTGGCATCGCTGGCACCTAGCTACCCAGGCCTCTATTTGTTTGTCCATCCCTGGCCACCAAGCGTAACTTCTGGCCAGGGCTTTAGTTCTGATGATGCCAGGATGCCCCTCATGCAACAATTCTAAGACCCTCCTTTGCAGCCTGTCCAGGATGACCACCCTGTCACCCCATAAGATACACCCCTTAAGTAGCGAGAGTTCGGTTTGGTGGTTTTTAAATGTCTTAATGGATTCGTCATTGTCCCTTTCTGGCCAACCTTTTTCCACCCAATGCAAAACCCGCGCCAGACGCCTGTCTTTAATAGTCTCCCGGGCAATGTCTGACGCGGTTATGGGCAGGTTGGGCAGGTTTTCAATGTTCAGGGTGTTTGTCGTTGGTGCTGGGTCAGGGTCGGAGTCTGGTAACGGTGAGCGGCTTAAAGCGTCCGCGTGCGAAATCTTCTTACCCGGCTTGTGTATTAGTTCGTAGCTGTAGGCTGCCAGGAACTCGGACCACCTTGTCATCCGGGGCGACAAAATGTTCGGGGTGGCTCGATTTCCTGCAAGGATGCCCAGCAACGGCTTATGGTCTGTCACAATGATAAAAGGGCGGCCGTAAAGGTATTCGTGGAACCGCTTAACGGCGGCAACTATAGCCAAGGCTTCTTTGTCCAGCTGGCTATAGTTTCGCTCTGGCTTGGTTAGGGTCCTGGAAAAGAATGCGATGGGTGCTACTTTTCTGTCCGGAAGGGTATGGCTGAGGACAGCACCGACGCCGAAAGGTGATGCGTCGCAAGTGACGGCCAGGGGCAACGTTTCGCTGAATTGGATCAGGACGGCGTCGGAGGTGAGGAGGTCTTTGGTTTTTTGGAAGGCGGCTTGCTCCCGTTTCCCCCAAGTCCAGGTTGCCGCCTTATCCAGGAGCCTATGCAAAGGTTCCGCCGCCGTTGCCTTTTGGGGTAGGAAAACATTATAAAAGTTCAGCAACCCCAAGAAAGCCTGTAGTTCCGTCTTAGACCTAGGGGTGGGGGCTTCTTTGATAGCTTTCACTTTTTTACTTGTGGGGTGAAGGTAGCCCAAGAATTCCACTCGCTCCGTGCACAGTTGGCATTTCTCCCTTTTTACTTTAAGTCCCGTTTCTTTAAGTTTGGTTAAGACCTCTCTGAGTCGGTTTTCTAATTCGGCTTCGTTTGGCGCCACTACTAATACGTCATCGAAATAGGGCACCACCCCCTTGATGCCCTGCAGCAAATGTTCCATCAGGCTCTGAAAGATGCCTGGTGCCACGCTGACTCCGAACTGGAGTCGGTTGCACTTGAAGGCCCCCCGATGGGTAACGATGGTCTGGGCTTCCGCTGTTTTTTCGTCGACCGGCAACTGTTGGTATGCCTGGGCGAGATCGAGCTTGGTAAAGACCCTGCCCCCTCCCAGTGAGTGCAGTAGGTGTTGCACGATTGGGACGGGGTAGGCGCTTTGTTGCAACGCGCCATTTAGGGTGGCCTTATAGTCCCCACAAATTCTCACGGACCCGTCTGGCTTGACCGGGGTCACTATAGGGGTCTCCCATCGGGCATGGTCTATCGGCTGCAACACCCCCTGTTCGACGAGCTTGTTAATCTGCTCGTCAATCTTAGGTTTTAGGGCGAATGGTACCCGCCTAGGTTTTAGTCGCTTGGGGGGAACCCTAGGGTCTAGGTCAAATGAGATGAGGGGCCCCTGGTACTTGCCCAGGCTTCCGTCGAAGACCTCCCGGAACTCCTGGGCTAGCCGCTGTTCCCAGCCGTCGTCGGCGACGTGGTTGACTCCCGTTAGCGTGATGTCGAGTGGGGCGAACCATTGTAGGCCCAGCAGGCTTGGGCGGTCGCGATCGACGATTGTGAGTGGGAGTTGTTCGGTGCGGCCCTTATAAGTCACATTAAAGTTCTTGGTGCCCACTACCGGGACGCGGTTTCCCTGGTAGTCTTTTATAATAAGTCTTTGGGCATTTATGTTCCTCTTATGGAGGGTGGGCACTAGCCGTTTTATCTCGTGCCATGCAATCATGGAGAGGTAGGACCCGGAGTCCACCTCCATCTTGCATGGTTGGCCCTCAATATAGACTTCTACGTGTACCTTTCTGGCGCCGTCGGAGATGGCGTGGCCGATGGTTACCGTCTGGTGGGTTTCTTCCTTGCGCCGACTGTCGCCGCCTCTTGAGGGTTGCTGGATTCGGTCCCACCGGCCGTCCGATTGGCGATCTCTGGTCCTGGGCGGGGGGCTTTCCTTTTTTCGATCGTGTTGGTCCCATCTGGGTGGACTGCGAGTCTTCTTTTGGCGGCAAACCCGAGCGATGTGTCCCCTTTTTTCACAATGCCGACAGATAGAGTCAAAAAATCGGCATTCTGATCTGGGGTGGTCGCTGCCGCAACCGGCACAGTTGGTCCTCAACCGACGACCTCTTCGGTTCCGTTGGTCGCCGCGCCCCGTCTGCACGCGATGTATGTCCTCCTCGTCTTCTGACGTGCTGGATGCAGACTGGAATTCTCCGTAGTGTGCGGTTGATTCGTTTTTTGGGTCGGCCGACCTTGCCGGGTTGTTGTTTCCGCCCTTCGCGTCTGATTTTCGCATGCTGTCAGTGGAAGTGCGGGTTGCTTCTGCGGCTGCGGCTGCGGTGAGGGCGTCTGCTAGGCTGATGTCGCCCTTAGCCATAAGCCGGCTCTGGAGTGCAGGGTCCCATAGGCCGAGTACAAATCGGTCTCTTAGGAGGCTGTTCAGACCTTCAAATTCGCAGAGTCCTCCTAGGCGCCGCAGCTCGGCGACCAAATCGCTCAGTTTTTCGCCCGGTTTCTGGTCCCGCCGGTAAAATTCGTTGCGCCGGATCAGGATGGGGACCTCGGGGGCGTAATGGCACCGCAGGATAGGTTCGAGGACGTCCCAGTCCATGGCGGTTGCGTCGGCCGGCTTGGCCAATGCTTTGGCCATCTGGAAAACTTCGGTTCCGCAATGGGTGAGGAAAACGGCGCGTTTTAGCAGGCCCGGGGCGTCTTTCATTCCGGTGCACTCGAGGTACATGCGGAAACGGTCTGAGAACGATTCCCAGTCCTCGGTGGCGGGGTTGAAGGGGGCGGGCGGTGCGATTTTCGCCATTTCGGTGCTGAAACTGGCTCTTGTTGGACACGGGGTTCGGTTCAGGGTCGGGATCCCATCCTCGTCGCCAGTGTCGTGTCCGCAAAAAGATGCCAGGAGTCGGTGACTACGTTTCAAGCTCTTTATTTAACAGTTGTGAACCGAACCGGCGAAAAGGAAAAAGCCCGCGGCTTTTATCCTTTTCGCCGCGGAGGCCGCGGCCAATGGCAGCATTTCAAGTCTCCCGCTCTTGGAGTGAGCCAATCACGGGAGACTTTCAACGGGCCAATCGGCGCGGCTCGCCTGGCCAATTAGAAATCCCCGCGCTTTAGCCAATCAAAGCGCGGGGATTTCGAGTATGTAAATTAGGGACAGAACAGCAGTGGTGGTATTTCACTGGTTCGGCCTGGTTCTGGCATACCAGTAGCGCTGAAGGTCAGCTGGTAGAGAACCGATTCCCTCCGAGTCCCTCCGACACTCTGCAGTTGGGCCCACCCTCCCATTCCTGCTCCTAGGTGCATTTTAACCTCTCAGCTGTTTGGCGCGGCAGAGCGGCAAGCTGTGCTAAACAGCTGAGAGGCGCAGTAGCTTAGTTTTTACTGTTTTAACAGGTGTGCCAAGCGTGTGTTTGGTGTGTATGCATGCACACGATTGCGCCGCCGCGCCCACCAAACCACGCCCACAGAACCAGCGGTGGGGGCTTTTGAATCCCACCACTGCTCCAAAGCCCCAAACGCAAGACAAGAAGCAACGGATGGAAACGGATCCAGGAGAGAAACAACCTAGAATGAAAAAGAAATTTTCTCGGATAACAGATAATCAGAGTTGGAAGCAGAGGTGGTATTCAGCAGGTTCTGACCAGTTCTGGAGAACCGGTGGTGGAAATTTTGAGTAGTTCGGAGAACCGGTGGGAGGGAATGGAGGTTTTGCAGTATCCTTCCTTGCCACACTCACCAAGCCATGCCCACAGAACCGGTAGTAAATTTTTTTGAATCCCAACACTGGTTGGAAGGGACCTTGTAGGTCATCTAGTCCAACCCCCCCACCCAAACGGGAGACCCTACACCATTTCTGACAAATGGCAGTCCAGTCTCTTCTTGAAGGTCTCAAGTGACTTTCAAGCCTCAAGACAAATATCTAGCGGAACAGCTTTGCCACCAGTGGGAACTTCACCATTGGAGGTTTTCAAGAAGAGATTGGGTAGAATAAGAGAATAACAGAGTTGTAAGAGACCTTGGAGGTGTTCTAGTCCAACCCCTGCTCAAACAGGAGACTCCATCCCATTCCGGATAAACGGTGGTCCAATGTCTTCTTCATCTCTTCCAGTCTCTTCTCAGTCATTTCTCCAGAGTGGCAAAAGTTCTCCTGCTTTTAGCAGGGGGTTGGACTAAAAGACCTCCATGGTCCCTTCCCCCTCTCTGTTATCGTGTCCGGTCCTTCTTTCAGCGGTTCCTGCCATTTTGACTGTCCCCATGCCAGTATTCATTTCCTATCCAATCCACACCCTGCCCCGCCCGGCCCTTCCTGCCTCTTTTATTCAGAGGGTGGCTTAATGATGGAAACTGTGCACCGGAAAATCTGGATTTCAAAGAGGGTTTTTCCTCTCTCTTTCTGGGTTTTCCTAGTTAGGAGCCCTCTAACTTCAAAGGAGGTGTGACTTAGTTTCCTCACCCGTGCTTTGCAACAGCTGCCCCCCTTGGCACATTCAGAACAATATTTGAGTGTCTACGAAGGGTTCGGCGGTGCTCATGGTCCCTGATTAAAGCTGCTCTTAATTAATGAGTGTTATTGCTTTTTTTTTTTCTTCTTTTGATCAGCGGATTATAAGGGCAGAAGCTTGTTTGGTTTCTCCTGCAATAGAATGGAATGGAATGGAATAGAATAGGAATATAGAATAGGAATATAGAATAGAATAGAAAATATGAAATGGAATGGAATGGAATGGAATGGAATAGAATAGAATAGGAATAGGAATTTAGAATAGGAATATAGAATAGGAATTTAGAACAGAAAAGAATATGAATTTAGAATAGAATAGAATAGAATAGAATAGAATAGAATAGAAAATATGAAATGGAATGGAATGGAATAGAATAGAATAGGAATAGGAATTTAGAATAGGAATATAGAATAGGAATTTAGAACAGAATAGAATATGAATTTAGAATAGAATAGAATAGAATAGAATAGAATAGAATAGAATAGAATAGAATAGAATAGAATAGAAAATATGAAATTGAATGGAATGGAATGGAATGGAATAGAATAGAATAGAATAGGAATTTAGAATAGAATAGAATAGGAATTTAGAATAGAATAGAATAGGAATTTAGAACAGAATAGAATAGAAAATATGGAATGGAATGGAATGGAATAGAATAGAATAGAATAGAATAGAATAGAATAGGAATTTAGAATAGAATAGAATAGAATAGAATATGAATTTAGAACAGAATAGAATAGAATATGAATTTAGAATAGAATAGAATATGAATTTAGAATAGAATAGAATATGAATTTAGAATAGAATAGAATATGAATTTAGAATAGAATAGAATAGAATAGAAAATATGAAATGGAATGGAATAGAATAGAATAGAATAGGAATTTAGAATAGGAATATAGAATAGAATAGAATAGGAATTTAGAATAGAATAGAATAGAATATGAATTTAGAACAGAATAGAATAGAATAGAATATGAATTTAGAATAGAATAGAATAGAATAGAAAATATGAAATGGAATGGAATGGAATAGAATAGAATAGGAATAGGAATTTAGAATAGGAATATAGAATAGAATAGAATAGGAATTTAGAACAGAATAGAATATGAATTTAGAATAGAATAGAATAGAATAGAATAGAATAGAAAATATGAAATTGAATGGAATGGAATGGAATGGAATAGAATAGAATAGAATAGAATAGAATAGAATAGAATAGAATAGAATAGAATAGGAATTTAGAATAGAATAGAATAGGAATTTAGAATAGAATAGAATAGAATAGCATAGAACAGAGTCAGAAGGGACCTTCGAGATCTTTTAGTCCAACCTCCCGCCTAGGCAGGAAACCCTACACCACTTTAGACAAATGGTTATCCAACCTCTTTTTTAAAACTTCCAGTGTTGGAGCATTTACAACTTCTGGAGGCAAGTAGTTCCACTGATCAATTGTTCTCACTGTCAGGAAATTCCTCCTTAGTTCTAATTTGCTTCTCACCTTGTTCAGTTTTCCTCCACTATTCCTTGTCTTGCCCTCAGGGGCTTTGGAGAAGAGCTTGACTTCTTCTTCTTTGGGGCAGCCCCTGAGATATTGGAAGACATACTATCCTGTCTCCCCTGGTCCTTCTTTTCATTAGAGTAGACCTACCCAGTTCCTGCAACCGTTCTTCATATGTTTTAGCCTCTAGTCCCCTTTATTATTAACAAAGGGTGTGCTTTGATTTTAAAAAATCAAAGCATGAATATCAGTTCTGGACAAAGGCTCATCCCTGAATCCCAAATCAAATCAGACTCGATTTTCTAAAATTTATTTTTTAATAATTTATGAGATTTCTATGTCGCCTATCTCACTGACACAGTAACTCTTGGGAGTCTTCTAATGCAACCGGTTCTCAACTTACAACCATTCTTTTAAGAATCATTTAAAGTTACAACAGCACTGAAAAAAGTGACTTACAGCCGTTTTTTTTCACACTTATGACCCTTGCAGCATTCCCCATGGTCACATGATGAAAATTCAGATGCTTGGCAAGCGACTCATAGTTACGACAGTCGCAGTGTCCCCAGGGGGGTGTCATGGGATCCCCTTTTGGGAACTTTTGACCAGCAAGATCAATGGGAAACCCAAATCCATTTCATGACCACGTGGCAACTGCAGTGATTCGCTTAAGAGCTGTGGCAGGCAAGAAAGGTCATAAAACTCACTTCACAAATGTCTCACTTCACAGCAGAAATGTCAGACTCCATTGGGTTCATCAGTCAAGGACTACCCATATCATAAAAAGAAAACAATTACAATTATAAAAATGAAAAAAGAAAAGCTGACAAGCAAGAGAATTGGGTCCTTGACCAACTGTTACGGTTAGCCGGCAGCAGGTGAGGATGGCTGAGGAGAGTGAGGACTCAGATGAGGGGCCAGGACCATCAGGGAGTGGACTGCCGCCTTCGGAGATTGTGGGGGCTGGCAGCAGTGATGAGGAGGTTCCTGAGGAACCTGTGCCAAGTGCGTTTGCACGAAGGATTACTCGGAGGAAAGAACAATGACAGCAGCACAGGTGACTCAGGAGTAAGGCTGCAAGGTAATAGCCCCCTTTTGTCTCCTGGGCCTCAGGGAAGCTTCCTAGATCAGGGGTCCCCAACCACCGGGCCCCGGACCGATAGTGGAACATTTTCTACCGGGCCGACGGTTTGCTGGGCACCGCCATCTTGTTTTGATGAGAAAGTGCTTCCGGTGAGCTTTTCCAGTTGGAAAGCGGCGTTTGGGTCCTGAAGGAATCCTCGCACCTTAGTTTCATCGAAGGCGGGGGGCGGCTTCAAACAAAACTAAGGCGCGAGGATTCTTTCAGCACCCAAGGCAAGGCGAGCCGAACAACCGTCCCAAAGCCGTCCCGAAGCCCATCGACAAAGGTAGAAAGAAGGCATTGAAGGTGGCGGGGAGAAGCGGGGGAACGGCTGGCTGGCCGGTCGCTCGGCTCACCTTGCCATGCGTGCTGATGCCAGTACCGGGCCGCGGATCATTTTGTGATGCCGGTACCGGGCTGTAGCACAAAAAAGGTTGGGAGCCACTGTCCTAGATGAAGCAGTAAGACAGCAAGGGGGATCCCCGCACAGCTGATCATCAAAATAGCTGATCGTCGGGAGGGGAATGAAATACCTTAAGGAGTGACTGGGCGGGGGAGAACACAGTCAGCAATGTCAGGCATGCAGGCAATATTGCACATGCATGATAAGAACTAATTGGGTTATGAGGAGAGGGGCGGGGCCAGCCAGGAGCATAATCTGCCGGTTCTCGAAATTGCACAGAATCATAACAACCGGTTCTATAGAACCGGTATGAACCGGTAGAATCCCACCCCCACCCCCACCCCTGCTTTAAACAATCACTAAATGAACTGTTGCAAGTCAAGGATGACCAAATAAGCCATTTGGAATCCCTGCTTTCAAAACAACACAAATACACTATAAATATTCCATTTCTCCCTCCCCCCCCCCTTTTTTTTCCAATGCACGGACAAATGGTAGACGAGGGAGGTAACCAATAGATACAATCAAAATATTTCTGTGCAATTATTATCTCCAGAATTGTGTTTGTCGTTGAAAATAGCTATTCTGGGGCCTCCCATAGGAGAAGCAGCTAAAAATCAGATATCAAAGCGGAGGGCAGGGGGAAATTAAAATGAAAACTGCGGAGATTAAAATAGCAGGGGTGCAGCTGATTGAGAGGTCAGGTGGCAGCTGAAATGTAAAGTGTTGTATTTAAATACCTTGTTTTTCATTTCACACGTGCAGTCAGGTTTTCAGGAGGAATCCGTTGAGGGTATTTTTCGTTGTGATTTTTATAAGAAACCAAAACCAACAAACTTTTTCATTCCCCTTTAAATGCAAAAATCCCCCAGTGTTTAAAATCAGTGTTTTTTTTTTTCTCTCTCAAAAGATTCCTGGACTTCAACTCCCAGAATTCCCAAGCCAGATTTATTGCAGGGGTGATATGATTCCCTCCTTTTTTGTGTCCTTCTGACAAGCAACTTCAAAGAGGAAGCCAGAATCACTTAACAACCATGTAACTTAGCAATTGTGGTGATTCGCTTTACAATGGTGGCAAGAAAGGTGGTAACATGGAGGAAAACTTGCTTAACGATGCTTAACAAACTTCCAGAGAGTGAGGACAATTAACCAGTGGAACAGCCTGCCACCAGAAGTTATAGGTCTGTGATGGTGAACCTATGGCACGTGTGCCACAAGTGGCATGCAGAGCCATTTGTGCAGGCATGCAAGCCCCAGCCAAATGTACCTGCACTTCACATGTATATGCCTCCCAGCTGATTTTTGGCCCATTTGAGGCCTATTTCGGCCTCCCAGAGGCTCAAGAGAAGCCTCTGCAGACTCAGGAGGCTGAAAATGGGCACTTCCGGAAATACTGGAAGTGCCCATTTTCAGCCTTTGGAGGGCCTCTGGAGCCCGGGGGAGGCCATTTTCATCCTTTTGGGGGCTCAAGGGAAGCCTCTGCAGCTTTTGGAGGCTGAAAAATAGGCCTGTAAATATCGGAACTGCTGAAACGGGCCCATTTTACGGCCTCCAAAGCCTGCAGAGGCTTCCCTCGAGCCTCTGGGAGGCCGAAAAAGGCCTCAAATGGGACGAAAATCAGCTGAGAGGCGCACGCATGCGCAGTGCAGTTAAGGGAGCAGGGGGTGTTCCGTGAGCATGTGCAGGGGCGGGGCACATTGCATTTTGGGTGCACTTTTAGCACACCACAAAAAAAAGGTTCGCTATCACTGTTGTAGGTGCTTCATCAGTGGAGGATTTTAAGAAGAGACTGGACAGCCACTGAAGTGGGGTTATTCTACCGGTTCGTTCCCGGTTCGGGCAAACTGGTAATGAAAAACCAGCTACCGATTTGGCCGAACTGGTATTCTCTTGTTTCTTTTTCCTTCCAATGATCAGCTGTTCTGACAATCAGCTGTGCCAGGATCCCCCTCGTGTCTTACCCAGGAGACTTCCCTGGGGCCTGGGAGGCAAAGAAACAGAGTGCTGGGGGGAGGGGGGTGTTGCAAAAAGAGCCACACCCATCCCATCACATGGCCCACCTAGCCATGTCCCCCTAGCCACGCCCACAGACCGGTAGTAAAAATATTTGCATCCCACCTCTGAGAAATTGGTAGTCTCCTGCTTCAGCAGGGGGCTGGACTAGAAGACCTCCAAAGTCCCTTTCGGCTCTATTCTGATCGATACGTTCTCCCTGTCTTTCAGGCACGAGAGTGATGTGAAGATGTCAACCCTTGCGGTTCCCACCATCCACACGCTGAAAATCGGTAAGGAAACCTGCGATGTCCCAGCTTTGATCCTGGATGGGGGACAGGATGAGAGCCTCTCCGAGAAGGTTGGGCTCAGGCATTCTTGGGGACTTCCTGGGAAGAGAGTTGGGCTGCTGCTCCGGCCACTCAGATTGTTGCAGGAAAGTGCAGAAGAGTCCAAATTCTGCAATGGTGGATCACCAGCTCTGCTCCAAAAAAGGCCTGCATGTTCCAGGTGATGGCCAACACCCTACAAAGAGGGAAAGCTCTCTTGGAAGATCAGAGGGCTTCACCCATCCCTCCATCCCTCCATCCATATCTATCCATCCCTCCATCCATGATCCACCCACCCATCCACTCACCCCATCTACCTATCATCCATCCATCCATCCATCCATCCATCCATCCATCCATCCATCCATCCATCCATCCATCCATCTATCTATCTATCTATCTATCTATCTATCTATCTATCTATCTATCTATCTATCAATCAATCTATCTATCATTTTATCTATCTATCTATTTATCTATCTAATCCCTCCATCCATCCATGATCCACCTATCCACCCACCCACCCACCCACCCACCCATCCATCCATCCATCCATCCATCCATCCATCCATCCATCCATCTATCTATCTATCTATCTATCTATCTATCTATCTATCTATCTTATCTATCTATCTATCTAATCTAATCCCTCCATCCCTCCATCCATGATCCACCCATTCACCCACCCCATCTACCCATCATCTATCCACCCACCCACCCACCCACCCACCCATCCATCCATCCATCCATCTATCTATCTAATCCATCCATCCCTCCATCCATGATCCACCCATTCACCCACCCCATCTACCTATCATCTATCCACCCACCTACCCACCCACCCATCCATCCAACGATCCATCCATCCATCCAACGATCCATCCATCCATCCAACGATCCATCCATCCATCCATCCATCCATCCATCCATCCATCCATCCATCCATCCATCCATCCATCCATCCATCCATCTATCTATCTATCTATCTATCTATCTATCTATCTATCTATCTATCTATCTATCTATTTATCTATCTAATCTATCCATCCATCCATCATCTAAGACAAGAGTCTTCAAACCTGGCAGGTTTAAGACTTGTGGACTTCAACTCCCAGAATTCCTGAGCTAACAGGACTGGAGGAGGAATTCTGGGAGTTGAAGTCCACAAGTTTTAAAGCTGTCAAGTTTGAAGGCCCTTGGTCTAGGGTTCCCTGCTTGTTGGACTAGAAGACCTCCAAGGTCCCTTCCAGCTCCATTCTTGTCCTGCCTCTCCTTCTTTGGAGAATAAGTTGACCCCTTCCTCTTTGGGGCATCTCTTCAAATCATGGGATACTGCTGTCATGTATTGATGCATGCATAGATATGCTTGTATGGGGATCCCAGCAAAGTCACCATAGCTGGGACACCCCACCTCAGTCCAAGTTCTCTTCCCAGGGCCCCAGGCGTCGACGGTCGGTCGGCTGATAATATGAGCATGGGCCTCACTGCCGCTCATGAACCTCGGCTGTGGCCTGTCAGCCAGGAAACGTCCCTGCTGTTCAGGGTGGAGATTGAGCCTTCGGAGGGGAGGGGAGTAATTAGTTTGACTCCTTAATGGGAACCATGTGTGGAGTAAGCAGAGCCTCTGAGGTGCCTCCATCAGCCATTCTTTCTCCCCCACCCACTGCTTCCCCCCTGCGTGGGCGAGATCAGCCTTCCTGTATTGAATGCTCTGCGGCCATAAATCCTGCTTGCTCTTGTTTGGGTTGTCAGTCACTCTGACGTCCTTGCAAGTTTTCAAGGGTTGTTGCTCTTTGGACAAAGTTGGACGGGCTCATTGACTCTGATCTGAGGGGAGCTGTGTTAGGCTGGGGAAGGGGTGGGAGGGAGGGAGGACGAAGCCAATTTTATTCCAAGTGAAAAATAAAATTGGTTGCAGGGAGTTCTCAGTTTACGACTGGCTGCTTGGGGGGTGTCTCTCTGTCTCTCTTCTATACCAGAAACAAATTCCTTGTATCACATTTCAAGCAAAGCTGTTTTGTTCTGATCCCTTCTGTTCCGTTCCATCTCATCCCATTCCATTCCATTGTTCTTCTGTTCTGTTCTGTTCTGTCTCATCCCGTTCCGTTCCATTCCATTCCTGTTCTGTCCTGTCCTGTCCTGTCCTCTCCTATTGCATTCTGTTCTGTTCTATTCCATTCCAATTCTGTTCTATCCTGTTCTGTTCCATTCTGTTCCATTTCCATTCTATTCGATTATTTTCTATTTTCTACATCCTGTTCCATTCTTTGAAGCTTTAGGGGAAACTCCCCTGGGAGGGGGAAAGGGGGGGGTGTAAAACAGGTTTAAGGAAGGGGGGGATATCTTCACAGGGACCGTCCATGAAAAAGAAAAGCAGAAATTTTTCTCTTCTTCCCTCTTTCTCCAATCCCTCCTTCCTGCCAGACATCCTGGTTTTCATGTTTGGGTTTAATCGATCTCAGGTCACTGACAGGAGTCTGACCACTACACCCCTAAATGGTTGGGGAGAGGCATCTTCCCCAAACCTCTTAATTCCAGAGTTGGAGGAAAACATGGTTGGGCTGCAGGCTGCAATGGTTGACCTTTTAATGAAGATTAATCTCCTTTGTCCTCCTCCATTTTGTCCTCTGGGGAGAAGAAAGATCCAGAGCCAGCCACAAAGGTCCCAGAGCATCATTGGGGGGCAGGGTGTAATAGCTAAGTGAGTCGTAGAATCACACATATGGCTGAATCAGACCTTGGAGGAAGGTACAAGTACAGATTAGGAGAAACCTGGCTCAAAAACAGTCACTGTAAGACGGACCTTAGAGTCCTAGTAGACGCTCCCTTAAACATGAATCAGCCGAGAGGTGGGATTCAGCCGGTTTGGACCAGTTCTGGAGAACCAGTAGCGGAAATTTTGAGTAATTCAGAGAACCGGCCAATCCCACCTCTGACTGGCCTTGCCAACCCCATCTCTTCTCTGCCTCCCATTGAATCCCAGCTGATTGGCTGGGTCTCCTTTGGTTGCCTTGCGCAGGAGAACGGAGCTGGAAAGCAGGTTAGTGGGTTGGGGAGGGAAGGGAAGGGAAGGAAGATTTTTGCAGTAACCTTCCCCTGCCATGCCCACCGAGCCATACCCACAGAACCAATAGTAAAAAAAAATGTGAATCCCACCATGTGAAGTCTGAGTACTGCTTTATAAACGCCTCAGTATAAAGCCACACCTGGAATCCTGCAGGGGTGGATGTCAGCTTTGAGATTCAGCTGCCAAGATTGTTATAAGGAGTGCAGGGGATGGGGGGTGGTGGAGAAGTTGGAAAGTTCAAGGCTATTTCGCATGTCGCATAGAAAAATTCCAGCTGCAGTGAATTGGTTCTCGTGATTAATGAAGTGTAGAAGTGGGAGGAGAGAAGGCGGATTTTGTGAAAGCTGCTAAAAATAACTTTCAGTTTGGAAATTGAATAGAAGTACCAGAGCTGTTCCTAATATATCAGTTGGAGATGATACTTGTCTCGGAGTGATTGATTACAATGGACAATTCTGGATGCCTAACAGTGGTATTATACCAGTTCGGCACAGTTCAGCCCAACTGATAGCTCCGAGGATCCTCTGTGAGCAAACTGGTTCACTCCAACAATCAGCTGCTGGGCCCGTCCGCCTACCCTGAAGACGCAGGGAGAGTACAGGATTGCAGGAGAAGGTCCATATCAAACCCTCTGCATGTGCACGAGATTTTGCAGTATCCTTCCCAGTGGTGGTATTATACCGGTTCGGCCTGGTTCCGCCGATCTGGTAGTGCCTATGAGCAGCGGAAACCAAACCGGTTCTCTCCACCGCTCTGTGGTTGGGCCCACCTGCCCTCCACAGGCTCTCATACTCACCTTTATCCCCTGCTTTTGAAGCGCAGCTGTTTTGAGCAGCACAGAAGAGTGCTGTGTGGCAGCTGCTGAAGAGACCGGGAGAATGCAAGCTTGCAGGAGGCAAGCTGGAACGCCTCTGTGCCTGCGCCAGCCTGCCAAACCATCCAAGCCATGCCTACCAAGCCATGCCCACAGAACCGGTGGTTTAAAAAAAAAAAAAAAAGGTTGAATCCCACCACTGGAATCCTGCATCCGGTTTTGGTCCCCACGTTACAAAAAAAGGTGTTGAGACTTTGGGGAATGTACAGAGAAGAGGAACTTAAGACAATTAAAGGGTGTTTTTTTAAGTATCCATCTTTTCTTTCCTTCTTCTTCTTCTTCTTTGCCAGGGACAAATGGGGAGCGGTCCCGGACCCCATCTCCACCGAGTTCTCCTGGGCTCCACAGCGACAGCTGCAGCATCGCGCCCCTCACTCCATCTCAGTCACCGGTAAGCAGAAGTCTTCCCTAAACCTGGGTCAAAGCCCCCATAGGGGATAAGATGGGTCCCAGGTAGGTTTATCAAATGGTGCTGAACACCTCCACCGCCCCACCCCTGTGCTGGCTGGGGAATTCTGGGAATTGAAGTCCACCCATCTTCAAGGGCCCGAGGTTAGTGCTCTGGAGCTCAGGTTGGAGCATGTGGGGCCCAGGCCCAGAGGCCGCCCTTGTGGGTCCTCCTCCAGCATCCTGGTGTGGGTGTGTTTTGCAGAGGAATGATATCCGGAGGCAAGAGGCGCCTCCTTTCGGAGTGGTAGTGGCCATCGACTTCGGGACCACTTCCAGCGGCTACGCCTTCAGCTTTGTCAGCGACCCTGAGACTCTCCACATGATGAGGTACCCTCTGGGGCTGAATGCTGGCTCTAAATCTCTCTCTTTCTCTTTCTTTTTTTTTTCTCTTTTTCCCTCTTTCTCTCTCTCTTTCTCTTTCTCATTTCTTTTTTCCCCCTCTCTCTTTCTTTCTGTTTTTCTTTCTCTCTCTCATTCACTTTCTCTTTACTTTTCTTCTTCTCTCTCTTGCTCTCCCTCTTTCTTTCTTCCTCTTTCACTCTATTTCTGTTTGTTTCTCTCTCTCTTTTTCCCTCTTTCTGTTTCTCTCTCTCTCACTCTATTTCTCTTTCTCTCTCTTTCTCTTTTTCCCGCTTTCTCTCTGCTTCTCTTTCTTTCTCTTTCCCTCTATTTCTTTCTTTCTCTTCTTTTTTCTCTTTCTCCCTCTGTTTTCTCTTTGCCTTTTCCTTTCTGTATCTCTTTCTCACTCTTGCTCTCTTTTTCTCTTTTTTTCTCTCTCCATCTTTCTCTTTCCCTCTTTCTCTTTCTCTCTCTCTTTCACTCTATTTCTCTTTCTCTCTCTCTTCATCCATCTTTCTCTCTGTGTTTCTCCCTCTGTTTGTTTCCTTCTCTATGCTTCTTTCTCTTTTTCCTCTTTCTTTTCCTCTTTCTCTCTGAATCTCTTTCTCATTCTCATTCTCGATCTCTTTTTCTTTCTCTCTCTTTGTCTCTTTCTCTCTGTTTGGTCCTCGCTCTTTCTCTCTCTGTCTCTGCCTCTGTCTGTCTGTCTGTCTCTCTCTCTCTCTCTCACACACACACAGACACAGACAAATACCCAAACACAGAAAGACATTTATTCTTCAGACCTCCTCCACAATCTTTGGCACACGTCTCTGGATATTCCATGCATGAATGAACAGAGAATGTTTGTTTTTCTCAAGCCTCTCTTCAGATGGAAAGGCTGGGCGAAGGAAGGGCACTCACCTGCCCAGGTGTTTGCAAGAGATTGCACCCAGCATTATTATCATAGTCTCCCTGCCTACTTGGGATTGTGGAGTACAGGTTTTAGATTATTTCTGGAGGAAGAAAGGGAGGGAGGGAGGGAGGGAGGGAGGGAGGGAGGGAGGGAGAAAGAAAGAAAGAAAGAAAGAAAGAAAGAAAGAAAGAAAGAAAGAAAGAAAGAAAGAAAGATGGGGAATCCAAGGAAGAAGATGTGTAGGAGGAGAGACGGCAGAACCTGAGGGGTGGGGTCAAAGGTGGCGTCTCCTGAGAATACCTATGTAGGCACAAGTGAACTAACTCCAACCTCCCTTGAATTCTGTGGACCTTTATCTAATTCCGAGCAGGTGCTGACCTTGAGTCGAGAAGGCTTTTAGCAATAAATCTGCGTAATTGGACCTTCAGGCCCCGTGTGTGGACATGGTCTTTAAGGTCTGATATAAACATGCTAAGATGACCTTCCTTATAGAAAAAAACAAAAACAAAATAGCACCAGAGGGCAGGATAAGAAACAATGAGTGGAAGTTCATCAGAGGGAAGTCTGACTAGGAAATAAGAAGGAATTTCCCGACAGGGAGAACAAATAATCCGTGAAATGAGCTTCCTTCAGTTGTGAGTCCTCCACCATGGGAGGTTTTAAGAAGAGACTAGGCTGTCTGGGATGGGATAGGGTCTCTTGTCTGAGAGGGGGCTGGACTAGAAGACCTCCGAGATCCCTTCCAGCCCTATTGATCTCTGTTTGAGCTTCTAAACCAGGACACGACAGTTTGAATGTCGTCTTCTTTTCATTCGGGATTTCATGGGCCTCCATCTCCAGAAGGCGAGGCTTTTCCGACTCTGGCTGACCCCTGTGGCGAGAAGGACCCCTGCGCCCATCCCAAAGCCTGGAGGAGGATTGCAGGGGTGTCCCCCTGCCTGGTCTTAGGAGGAAAAGGAGAATATTTATGGCTCAGGTTGAAATGAGGGGTCCTTGGTGCTCTTTCAGCTTAGTGGCTTCCTTGCAGGCGGCTCATTAACCTTCAGTGCACTGATGATGTTCCCTAGCTGGGTCAGGAAATGCCTGCAAGAAAACTACCAAGCTCAGAGGGCACCAGGGGACCCACAGTCGTCGTCCTCCTCCTCCTCCTAAACCCCACTTCCTTCTAGCACTGATGATGTAACCTAATTGGGTAATGAAACATCTGAAAGAAAACAACCAAGTTCAAAGAGCACCAAAGACCTCGCGTTCCTCCTCTTCCTCCTCCTCCTCCTTTTCCTTCCCCACTTCCTCCTCCAACTTCTAGCACTGATGATGTTACCTAGCTGGGTCATGAAATGTTTGCAAGAAAACTACCAAGCTCAGTCCTCCTCCTCTTCCTCTTTCTCCTCCTCCTCTTCCTTCTCCTTTCCCCTTCACCTTTTCCTCCTCTCCCTCCTCCAACTTCTAGTACTGATGATGTTACCTAGCTGGGTCATAAAATGTTTGCAAGAAAACAAGCAAGCTCAGGCCTCCTTCTCTTCCTCTTCCTCCTCTTCTCCTTCCCCCTTCACCTTTTCCTCCTCTCCCTCCTCCAACTTCTAGCACTGATGATGTTACCTAGTTGGGTCATGAAACATCTGCAAGAAAACTAAAAGCTCAGAAAGCACCAAGGACCCCACATTCCTCCTCCTCCTCCTCCTCCAACTTCTAGCATTGATGATGTTACCTAGTTGGGTCATGAAACATCTATGATCCTATAGCAAGTGTCTTGTTAAGTGCTATATCCATTCCAGAGGAATTGCTAAGGAACGAATCTCCTGACACAGCTATGGGTCTTGTTCTAAATGGTGAATTCCTTCTGGCAAAATTTCTTTGGGTACCGGACAAACTTCAGCCGAAACCCTGATGTGCCTGCTACAAAATTCAGTCCAATGGATTCCCCGTTGCAGAACAGGGCAGCCCCATCCCAAAGACCTCTAGCCTTCCAGTGAGGGGGAGCTCAGAAAATTAATTCCACTTTGGATTTTCCCTGGCAGGAAATGGGAAGGAGGAGACCCTGGAGTGGCCCACCAGAAGACCCCGACCAGCCTTCTCTTGACCCCAGAAGGCGCCTTCCACAGCTTTGGCTACACGGCCCGGGACTATTACCACGATCTGGATCCTGAGGAGGCCCGTGAGTGGCTCTACTTTGAAAAGTTCAAAATGAAGATCCACAGTTCCAGTGTGAGTAGATCCCAGGAACCTCAAGACTAAAACACGGAAGAGTGGTTGCAGGAAGTGGGTTATGTCTAGTTTAAGTTGCATTAACAGAGGGATACAATCAAGATCAAGGGAGATACTAATGCTACTCTATAAAGCCTTAGTAAGACCACACCTAGAGCACTGCATCCAGTTTTGGTCACCACACTATAAAAAAGATGTTGAGGCTCTAGAAAGAGTGCAGAGAACAACCAGGAGGATTAGGGGACTGGAGGCTAAAACATATGAAGAATGGTTACAGGAACAGGGCCTGGCTAGTCTGGTGAAGAGAAGGACCAGGGGAGACAGGAGAGCAGTCTTCCAATATTTGAGGGGCTGCCACAGAGAGGACGAAGGAGTCAAGCTATTTCCCAAGGCACCTGAAGGCCAGACAAGGAACAATGGATGGAAAGATTCAACTTGGAAATAAGGAGAAACTTTGTGACAGGGAGAACAATCCACCCATGGAACAGGAGTTGCCCTTGGAAGTTGTGGGAGTGCCATCACTTGAGATTTTCAAGAAAAGATTGGACTCCCATCTGTCAGAAATGGTGTAGGGTCTCCTGTTTGGGCGGGGGTTGGACTAGATGACCTATAAGGTCCCTTCCAACTCTGATTATCTGTTATCTGTTAATGAAAAGAAGGACCAGGGGGGGGGGGGACATGAGAGCAGTCTTCCAACTATTTGAGGGCCTGCCAGAAAGAAGTGGGGGGAGGTCAATCTATTCTCCGAAGCACCTGAAGGCAGGACAAGAAACAATGGATGGAAACTAACGAAGGAAAGAAGCAACCTGGAATTACGGAGAAACGTCTTGACAGGGAGGACAATGAAGCAGTGGAACGGCTTGCCTTCAGAAGTGGTGGGTGCTCCATCACTGGAGGTTTTAAGGAAGAAATTGGACAACCATTTGTCTGAAATGGTAGAGTGTCTCCTGCTTGAGCAGGGAGGTTGGACTAGAAGACCTCTTAGGTCCCTTCTAGCTTGGTGATTCCAAGGGTAGCCTTCCCTTCAAAGAAGAGGGTTTCAATCTGTTCTCCAAAGGGCTCCATTTTTGCCTTTTAGGAGCAAAAACACCCCCCACAGGAGGCTTCCCTGAGGTGCAGAAGGCCCCCCAAACGGGGGGGGGGTGCTGTTAAAAAAAAGAGCCACACCCACCCACTCACATGGCCACCCCCACCTAGCCACCCCCACCTAGCCACGCCCACAGAACCAGTTGTTAAAAAATTTGAATCCCACCCCTGAAGATAAACTCCCTGTAGACGCCATACTCAGCTTGCATCTCTTTTAAACTCCCTTAGCTGTGGCTAATGAAGGGAATCAGGGCCCTATCCTCCCCCGTAAGCCACGCAACCCACATTGCTCCCTTCTCCGTTCCTCCTTGGGTTGCCCTAGGATGAAGAGAGGGGTGGGCCTGGTTCTTCCTCTGGAACTCCCTCTCCCTTGTTCTATCTCTCTCCTACTCTGCCCAGCCAGACTTTGCCCTTCCCCAGTTTCCTCCACACCCAACGGAGCCACACTCCCGCTCCCTCGGATTCAGACTCTGACAGGGGCATGACAGTCACCGTGGTTCCAGGACCGAGACAGGCAGAGATGGTTGGAGATTATAACAGTTGTCGTCTTTTCCCCAGGATTTGAGCCTGAAGACAGAACTGGCAGCTGTGAACGGGAAGAAGGTGCAGGCGCTGGAGGTCTTTGCTCATGCCCTCCGTTTCTTCAAGCAGCAGGCCGTGCGGGTGAGAGGGAAAGGGGCAACTTCTGGGATGGGGTGGGGGGAAGATATCATCTACCTTGCCAGGTAGAAAGGAAAAAAGGAGGGAGGGAGGGAGGAAAGGAGAAAAGAGAAAAGAAGAGAAAAGAAGGGAAGGAACAAAGGAAGGAAGGAAAGAAGGGAGGGAGGGAGAAAAAGAAGGGAGGAAGTGAAGGAGAGAGGGAGGAAGGAAGAGAAGGTGGGAAGGAGGAGGGAAGAAAGAGGGAGGGAGGGAGAAAAGGGAGGGAGGGTGGAAAGAAAGGAGGGAGGGTGGAAGGAAGAAAGGAAGGAGGGAAGTACCCTCCCAACTCTTTCAGGAGGTTGAAGTAATTTCTTTATTGTTAATCGGGGTCTCCAACCTTGGCTGCTTTAAGACATAAGGACCAACTCCCAGAATCTCCAGCCAGCATATCTCAGGTGATAGATTCCCTCCTGGCCCTGATATGGAGCCCAGACCCCCTGTGACTCCACCCACCCATTTTGCAGGAGCTGAAGGACCAGTGCCCGGCCTTGCCTGTGGCAGACGCCATCCGGTGGGTGATCACGGTGCCTGCCATTTGGAAACAGCCGGCTAAACAGTTCATGAGGGAAGCCGCCTATTTGGTGAGTGGCGTTGTCCTTCCTTCCTTCCTTCCTTCCTCCCTCCCTCCCTCTCTCCATCCCGTCTCCCATCTCCTTCCTCTCCTTTTCATTTCTTTCTTTCTTTTCTTCCTTCTTTCCTTCTTTCTTTCTCCCTTCCCTCCCTTCCTGTCTCACCTTCCTTCCTTGCTTCCCTTCCTTTTTCCTTTCTTTCTCTTTCTTCCTTTTTCCTTTCTTTCTTTCTCTTTTTTCCTTCTACTTTCTGTTCTTTCTTTCTTTTTCTTTCTTCTTTCTTTATTTTCTCTTTCTTTTTTCTTTTCTTTCTCTCTCTCTTCATTCCTTACTTTCTTCCCTCCCTTCCTATCTCACCACCCTTCCTTGCTTCCCTTCCCTCCCTCCCTCCCTCCCTCTTTCTTTCTTTTTCCTTTCATTCTTTCTTTCTTTTTTCTTTCTTCTTTCTTTTCTCTTTCTTTTTCTTTTTCTTTTTTCTTTCTTTTATTTATTTATTTCTTTTTTACTTTCTTCTTTCCTTTCTTTCTTTTTTACTTTCTTCTTTCTTCCTCCTTCCCTTCATTCCTTGCTTCCTTCTCCATTCCTCCCTGCGTGCCCTAGGATGAAGATGGGGTGGGCCTGGGTCTTCCTCTGAATTCCCTCTCCCTTGTTCTACCTCTTCCCTGCTCTGCCCAGCCGGACTTTGCCCTTTCCCAGTTTCCTCCACAGCCAATGGAGCCACACTCCCTGTCAGCTGTTCATCTTCCTCCTCCCAGTCAGATTCCGACAGGGGTATGACACAGAATAGATGGGATTGACGGGGCCAGTCAGAGGTGGGACTTGCTAATGAAGGGAATCAGGGCCCTTTCCTCCCCCATAAGCCACCCAACCCACATTGCTCTCTTCTCCGTTGAGTAGTTTGCCGGTTCTCCAAACTACTCAACATTTCCACTACCGGTTCTCCAGAACTGGTCCGAAGCGGCTGAATACCACCTATCCTCGAGGGGAGATGGCCAATATTTCTCCAGAGCAGAAATTTGGACTCACCTTAGGCTTTCTCCAACCTGCTGCCCTGCAGATGTGTGGTTTGGAAGGGGGTCCCTCCCTCTTGGCTAATGAGAGGAGTCCTCCCCCTTTCAATCATTCTTCCTTTCAGGCAGGGCTGGTATCTTCAGAGAACCCCGAGAAGGTGCTGATTGCTCTGGAGCCAGAGGCAGCCTCCATCTACTGCCGAAAACTTCGCCTCAACCAACTGATTGATCTCAGCTACAGACCCCAGGCCAATGGCCTGGCTTCGGACCTGCCGATCGACTCCAGCTTCAGGCAGGGTAGGTGAGAGCAGGCACCACCAAGCCGAATTGCCAAGGCAAGGGGGGCAGGCAAAGTTGCAAGATCCACGGAGGACAATCTCCCTAGCTCAGGGTTGAAAGGCGGGGTCCTTGGTGCTCTCTGAACCGGGTGGTTTTGTCGCAGACATTGCATGACCCAGCTAGCTAACATCATCAGTGTTAAGAGGGAGTGGTGTTTGCAGAATTCGAGGGAGGAGGAGCAATAATCCTTGGTGCCCTTTCAGCTGGGTGATTTTCTTGCAGACCTTTAATTCCCCAACTAGGTAACATTATCAGTGCTAGAAGAGTGTGGGGTTTCAGGGGGGAGGGGGAGGAGGAGAAATAACAACAACAACATCAACATCAACAACAATAATAATAATAATAATAATAATAATAATAATAATAATAATAATAATAATAATAATAATAATAATAATCCTTGGTACTCTTTGAACTTATGGTTTTCTTGCAGACCTTTAATTACCCAACAAGATAACATTATCAGTGCTACAAGAGTGTGGGGTTTCAAGGGGGAGGAGGAGGAGGAGGAGGAGGAGGAAGAGGAGGACAAATAATAATAATCCTTGATACTCTTTGAACTTATGGTTTTCTTGCAGACCTTTAATTACCCAACTAGGTAACATTATCAGTGCTACAAGAGTGTGGGGTTTCAGGGGGGAGGAAGGGGGGAGGAGGAGGAGAAGCGGGATTGTCGGGTGCTCTCTAAGCTTGGTTGTAAGGAAGCAACAATGACACCCTGAGTTGCTCAGAGCACTTTCTTCATTGCTCTTCGCCCATCGCCAGGAATCTCATCCCAGCCTCTTGCCCTTTTTCTCTCTTCCCGCAGCTCGAGAACAGCTCCGCCGGTCCAGGCACAGCCGGACTTTCCTGATCGAGTCTGGGGTGGGCGAACTCTGGTCGGAAATGCAGACAGGTAAGGTGGGCTGGCTGGCTGGGAAGGCTGGGCATGGGAGTCCCAAGGCATCCGACTGGCCCAATTGCTTGAAAGCCAGATAACGCGATGTTGGCACGGAAGAGGCTGGTCAGAGAAATTGGCCTCAGCAAGAGGCAGGAAGAGGAAGGGAGGAGGAGAGGGGTCAATGTAATAACGGAGTAACAGAGTCGGAAGAGACCTTGGAGGTCACTTAGTCTGACCCCATGCTCATGCACGAAACCCCATCCCATTCCAGGCAAATGGTGGTCCAGCCTCTTCTTCTTGAAAAACCTCCAGTGATGGGGCACTCACAACTTCTATTCCACTGGTTGATTGTCCTCACAGCAAGGAAATTCCTCCGTAGTCCTAGGTTGCTTCTCCTATTGATTGGTTTCCAACTGTTCTTTCTTGTCCTGCCTTCAGGTGCTTTGGAAAATAAGTTGACCCGTCCTCTTCTTTGGGGCAGCCCCTCAAATACTTGAATATTGCTATCGTGTTACCCCAACCCTAGTTTTCTGGGCGTGTTAACCCATTCCAGGCTAGACACAATAATAGAATGACAGAGTTGGAAGGGACCTTAGAGGTCTTCTAGCCCAGCCCCCCTGTTCAAGCAGGAAACCCTATACCAGTGGTAGCTAACCTTTTTGGGCTCCTGTGCCAAAAATTGTGCATGTGCTTGCACGCAAGCGCTCGCGTCCCAGCACCCAGGAGGCAATGCGCGCCCCTCCCCCGTGCCCCCTATGCATGCACATGTAATCCCCACCCACCCCCGCCGTCCCCTTACCTGCATGGTGTCTCACAGCTGATTTTGGGCTGGTTTGAGGCCTTTTTTTGGCCTCCCAAAGGCTTGAGGAAGGCTTCTGCAGGCTTTGCAGGCCGAAAACTAGGCCCGTTTCATCACTTCCGGTATTTTCAGAAAAAAAACAGGAAGTGATGAAATGGGGCTAGTTTTCGACCTGCAGAAGCCTTCCTCAAGCCTTTGGGAGGCCAAAAAAAGGCCTCAAACCAGCTGAAAATCAGCTGTGAGGCATGCACATGCCCAGTGAGGTAAGTGTGCCTCCAGATCACGTGCTGGCACAAATGGCTCTGCGTGCCATCTGTGGCATGCGTGCCATAGATTCGCCATCACAGCCCTAAATCATTTCAGACAAATGGCTGTCCAATCTTAAAAGCCTCCAGGGATGGAGCCCCCACAATTTCAGGTGGCAAGTCATTCCACTGGTTACTTGTTTTCTCACAGTCAAGAAATTCCTCCTTAGTTCCAGGTTGCTTCTTCTCCTTGGTTCGTTTCCATCCGTTGCTTCTTGTCCTGCCTTCAGGGTTTGGAGAATAGATTGACCCACCCCTCTTCTTTGGGGCAGCCCCTGAGATATTGGAACAATACAGAACCGGTTCTGCCCTGGGTTAAACATGGAAGGGGGTTCTGGCCTTGACTCGATCTCCTGCCTTTTGGTTGTCTGAACGATGACAGGATGTGACATCATGCCCACATGATGGGGGTCTCCCTCAGGGGTGGGCTTCAAAATTTTTAGCAAGGGCTTCTCTGCCTGGTTGCTGGGTGGGCGTGGCCCTCCCCACACTCAGGAGGTTTTCCTTGAGCCTCCGGGAGGGCAAAAACGGCCTCCCTGGGCTCCGGAGGCTCTCTGGAAGCCAGAAATGGACCCATTTCTGGCCTTCCCAAACTTCCGGGAGGCCTGTTTTTCGCCCTCCCCGAGCCTCCGTGCACGCCCTGCACTTCCCTGCATCCAAAATGGGCCACGTGGGGACTTCTGGGAGGGGCTGGGCAGGGTGGGCGGAGCAGGGCGAGCCAAGAGTGGGATTTGGGGGTCTTCCGAACTGCACAGAATCTTAACTAGGGTCTCTCCCAAACCCCTCCGAACCCCTAGCAGCCCACTCCTGGTCTCGCTTCCTCTTCCTCTGCTCCGCACACCTATTCCCCCTAAAAATTTCAGGTGGGCAACCTGGGTGAGGTTCTGGCATACCTTCAACAAGCAAAGCCTTTTCCTGTCTTTCCTTTGCTGGCCAGGGGATCGCTACATCGTGGCCGATTGCGGAGGGGGCACTGTGGATCTGACGGTGCATCAGATCGAACAACCCCAGGGCACCTTGAAAGAGCTTTACAAGGCGTCAGGTGAGGCTGGTCGGAAGGGTCTCTTGGGGGTGTTGGAAGAAAAACCCAGTCCGTTTCCAAGCCAGGAGAAAGGTGGCTGGAAACCAAATGGAGGCCGCATGGAAAGGACTCTGTTTATCGATGAGCAGGATCACCAACAGCATGTTGTTTTGGGACAGCTGACAAATTGCTTGATGGAGCTTTAGAGGTTTCTGTGACTTTGAACTGTTCTGGGGATTGTGCAGTAAAGGGTCTTTGGCGTCTTGTGCCATTTCAATGGTGGTGAGTAAGGCCTGTTATGTTGTAAAACATGGGTGTCAGACTCAAGGCCCAGGGCCAGATTTGGCCCATGGGATACTTAGATCTGGCCGGCAGGGCTGTCCTGGGCAGGGGTGGGATTTTACAGGTTTGCACCTATTCTCTAGAACCGGTTGTTAACGTTCTAAGCAGTTCGGAAAACTGATTGTTAGAAGAAATTACTGGCCTAATCCTGTAAGGCAGGAAGGGAACATTCTGGTGTTGCTTACAGAAATTGCCTCTCCGTTAACCCTTATTACATTCTTGGCAGGACTAGACTTCCTGTCCCAGGAACTTCTCTGGAGTTATTTTTCCCCTCCTTTGCTGGTACTTTGCTTGTGTGGCGTGACCCTTCAAAGTTACAATGGCACTGAAAAAAGTGACTTATGACCATTTTTCACACTTACGACTGTTCCAGCATCCCCACAGTCATGAGAGGCCAGGCGAGGAGATGCGTGCCTCGATGTGAGTGATGTTGAGTTGGCCACGCCCAGCCAATAACATGACCACCAAGCCACGCCCACCAACTAAGCCACGCCCACAGAGCTGGTTGTTAAAAAATTTGAATCCCACCCCTGCATTTGCGGCCTGTCAGCATTCCAGAAAATCCCCACTATAATATTCTGCCTCATTTGATATCCCCCAAAATATTTCATTCTGTGAGCGAGGTGCGTAATTACTTCTTACGTGGAGGCATGGAGGGGTGGATATTGTCCTGGGGGAAATTTTAATGGAAGGGCTGTCTTTTCCAAATCATATCTTTCCTGTCCTTGCCTCTCGTCGCCTCCAGGTTGTTATGGTGTCAACTATTCAAGCGTTAAAAGTCTGTAGAGATCTGTCTCTGGAGATTCTCCGTCATCCAGGTCATCCCAAAGGTGCTTTTTTTCAAGAGGCAACGGGACTTTCTGTTTTTTCTTTGAAGGCATTTCACTTCTCATCCCAGAAGCTTCTTCAGTTCAACCCTAGCCCAGAACTGAAGAAGCCTCTTGGAGGAGAAGCAAAACCTCTTCAAGGAAAAACAACAAAGAAAGTCTATGGAGATTCTCAGCCCTCCAGGTCTCCTGGCTGCCTCAAAAGGGTACTTTTTCAAGAGGCAAGTGGACTTTCTGGGTTTTTTTTCTTTGAAGACGTTTCTCTTCTCATCCCAGAAGCTTCTTCAGCTCTGACAGGATGGTGAGGAACGGAATGATTTATATTCCTTGCAGACAGCTGGTCATTTGCATCATTTTCAGAGGGTCCTTGAGGACACTTGGAGGTTTCTCTGTGTCCTCAGGGTCACCTGAGTGGCGCAAATGGTTCCTGTAGTGTCCATTTTTTTTCCCTGGAAATCCATTCATACCCCCACACTTGTCAGAGCTGAAGGAGCTTCTTGGATGAGAAGCGAAAGGTTTCAAAGAAAAAAAAACCAAGGAAGTCCAGTTTGCCTGCTGAAAAAGCACCTTTGGGATATTCCAAGTGTTGTGTCAGCTTTCAATGTTTTTGACCAGCTTGACTGAACCCGGAACTGATCCCAGCCCCATCATCTGAGATATGTAGAGGAATACAGGCCTTGGACTCTTCTATATCTACAGATTGAAGAATTAGAGAATTGTGAAGACCTGGGGCGTGACACAAAAATAACAAAGTCACAAAAATAGAACAAATTCTCTTTAATGCCTCCAACTTGGCCCCAATGTCTAATTATCCTTGGCTGGATATCAAACAGTCTACAAAGGGCAGAAATGCAGTCCGAACCCAAAGTAAAGATAATTAGAAATAAAAAACCAACACAAACCACACTGAAGTAATTAACACGGCAGGCTAGGATAACAAATTGCAGACCTTCAAAGGATAATGCAGCACCCACAGTTGGGAGGATGCCAAAACCCAGAAAAACCTCGACAAAGATAATGCATGCTTTGCTTCCAGCAAGGAGCTGTGTGCAAACGCTCCACTTGTATCCAGTTCGCCCAGCTGCAACTAATGAAATGGATCAGGGCCTTTTTCTCTCCCATAAGCCATGTTGCTCCCTTCTCCGTTCCTCCCTGCATGCCCTAGGATGAAGAGGGGGTGGCCTTGGATCTTCCTCTGAATGCTCAGCCGGCCTGTGCCCTTCCCCAGTTTCCTCTACAGCCATCGGAGCCACAATCCCACTCCCTGTCAGCTGCTCAATCTCCCCCTGAGAATCAGACTCCAACAAGGGCATGACCAGTTGAGACTTCAGTGTGCAAAAACTGGCAATACAATAAAACGTACACCATTCGGCTATGCCAGGCAGATTGAAATGCATGCAATAGGCGTGAGTTTGCAAGTTGTAAAGAAAATAGAAAAAGAGGAGATAGATTGAGGATAAAGCAGCCTCTGGTTGTTTCTTCCATAACTTCCTCTATGAAAGATTTATAAAAATTCTCCTTTCCTGCAAAAAAAAAAAAAAAAAAAAGGGTTGCTTTATTTATCCTGGAGCTCCATCGAGCGACTACAATTGAAACGGCTTATTGGAAGAAAAAGAAAATCTTGGAAAAAGATAAACCTTTTCTTTATGTTGTTCAAAAAGTGAGTTCAGCCTCAACCAAAAGACCATTTTTAAACCAAGTTAAGCAATCATTATTTAACTATTTGTAAATCTAGTCAAGTGATAGCTCCGAGCTGATTTTCACTGAAGAATGCCCTTGTTCTTTTGACCTTAACAATAGATCCATCCAGCAGATGGTAGCCTTGAGCCAGGTTTAATCTAGGTTTAATTTTAGTGTTTAATTTTTGTTTAAATTATGGACATATGTTAATCCCCAGCATGTTTGGAACTTCGTCATCAGTCACTGAGTTTATTTTTTTTTTGAAAAAAAGTTTTTATTAATTTTCTACAAACAAACAAGACAAACAAAACATAAAAACATCAACTCTTATATGTACATCCAGTGTGTCAGTTGGTTCATCATTTTTGTGCATTCATTCTGTAGTCTCAAATTACAATTACATTACATAACAACTCATATTGTCAATCCAAATTTATATATCCTAATATCACTAAAAAAAGAAGTTTTTGACTATATTTTTAATCATTCATGCTTAATGAGCTAACAATACTTTAAGCCAGTTTACTCTATAACAAATCATCTAGTCATATCAAATCAATCCTAAAAAATCCTTTATAAATATAATATCAAATAGCAAAATAATAGCAAAATAAAGATATTCCTTACTATCTAGCATTCTAAATATTCTATTATCGTATTTTATCATCCAGCCATTTATAAAAAAGATCCCAAATTTCATAAAATTGTTTATCCTCTTGCTCTCTAATTTCAAATGTCAATCTACTCATCTCAGCACATTCCAATATTTTCTTAATAATTTCTTCCTGTAATGGTATTTTCTCATTCTTCCAATTTTTAGCAAATACAATCCTGGCCGCTGTTAATACATTTACAATCAGGTATTTCAAATCTTTACTATATATATCAGGTAAAATTCCCAATAAGAAGATCTCTGGTTTCAAATCAATATGTTTCTTTATCATTTTTTCCAACCACATGCGAATTATAGTCCAATATTTTCTAGCATCCTCACAAGTCCACCACATATGGTAATACGAGCCGGGTATCTGATGACATTTCCAGCATTTTTCAGATTTGTTCTTAAACATTCTTGCTATTCTTGTCGGGGGAAAGTGCCACCTGTAAAACATCTTATACAAGTTTTCTTTATATGCTGTTGACATTGTCATTTTATAATTTTGAGACCACAATTTCTGCCATTTCTCCAAATCAATCCCATATCCAAAATTCTTCCCCCAAACAATCATAGTTTCTTTAACTTGTTCTTCCTCTAATTTCATTCCCAGTAAATAACCATATAATTTTTTAATCACCTTCTCATCAGTACCCATCAAAATCTTATCTAAATCAGTCTGCTTGTCATAAAATCCCTCCGTTTTAGAATCTTCATCATACCTTGAGTGTATTTGTGCATATGAAAACCAATTCATCCTTATACCTTGTTCTTCTAAGTTTTGGATCGATTTAAGTTCACCCTTTTCATCCAAAAGTTCCCCATATCTAACTGTTTGTTCCCTCTTGTAAATTATAGGATAGGAAAATGCTTCAATGGTCGATAACCAAACTGGAATTTTCAAATAACATTGTCTTTTTATCTTCTCCCAATTTAACCACAAAGACTCCCGTACATAATGTCTTCTAAAATAACCCTGTGTTTTAGTTCCCTTATACCATAAGAAAGCATGCCAACCCAACAGCAAATCATGCCCTTCTAATGTCAACAACCTATGTTTCCTTAATGTTATCCATTCTTTGACCCACATCAAATTTGCAGCTTGATAATACAATTCCCAATTAGGCAGACCAAAACCTCCTCTAATTCTAGCATCTTGCAAAAGCTTTAGCTTTATTCTCGCTTTTTTACCTTGCCATATAAACTTCAACATAATTTTATTTAGATCTTCAAAATAGTCTTTTCCAAGCCTTATTGGTATTGTTTGAAACAAAAATAATATTCTAGGTAAGATATTCATCTTGATTGTTGAAATTCTCCCTATTAATGACAATTGCAAGTTTTCCCACTTCTTCAAATCTGTAGCTATCTGTTGTTTAAGTTTAATATAATTATCCTCCTTTAATGTGCTACATCTTGTTGTCAAATATATCCCCAAATACTTAACCTTATTTGTAACTTGAATTTTCAAAAGATCTGCCAATTCTTCTCTCTGTCTCAATAACATATTCTTTGTCAAAATCTTTGTTTTATCTTTGTTTATTTTGAAACCAGCCACCTCCCCATATGACTCTATCCTTTCCAGTAACTTTGGAGCTGTTTCAATCGGATTTTCCAAAATAAAAGCTAAATCATCAGCAAAAGCTTGTAGCTTATATTCTTCCTTCTTAATTTTCATTCCTTTTATGCTTTTATCATCCCTAATATTTCTATTCAAGACTTCCAAGGTCAACACAAATAGCAAGGGAGATAGGGGGCATCCTTGTCTTGTGCCTTTTCTTATATTAATAAGATCTGTAAGTTCCCCCTCCATCATTACCCTTGCTGTCTGTTTATTGTATATAGCTTCTATTGCTTGAATAAATTTTTTGGCAAAACCCATCTGCTCCAATAATAATAACATAAATCTCCAATTCACGTTGTCAAATGCTTTTTGAGCATCTAAGAATATCAAAGCCATTTGTTTTTCAGGATGAGCCTCATAATATTCCAAAGTATCCAAGATTACTCTCATATTGTCTCTAATTTGTCTCTTTGGCAGAAATCCATTTTGATCTGAGTGGATAAAATTGTTTAAATATTTTTTAAGTCTTTCTGCTAAGATTGAAGCAAAGATTTTATAGTCTGCATTCAATAAAGAAATAGGTCTATAATTCTTAATTTGCAATGGGTCAGTCTCTTCCTTTGGTATAAGTGTAATATAAGCCTCTGACCATGTTTTAGGTATCATCTTTTTTAACATAACTTCATTCATAACTTCTAACAATGGGATGCTCAATAGTTCTTGAAATGTTTTATAGAATTCTACTGGAAGCCCATCTGGGCCCGGAGCTTTCCCATTATTTTGTCTCTTAAATGCTTCATTTAGTTCCATCATTGTTATATTGCTTTCTAGCATTTCTTCAGTCTCTTTAGGTATCTTTGGTAGATTAGCTTCCTGTAAATACTGTTTAACTTTTCCTTCATCAATATTCTCTTGTTTATATAATTGCCCATAAAAATCTCGGATAATTTCTTTTTTCTCCTTATTCCCATAACAAACTTGGCCTTGTTCATCTATTAACTTCAATATTTTTCTTGATTCCTTCTCTTTTCTCAATTTATATGCTAGCCATCTACCTGGTTTATTTGCATCTTCAAAATAATTCTGTTTAGAGTTTCTAATTTTCTGTGCCAATTCTTCTTTCTCTATTAAATCCATTTTATGTTTAATTATATCCAGCTTCAATTTAATATCCTTTTTCTGTGGCATTTTCTGTAATTCTTTTTCAAGAGTTTTATACTCATTTTCCAAGGCCTTAGAAGCTTGCCTTTTCCTAATGTTCTTTTTTCTTGTATAATCTATTATCAAACCTCTAGCATATGCCTTCATAGTGTCCCACACATTTTGCATTGAAGTATCCTCTTTTTTATTTTCTCTAAAGAAAAAAGCCAATTCCTTCTCCATCCATTGTGTAAAATCTTTCTCCTTTAAAATAGTATTATTTAATGTCCATCTCGATCTTTTTTTTTGTCCCTTCCATTTAATTGTCATTGGGCTATGATCTGCCCATGTACTTGTTTCAATGCTTGTTTCTTTAATATTAGATATTAGTTCTGTTGAGATCCAAATCATATCTAATCTGGACCATGATAAATGTCTATTTGAATAAAAAGTATATTGTTTAGCTTTAACGTTTCTTTCTCTCCAAATATCTTTTAAAGTTAATTCATCTGTCATTTTAAAAAAGGACCTTGGGAGAGCCTTTCTATTTTGCTTTGTTGTTGTTGCTATATAGTCCAGTTTATTGTCCACAATTCCATTAAAATCTCCCATCATAATTATATTAACATAGTCCAGTCCAATTATTTTCATGTGCAGTTTTTTATAAAACTCTTCTTGTTTATCATTCGGAGCATAAATTGCAATCAAGAGTATTTTTATGTTATTATCCATTATTTCTACCATTAATACCCTTCCATCTTCATCCGAGTAAATCAATTTTGCTGGAATAGCCTCTTTAATATATAAAACCACACCTCTTTTCTTACATTGAGTCAAAGAGGTAAATATTTTCCCTAATTTTGGCTGTAATAACAATTGTTCATGTTGTTTTTTAATATGAACTTCTTGTAAACAAATTATATCAAATTTTAATTTCTCTAATTTATGAAAAATTTTCCTTCTCTTAACAGCTGAATTAAGTCCGTTTATATTCATTGTAATCAGTTTTTTTTCCTCCATGATTATGCTTTATATTTAGATCTAACAGCTCTCGTGGGTCTCACTTCACGCTGTTCTTTATTATCAATCTGTCCCCCTATTGCTCCTTTCTCTTTTTCAGTCTCCAGTTGTTCATCTTGAAACACAATTAATGAAGTCTCCTTCTCTGCTTCCTCTCTTCTTCCTCCAAAAAATTCTGCTTGAAAAAGTTCTGCTTTCTCAATTGAGTCAATTCTATATCTCTGCTCTTGCCACGTAAACATTAATCCTTCTGGAATCAGCCATCTATAATTCACTTCATTTTCCAATAGTATTTTGGTCAGAAATTGATATTCTCTTCTCATCTCTCTCACTCTTCTAGGTATTTGTTTCAAAACCACAACCTCTTTACCCTTGTATTTCAGTGTTTTCTCTCTTGCTACTTGTAATATTTGCGTTTTAATGGATTTTTTGGTAAATCTAATATGAACTTCCCTGGGTAATTTGTTTCTCATCGCATATCTTGTATAGACTCGATATATCTCATCTATTCCATCCATCATCTTTTCCTGTGTAATTTCCAAAGCCTCTGCCAAAATTTCTATCATTACCGCTGCCAGATTTTCTCCTTTTTCCTCCTCTATATTTTGAAATCTGAGGTAAAATTCTGACCTTTCCATCTCCCACCTCAGCATCCCACCTTTTTCTTGTTCGACCGCTGTTAATCTACTGTCAATATTTTCAATCTTCTTCTCTCTTTGTTTTCCTTCTTCCTCAATTTTTTGGAATTTCTCCTCATACTTAACCATCATTTGTTTAATATTTTCCACTTTTTCATCAGTCTTCTCTATTCTTTGTTCAATGGTGTCTGATTTTGTCTTGAGATCTTGAATTCCTTGAATAATCATCTGTAACTGTAAAGATATTTTTTCTTGTTCCTTATCTTGCTTCAACATTGTCTGAATTAAACGTTGTCCTCCAGCTGGCGGGGAAGCAGAGGTAGAAGCAGCAATGCCAGATGGTATTAGTTTCTTGCTCATTTCAATGTTTGCAAAACTTCAAATTCTTCTTAACTTTTAAGCCAACTGGTAGGGCAGCCAATTATAATCCAAAATGGAGAACTCCAATAGTAAAAAACACGAAACCAAAGAGGAAACAGAAAAAAAAGAAGAGGAAAAATCTTCGGGTTCTTCCAGACCCTAATCCAATTACGAAATAATTCACCATAAAAAAGGAAAAAATAGTAAGAAAAAAACAAACAAATCCAAAAATAATAATATTGATTAAAAGCAAAAGAGAAAGGAAAATGCAAAAAGTGGGAGAAGAAAAACAAAAAGCAAAAAAATTCCTTCAGGTTCTTCACACCTTAATCCAATTGAGAAATCTCAATAATCCAAAAAAATAATCCAAAAGAGGAAGAAGAGAAAAAACAAAAAAAAAAATCAACCACAACAACAGAATAATCCAAAAAAAAAAAATATAAAAAGCAAAAAAATCCCAATAAAAATAAAAAAAAATAAAAAAGAAAAGAGAAGAAACTCTGAGGCTTTCCCTTTAAATTAAAAGGCAAAAATAAATATATATATAAAAAAAACTAACAAATGGGGTACATATAAAAAAAACACACTGCACTTTGTTATTTATCCAAGGCTCTTGTTATGACTCTCTTCTCCAACAGCTTCAAAGCCAAACCTCAAGTGTTAATAACAGTCCAGGAAAGCACCTGCAATAATATTTTGCTGTGCTCTCCCTCTATCTTATCACGTTAAAAAGTCCTTGAGATGAGGTCTTTTTACAATTCTCTCCAATTCAAATAGAGTACTTTCAAGCCTCTAGTTGGCAGTGTTACAAAGTTTCTTAATGCTCTTTCTCAGCCCCAACCGGAAAAAAGAATTAATATATACAAAAAAAAAAGAGAAAAAAAAAATGGCCAAAGGAAGCCTCTATCCTAAAAAAAATAAAAAAGTCAAAGGGAGCCTAAAAGTATATATATAAGAAAATTCAGTCCGGTTACCTAAGTCACAGTAAAATCTTTCCCAAAGAATATAGAAAAAAAAAACAAAACACTCCAAGCCTCAATTTGACAGCACTTTAAAAACGCCGCTCAAACAATTTCAGTCAAAAAAAAAACCCACAGCTTCCTCCTCTCTTCAGAATGAACTTTCCAATCTCATCGAATTTGCAACACAAAAGAGTTTTTCTCACCCAACCGACACACTTCAATCCAGTCACTTTCTTTTCGGAGCTGTCCCGACTTCAGCAGCTATGGAGGCTGCCTCTCCGCCGCCAGCAAAAGGGCTTCTTCCGAATCTAACCAGAGACTTTGCGATGTCTCTGGGATCCTGGAACAGTGCCCTTCGCGATCACCGTCTCTCCGGGACGATTTAGGTCCGTTAGGACCGACCAGGGGCGAAAATATCAGCTGCGATCTCAGAGCCCCAAGATCGCAGCTGTAACGCCGGCACGAAGCTCCGCCTTCTCCCCTCACTGAGTTTAATATGCTTGAGATAAACATTGACAAAAAATTTAAAAAATAAAATAATAATAATAATAAATAAAAACAATAAATTTGTTGTTGTTCTTAGTCATGTCCGACCCATCGCGACCCCATGGACAATGTTCCTCCAGGCCTTCCTGTCCTGTAGCATCCCCCAGAGTCCATTTAAGTTCATGCTGACTGCTTCAGTGACTCCATCCAGCCCCCCACTTCTCTTTTTTTTAAAATAATATTTTAAAATTTTTATTTTATGCAAACAATCCATCTTCCATTTAAATGGTGTGTCATCTGGGTACAAATATCTTGTGGAATAAAAATTAAAATTAATACATTTTCATTACTGCAATATCGGTACTCTGTTCTTACTTTATACTACTACACATAATAAATCTTATTGTTATAACAATAAGCCACCGCCTTCTCCGCCGTCCCCTTCTTCTTTTGCCCTCAGCCATTCCCAGAATTAGGCTCTTCTCCAGGGAGTCTTTCCTTCTCATTAGATGGCCAAAGTATTTGAGTTTCAAAACAACAAATGCATGTATTCAAAAGAAAAAGAAAAAAACTAAAAGAGCAAACTCAATGGACCACTATGTATTTTTTTCTGCTGTTAGTTTTCCATGTATCTCTCCTCAAAGCTAAGCAGGGACAGGCTAGGTTAGAACTTGGATGGGAGACCAAGTGGGATCAGTCGTGAGATTCAAAAAATTTTACTACCATTTCTGGGGATGTAGCTTGGTGGGTGTGGTTTTGTGGGCGTGACAGGAGAAGATACTTTAAAATCTCCCTTCCGCCCCATTCCAGGGGAAGGTTACTACAAAATTCCCTTTCCCTCTCCATCCCACTAACCTGCTTTCCAGCTCCGTTCACCTGGGCAAGGGCAACCAAAGGAGACCCAGCCAATCAGCTTGATTCGGGAGGCGGAGAATAGATGGAGTTGGCAGGGACAGTCAGAAGTGGCATTTGCCGGTTTTCCGAACTACTCAAAATGTCCGCTATCGGTTCTCCAGAACTGGCCAGAACCTACTTTGAATATCACCTCTGGGTAAGATAGAACTGAAGATAGGAATAAAATATAATGCAAAATGTAAATGTAAATGGTGTGTGTGTATGTGTTGTTAGGGATACACACCCTAGCAGAACGTGCAACGGCAGTCTAGCAGGCAGGCAAATGATGTGAGATAAACGTTGTTGTAGTTTACACTCAGTAAGACAGATACACTGTGCCAGTTAAATAGTTTTTTTTTTTATTCCAGCAAGAGTTATAGCATAATCAAAACAGTCCATGTGTCATAAACTAGTTCAGTCCATCCAGTGATTAATCAGTTGCAAAGTCCAGTGTTGAAAAATAGAGGTCAGTAAACTTACAAATAATCAGTCCAGCAATATATCTCTTTTGCAGTCAGAGATATGAAGAAAATCAAACCCCTTTTCTTCATTTCAGCAACAACAGGGAAAACACACAGTTGTCACCATCAATCCAACATTGTCAGCTACTACAGTAAAAGCCAGCTAACAGTGAGCTCTCGTGCTCCCTCTTACGGTGATTTTACAACTGCACCCAAAATACATGTTTTGCAGTTAAAGTGATACTTACACTTAAACTCACCAACATAGTTTATATATTATTTTTACCCAAACTAAGTTAGATAACCAATGTTATCACTAACATTCTCCCCTTTTGGGTAATATAATAATATATAAATCTATTTACAATTTCAACCCATAGTTTTCACAATTTTCCTTGTGCTTGACTGCACCTTGGGCTTTTGTAAATCCATCAGCAATGTCTTCATCAGTCATGCAATATTCCAATCTCATTAAACCATTTTTTACAGATTGTCTTACATTCAAATATCTAAGGTCAGTATGTTTAGATCTTGTTTTTACAGCAATATTTGTAGCCAACCGTATGGCTGCTTGATTGTCCTCATAAACTACAATGGCATCTTTAACAGTTACTTCCATATCTAACAATAACTGTTTATACAGAATTAAATCAGTACACAATAAAGATAGACATGAAAATTCTGCTTCCATTGTGGACATACTTTTGTATTGCTGTCTAATTGACCTCCAACCAATCAGTGTTTTACCTAATAGTATAGCCATGCCTGAAGTTGATTTTCTAGTTTTTATATCTGTTGCAAAACTTGCATCAGCATATGCACTTAAAATCAAATCATCTTTTGGCTCCAAATACAATGCATAGTGCATTGTCTTTTTAAGATACCTTAATATATGCTTTAGCGCTTGCCAGTGTCTTTCATTGGGTTCAGCATTGAATCTTGCCAATTGATTAATGCTATAGGCAATGTCTGGCCTTGACCAATTACTTATATATGTTAAACTACCTATTAATGATTGATAAATGGTCTTATCAAATTTTGAACTTTGAGCATCAGTATGACAAAATTCCTGACTCATTGGAGTTTTTGCCGGCTTACAAAGTTCCATTTTATACATTTTTAGCAATTGGTAAATTTTATCTTCTTGTGATATCTTATATCCACTATTGGTTTTGTTTATTGTCAATCCTAGATATTATCTTATTTCTCCTAATTGCTTTAATTTTATCCTCTTACTTAATGATATTATCTCAGTAGCTTCATTATTTGTCTTAGTAATTAAAGCAATATCATCTATAAACAACAATAATAATGATACCTTTCCATTTGTCTTTCTTTTAAATAAACATGGATCAGCTAAACTAGCTTTAAACCCTATATTGTTTAACTCTTTTACAATATATTGGCTGATTCATAATCAGATTGTTTCAATCCATAGAGACTTTTATTCAGTTTCCAACAGTCATTATTATTTTTATCATCCTTTATACCTACTGGTTTTCTTAAATATATAGTGTGCTGCAATGGAGCATGCAGATAAGCAGTTTCTACATCTAAGTGATTTATAATATAATTCTTCTTAGCTGCCCACACTAAAGCTGCTCTCAAGGTTGTTGCCTTTAAATTTGGTGCAAATACTTCATCATAATCATATGCAGTTTGATTAAATCCTTGAGCTACCAACCTAGCCTTATGGGTAACAGTCCCATTTTTACCAGTTTTTAACTTAAATATCCATTTGCAGCCAATGGACTTTTCACCTGGAGGTAATTTGGCATTTTCATAAACTTTCATTTCCTTTAATGAATTTAATTCTTTCTCCATTGCTCTTTGCCAATTTTCTTGTTCCTTTGCAGGATACATCCTAAGTTCTTCAACAGTAGTTGGAACTTTACTAACTTGGCAAACTATACTTGCTTGATACCTGTCAGGTGATCTGGTTACACGTGTAGTACGTCTAGGTATTACAGGGCTTACAGGTGGACTTTCATGTTCTACCTGTTCCTGATTATCTATTTCTTCCTGTTCTGGTCCTGTATGCTCTTCCTGTACTTCCTCTTTAATTGTACTCTTCTTATTACTGATTTTTTCTTTTGGTCTTTTGTAGGGTTCTATAATTACTTCCTTACTTGAATCTTGTTCCAGTTTTTCCCATCCTACATGTTCTAGGAATTTGGCACTAGCACTACAGTAAACTCTAGATGTACCTTTTTCCCAGAATCTGTATGATTTGTGATTAGATTCATAACCTACAAAGAATAACTTTTTAGCCCTATGTTGCCCTTATTTCTCAGTTGTGTAGGAATATGCACCCATGCTGGTGCTCCAAATGTGTGCATGTAGCTTAAGTCAGGTTTTCTACCATGCCACCGTGTGAATGGTAATTCCCCTGTTGTTGAGTTAACAACATTATTCAATTTATGATTACCACACATTATTGCTTCTCCCCACAAGTTTTCAGGTAATCCTGAATCTGACAGCATAGTACGAGCCATTGCTTGAATTGTCTTTCTATAAAGGCATTATGTTGTGGCCTATATGGTGCAGACTTTTTATGTTCAACACCTGCCATCTTCAGTTTATTTTGGATTCTATTGTTTATAAATTCCGTACCATTATCAGTGATAAGAGTTACTAACTTCCTTTTAGTTTTTCTCTCTGCGAATTTAAGCCAATTAAAGAAATTTTGATATGTTTCCGTTTTGCTTTTCATTAGATAACAGAAACCATATTTGGAATAATGATCCATTATACTTAGTATATAACGAGCACCTCCCACACTTGATTTTTTAGGACCTATAATACCAGCAAATACGACCTCTAGAGGCTCCTTTGTTTTAAATTCATTAACTCTATTTGCTGGTATTTCCTTGACTTTTTCTTTACTACAAGTATTGCAGTGCAAATACTTACTGCAAGGCTTCAGTTTTATACCCTTAGATAGTTCTACCATTTGTTTAAGCATTTTAAAATTTATATGCCCCAAATGTCTGTGTAACAAATGTATGCACTCATCATGAGGTTTAACATTATTATAAACTGTGTTAACTACCTCTGAATGATTATCATTTAACACATACAATTCACCTCTTAAAGTTGCAATCACTTTTTTACCTTCTTTTTCAATTATGCAATTGTCTCCCCTAAAGGTAATTACATAACCTAGTTTAACCAAAACTCTAACTGAAAGCAAATTAAACTTAAGTTGTGGTACATATAACATTTTTACATTTTCTCTTATGCAAGAACAATATGATATACCTTGACCTTTAGCTTTCAGTTTCCATCCATTAACTAACGATATCTGCTGTGAACTCGTGGACATCTTAATAAATCTTTTCTTATCTTTCACTATGCAGTGTGATGCTCCACTATCTACAACCCATAAATTATTATTAACAGTTTCATTGCTATACATGGCTAACTCTATGCATTTTTTATCCTTTTGATGCCTTTTATCTTTCTGGCTGGCATTTTGGCTTTTTGCTTTCTTGCAGAATCTTGCCAAATGTCCTTTTCCTCCACAATTAAAACATTTTCTAATTGTATAAGCTGAGAAGATATTTTCTCTTCTTCACATTGTGGTTGTTCCCTTCTGAGTTGATCCCTTTCAAGCCTTCTCCTGGCTTCTTCAATTAATCTGCCAGTAATATCAGTTAATGTGAGGTTATCTTTTGGCAGAACCTCAAGTGAAGTTACGAAATCATCATAGCTAATATCTAAAGAAGATAAAATTATATAAACTTGGTGTAGTTCTGTGAAGATAAGTTCTTTTTCATGCAGTTCCTGAAAAATTCTCCTCGTTATATTTAAATGAGTCATCATATCTCCATTCCTTTGAAGATGTGTTCTGAACAGTTTCCATGTAAGATTTATATGTGCTCCTACACTGTCTCGAACATAAATCTTCTTTAAATTCTCCCAACATTTGGCAGCTGTTTCTTCTCCTGGTATATGTACAAGCTGCTCATCAGAGAGTGTCAGTCCTATTATACAGAGAGCTTGCTCATTCTTCAGTTTATATTCTTGTATTTTCTGGGCATCATCCTCATCCTCCGGATCCCATGCATCTACTTCTGGTGGGTTTTGAATTATACTCCACAAACCTTCTTTGCGTAGAAGTAGGCTGCATTTCATAGACCATGAAACATAGTTTGTTCCATCCAGCTTGGATATTAGAGACAAACTTTGTAAATTGACTTGTGCCATCTTTATCTGGATATTAAAACTATAATTAATAAAACACAGCTGTCTGTTTACAGTATTGTGTAACTACACAAACTCTCACTTTAATCTAAGCCTGTTATATCCTGGTTAGTCTGACTGTGCACCTGGGCCCATAACCAGTGTTATGGATACATACCCTAGCAGAATGTGCAACGGCAGTCTAGCAGGCAGGCAAATGATGTGAGATAAATGTTGTTGTAGTTTACACTCAGTAAGACAGATACACTGTGCCAGTTAAATAGTTTTTTATTCCAGCAAGAGTTATAGCATAGTCAAAAACAGTCCATATGTTATACACTAGTTCAGTCCATCCAGGGATTAATCAGTTGCAAAGTCCAGTGTTGAAAAATAGAGGTCAGTAAACTTACAATAATCAGTCCAGCAATATATCTCTTTTGCAGTCAGAAATATGAAGAAAATCAAACCCCTTTTCTTCTCTCAGCAACAGCAGGGAAACACACGCAGTAATCACCATCAATCCAACATTGTCAGCTACTACAGTAAAAGCCAGCGAACAGTGAGCGCTCTTGCTCCCTCTTATGGTGATTTTACAATGATACTTACACTTAAACTCACTAACATAGTTTATATATTATTTTTACCCAAACTAAGTTAGGTAACCAATGTTATCCCTAACGTGTGTGTGTGTATAAAGAGATGGATAGATGGACGGACAGACAGACTGACATATATAGAGATAGAGACAGAGAGAGATGATAGATAGATAGATAATGGATGGAGAGAGAGAGATGATAGGCAGGCAGGATAGATAAACAGAGAGAGGATAGAGAGGTAGGCAGGCAGGCATGGATGGAGAAGACAGGCAGGCAGAGAGAGGATAGATAGATAGATAGATAGATAGATAGATAGATAGATAGATAGATAGATAGATAGATAGATCGGTCGATCGATCGATCGATCGATCGATCGATCGATCGATAGATAGATAGATAGATGTAAGTGAAAATGGAAAAGTCAATGCCACAACTTACTGTAAAAATGTATATATGATTTGTTTTTAAAAGTGTAAAAACTTAATAAAAAGTATTTAAAAAAAAAAAACTAAGCAAGTTTCCAGAGCCATTTCTGGAGAGGTTTGCTTCTTCTGGGACAAACCGGAGTTGTCCATGGTGGCCCCAAATCAGAGGGGACCTGGGAGCCCCTTTTATTTGTCCGAGAAGAACCATCCAGGCTCTTATCTGGGGATCCCAGAAGGTGCCCAGAAACCTCCTCGCTCTTGACTGGATCTGCTGTCCCTTTGCTCTTGGCTCTCCTTCCAGGAGGTCCCTATGGGGCTGTTGGGGTGGACCTGGCCTTTGAGAAGCTGCTCTGCCAGATATTTGGTGAAGACTTCATCACCATGTTCAAGACCAAGCGCCCAGCGGCCTGGGTCGACCTGACCATCGCCTTCGAGGCCCGGAAGCGGACGGCTGCCCCCCACCGGGCCAACCCCCTCAACATCTCCCTGCCCTTCTCCTTCATCGACTTCTACCGCAAGCAGCGAGGGCAGAACGTGGAGACTGCCCTCAAGCGCAGCAGGTGGGAAGTTGGGGAAAACGTTGGTGTTTGTATGTGCAGGCGGGTCTAAAGTTGGAGAGAGAGGGCGAGGGAGGGAGGGAGGGAGGGAGGGAGGGAGGGAGAGAAAGAGAGCGGTGGTAGATGAGAGAGATGATAGACAGATATAAGAGAGAGAGAGAAGACACACACGCACACATACATAATAGATAGATGGGATAGACAGATAGATATAAGATCAAGAGAGAGAATGAGAGAGACAAGACATACAGAGAAACAGATGAGAGATAGATGAGAGACATAGACAGACAGCAAGAGAGAAAAATAGAGATGAGAGAGAGATGAAAGATAAATATATAGACAGTGAGAGAAAAAAGAGGTAGGTAGGTAGATTGATAGATTGATATAGAGGATAGATAGATAGATAGATAGATAGATAGATAGATAGATAGATAGATAGATAGATAGATGAGACAGCAAGAGAGAAAAATAGAGATGAGAGAGAGATGAAAGATAAACACAGTGAGAGAGAGAAAAGAGGTAGGTAGGTAGATTGATATAGAGGATATAGATGATATATATATATATAAAGATAGATAGATAGATGATAGATAGATAGATAGATAGATAGATAGATAGATAGATAGACAGACAGACAGACAGACATAGATGAGAGATAGATGAGAGACATAGACAGACAGCAAGAGAGAAAAATAGAGAGAGAGATGAGAGATAAACATGTAGATAGACAGTGAGAGAGAAAAAGAGGTAGGTAGATTGATATAGATGATAGACATAGATTGATAGATATAGATGATATAGAGGATAGATATGGATGATAAATAGATAGATAGATAGATAGATAGATAGATAGATAGATAGATAGATAGACATAGATGATAGACATAGATGATAGACATAGATGATAGATATACGATATAGATGATAGGTATAGATGTGTCTATGACTGAATGTGTGCGGGGAGGTAACTTTGAACCCCCAGATGCCAGGCCACTGACAGTTTCCAGATCACCACTATCATTTTCCACTCTGGCTTGGTTGCAGCTTCCCTCGTCCAAGATGTTTCATGCTAAAACAATAGACCCTCTCCTTCTCAGCCCTCACTCTCAATCTCTCTCCCCTTGCCTTCCCAGCATGCACCTGGTGAAATGGTCTTCTCAAGGGATGCTGCGCATGTCACCCGAGGCCATGAACGAGCTCTTCCAGCCCACCGTCAGCCAGATCATCAAGCACATTGGTGAGTCCTCCAGGTCTCTCCTTGCCTTCCCAAAGGTCCTGATGCCAGCTAGGCGAGGGGCTGGGGGTCTCAGCAGAGGCAGAGGGATTTCTTCAGATTGGCAGGGCTGGGGGGTTGCAAAGGGTAGAAGATCAAGAAAGTCTCCAAGGGCCAAGGATGTCTATCGCTAGGAGGTTCAAGGGGTTTGGAAATTGGGGCACCTGAAATAATTTTGGATCTCCTGGGATCCCAAAGGTGCTTTTTCAAGAGGCAATTGGTTTTTCTTTGAAGAGATTTCACTTCTCATCCAAGAAGCTTCTTCAGTTCTGGGTTGGGGGTTGAACTGGAGAAGCTTCTTGGATGAGAAGAGAAATGCCTTCCAAGAAAAAATAGAAAGTCCAGTTGCCTCTTCAAAAAGCACCTTCGGGACAACCATGACCTGGATGGCTGAGAATCTCCATAGACTTTCTTGGTTGTTTTTTCCTTGAAGAAGTTTCGCTTCTCATCCAAGAAGCTTCTTCAGTTCTGGGTTAGGGTTGAACTGAAGAAGCATCTTGGATGAGAAGTGAAACCTCTTCAAAGCAAAAAAAAAACAAAAACCCAGAAAGTCCATTTGCCTCTTGAAAAAACACCTTTGGGATGACCTGGATGATGGAGAATCTCCAGAGACAGATCCCCTGGGAGGGGATGCAAAGTATGTGATACCCACCATCGTTTTAGTTACAGGACGAAGTTCGTGAGGGCTTGGTCCCGTTCTCATCATTAGACTAGACATCTCCAATTCATGCAACCTTTCTTCCTACTCAAGGGTGGAGCTCAACCCATGAGCTAAATTATGAAGAAACTGACCCTTTGTATCTCTCTCTGCCTGTCAACTTAAGTCAAATATCCAGCTTCGACTCTTGGTTGGACAATAGCAACCTTCCAGTGGTGGGATTCAAAGCTTTTTACTACCAGTTCTGTGGGTGTGGCTAGGTGGGCATGGCCATGTGACTGGATGGGCGTTTTGTTTTTTGCAGCCACCCCCCACCTGTTTTGGGGCCTTCTGGGCCTCAGAGGAGCCTCGGGGGGGGGGCGTTTTTGCTCCCAAAAGGTTCCCTGGGGCTCAGGAAGGCAAAATATGGAGAGGGGAGGGAGACACCTGTGACCCTCCTTCCATTTTTTGCCTTCCTGGGCTTCAGGGAATCCTCCTGGGCGAAGCAGTAAGACAGTTAGGGGAATCCCGGAACAGCTGATGAACAGCTGATTGTCGGGAGGGGGAAAAAAAGAAATAACTTACGGGACGAGCATCAGGCGGGCAGGGCAAGTGAGCCAGTGGTGACCGGGCGACTGGGCCAGGGGTGTGGCTAGCCAGAACTTACTACCAGTTCGGCAACCCACACCAAGTCCTTGCTACCGGTTCACTCAAACCAGTGTGAACCGGCTGAATACTATCACTGCAACCTCCTCATGTCCTCCCCTTTCCAAACTCTTCTCCTTCTGTCAGATGACCTCATGAAGAAGCCCGAAGTGAAAGACATCAAATTCTTCTTCTTGGTGGGTGGATTTGCCGAGTCAGCCATTTTACAGCACGCCATCCAATCCGCCTTCAGCAGTTCCTGCCGGGTCATCATCCCTCAAGACGTAGGGTTGACCATCCTGAAAGGAGCGGTGCTCTTCGGCCTGGACCCCACCATCGTCCGGGTGAGGCGCTCGCCCTTGACCTACGGCGTTGGGGTCCTGAACAAGTTTGTGGAGGGGAAACACCCGAAGGAGAAGTTGTTGGTCAAGGAAGGGAAGAACTGGTGCACTGACATCTTTGAGAAGTTTGTCTCGGTGGATCAGTCAGTGGCCTTGGGCGAAGTGGTGCAGAGGAGCTACTGCCCAGCCCGGGTGGGTCAACGCAAGATCATCATCAACATCTACTGTTGTGCCATGGATGAGGCGGTCTACATCACTGATCCGGGGGTGAGGAAGTGTGGCACCATCAGCCTAGAATTGGAGGAATTGGATGAGCCCAGCTTGCCCAAGAAGAGCCGGCGGGAGATAAGAGCCAGCATGCAGTTTGGTGACACGGAGATCAAGGTGGCTGCCATGGATGTCTGGACCTCCAAGACCGTGCGGGCATCCATCGACTTCCTCTCCAACTGAGGTCCAGAAGTAGAGAGGACTCTGGACTGGTAGAAGATCAGAGGGGAAGACACCATTCTTCTGCTTTGCAAGCCGCTTGGATGATTGGTGACTCAACTTTATGGATTCAGCCCAACCGTTGGCCAGTTTTTTTGGGTGGGTGGGTGTGGGAGGGTGATTTAGGTCATGATCCTGCCAAAAAACAGCAAGGTGGAACTTCTAATGGCCAACAGACTGGTGGGGTGGGTAACTGTTGGGATTAATTGAGTCAAAAGTGGAGGAGATTGTTGTGCCTTGGAACTTCCAAAGCTCTGAGAACATCTTGCATTTCTCCAGTCATCTTGGACTGGTGGCCTTTGGCTTCCCAGAAAGATGAGTTATGGGTTCTGGTGTACTAACTTTGTCTATAAAAATGGACATTTGGATGTTATGATTCCTTCTGCATTCCTCTGCTTGGAGAGATCTCGTAGCCAGAAGGGCGTCAAAAAAAATTACCCATCATGAACAATGAGGCAGTCTTACGGGGAAAATCTGGTTCCACAACGTACTACAGATAGTCCTTCACTCACAGCTGTTCACTTAGTGAGCATTCAAAGTCACAGTCCTCCTCCTTCCCTCTGCAAACCCCACTCCCTTCTAGCACTGATGTTACCTAGTTGGGTAATGAAACATCTACAAGAAACCAGGCTCAGAGAGCTCCAAGGACCACAGCCATCCTAGTCTTCCTCCACTGTTCTCCTCCTCCCCCTCCCCTCTGCTAACCTCTCCTTTCTAGCACTGATAATGTTACCTAGTTGGGTAGCGAAATGTCTGCAAGAAAACCACCAAGCTCAGAGAGCACCAAGGACCCCAGAGATGTCCCAGAAGATTCCTCCATCCCAAAGGGGAATTTGGCTCAAAAGGGTTTTAGGGTTGCCCCAAAATACAAGCAGATCAGTTTGGTGGTCTTTGGGAGGGGGAGGGGGAAAGAGGCAGGAAGAGATGAGACGCCACCAGAAAATCCACAATCTGCAGACTGAACTAGGGAGGCAAAAGAGGAAGAAAAATTCTGGGTGAAGGAAGGAAACAGCAAGGGTGTGTCTTCATGTCAGAAGTCCAAACCACATTTCTCTCCACCCCCACTCCCTGCCTGCCCACCAGAGATCAGAAAGAACAGAAGTAGTTTTAATGTTTCAACTGAAATTTATTTTGCTTCCAGAGTTTGCTTTAAAAAAACAAAGAAACTCGAACACAGGTTTCCTCATAGGGGTAAAAAGTGTGCATGTGTTTTATACATAGGCACATAAAATCCATTGGTTTCTTCCAAGAAGCCCACCGCATCCCTGCTGTGTGTCCCATGAGTTTTCCTACAAAGAGGGGGGCTTATATTTGGGGGGGGGGAAGAGGGGAGATAGGAACAGATCCTTAACATTTGAATGGGAGCTCTTATGACTCCAGTTGGCTGAGGCACCTGTCTCTTGCAAGGCAGAATCCAAAGCTGTGGCTTCTCCAGGAATGGATTAGAGTTGGTTGGGAAGAGGGCCCAGCTGCCCAGGGCTACTCCTCAACCCACTATTAGCCAGGGAAAAGTCAGAAGCAGCTACTGGGGTGACCCTTCTTGCCCGCCTGGGAGGTCTCACTTGGAAGTCCTACCAAGAGATCGAAGTCCTAAAAGGACGGAGGTCCATGAGCTTTGGAGAAGGAAGGAGAGAGACTACCATAGCAAAAGTTGGGAGATGTTTCTCAACCTTGGACGCTGGAAGACGGGTGGACTTCCAAGTCCCAGAATTCCTCAGCTGAAGAATTCCTGGGACTTAGAAGTCCATCTGCCTTCTGGTGTCTTCTAGTAGCCATGATTGAGAAACCTTCCGTGAAGGTCTTCTCCAACCATGTCATCAAAATCGTGGTGGGGCATTGGTGTCGTAACGGCAGGCGTAGCACCGTCCTCTTCCATTGACCTAGGCAAGTAATGCCAGTGCATTTTGGAAAGGAGTTGGGGATGGTTGGCAACACCATGCCCATTGTCCTGCTGATGTTGGCCTACTGAGGAACCCAACCTCAGTTGGATTTCCACGCACAGCTCTCCAGCCTAGATGGGCAACAAGGACTTGGACACCAGGGTTAGGGTAGGCAAACATCAACCCATGAACATCATTTTCGCCGTTGAGGTGGTTGACCTCATGATGGAAGTCCCATCATCGGGGTGCTGGCCAGTGAACTGGGTGTTGCAGGGGATTAAAACCCCATCCATTAAAACAAGCCACATACCTAACTCAAACTCACAAATTACTCAACCAATGTTGACTTTGGGTAGCTACACAAGGATCTTGCTCTACCTGTGCTAATAAGGCCGTCTACTGATGAGTTAATCCCTTAGGGCAGGGGTTTCCAACCTTGGCCACTTTAAGACCTGTGGACTTCCAACTCCCACAATTCTCTAGCCATCCATGGGGAATTCCCTAGAATTCCCTTGCCAGCCATAGGGGATTCTGGGAGTTGGAAGTCCACAAGTCTTCAAGCAGCCAAGGTTGGAGACCCCTGCTCTAGGAACGGTGTTTCTCAGTGGGGTGACTTTAAGACTCCTGGACTTCAACTCCCAGAATACCTGGCTGGGGAATTCTGAAATCCAGCTCTCTTAAAAGTCTCCAAGCTCAAGAAAACCTGCCTTAGAGAACATAAGGAATTTGTCTTTAGGGATTCTTAGTCCAGGATGAGACTTTGGGGTTCCAGGTGTGACATGTCTACAGAGAAACCAACAAATCACGTATCTTCAAACACACAAAAAAACCTCGTATGGCAACAAGGGAATAATTCCCTTGCATTTATCTCCTAAACAGCAGCAAAAGTTTTGTCTTTTGAAGAAAACCTTCCTAGGCTAACTGAACTTGGAGGGAGGGAGGAGGGCCTTGGGAATAAATTGGGGTGGGCTGCATCACAAGAGGGCCACAGGTGCATCCATCCTCATAGCCAAGGGAGAAATTGGAAGGAAGGGGAGAGGGGTTTTGTTGGATTCAAATGAATCTTTGCAAAACTGAGAAGGCTTCGGGTTTTGTTTTGTTTTTCTCTTCCTGAGTGGGGTTCATTTCCAACACCGGGAGGGGGGGGGAAGAATAAAGAACCCCCAAACCACAGGCAACTTAGGTTGTGTGCAGTGGTCCCCAGGAACCGTCAACGTCACAGTCTCTTAAAAGCCTCTTAAAACACAGTGAAATTCGATGGGCGCTCCCACCAGCTGGCAATCCATATATTAAGCTTCCCCAAACAGCTTTTTGGGGCTAAAGAGCTGGCACCTTCCAAGGAGCTAAAAAAAGGAGAGAGAGGGGAAAAAACAACAACAACGCCTTTCTTGATCTCTGCGGGGTTTTTAAAACAGCGACAACTTCTTAAAGCAGAGGTCTCCCAACTTGGCTACTTTTAAGATTTGTGGACTTCAACTCCCAGAATTCCTCAGCTAGAGGAATTCTGGGAGTTGAAGCCCACAAGTCTTAAAAGTGGCCAAGTTTGGGGACCCCTGTCTTGAAGGGACTATCGCAACGCGCCGTGGCCAACTCGCTGTGGGGTAAGAGTTACCCAAAGATCGAGTGGAATCGTTAAAAGAGAAAGGAGGGCAAAGGAAGGGCAACATTTTAAAAAAGGCGAATGATTAAAAATATATTTTTGAAAAATTATTTTTGAAAATTGCACTGGGTCATCCCGCCATGAATTGTCTCGTGGCGAGTTGACCCATTTCCGCCTCCAAGCCTGCGGTTCCCCCCACAATTTTTCTTGGCTTGTAAGAACGGCCCGGGGAGGAAGGAACGGTTCCATGCGAGTGCCAGGCACGAGCAACTCCCATTTGCGCTAGCGGCAGGCGCGTGCCACCGCCGCTTGCACAAATGGAGTGGCATAACGCGGCTGTTTGCACCGTCCTGGTTCCAAAACAGGCCACCTATGCGGGCGGATTGTGGACGATTAAAACATCCAGCCAAAGTCAGCTGGCTTTTTTCCTCCTCCGTCGCAAATGGCAGTTGCCAAAGAAAAACAACTTCCGCAGGCCACTCGACTTTGCTAAACCAGGTAGAATTTTTTTTTTTTTTTTTTTAAATGGCACGCTTGAGTTTGAAGAACGAAACCCTGCCATACAGCGCAACACCCTGAGCTGCGCCATTGACGGAACGGAGGTTACGGAAATGGATCTGCGCCTGGCTGGATGCCCGCCTGAAACACAACCTACAAGGGGGTTGAGGTTTAATGATAGATGTAACGGCAGGGGTGGGTAGACAGGAGAAAAAGCACAGTGCCAGCCCCACAAAGACAAACGCCACCGGAGCAGCACAGCACATGCGCGCTCAAACCTGGCGGACAGCAGAGGTGGCATTTAGTTTTTTTATTATTATTATTTCAAGCTTAACCGGAAAAATATATATATGTATATATATCTATATAGGTAGAGGAACCCCGGGAAGGCGCTGGAGTCTGTAGCAGAATGGGGGCATGTCCTGGCTAGTCAAAGCCCTGCCATTCGCTTTGCTCAGAATCGTATTCCACTTCAGCGCCGATGCATTTCACGCCTTCCAGGAGCATCGGTGTGCCGTGGTGTCGGTCTGCAAGGCAAGGGAAGAGCGCACATCAGTGTCGGGGTTCAAATTGTTCTGCCGCTGGTTCGGTGGGCGTGGCTTGGGGGGTGCTTTGCTTAACGCTGGCGCGCAGCTTTCCCCACTACCAGCTGAGACCCGCAGCGCTAATCAGCTGAGAGGGATAGGTCAACTGAAAAAAAAAAACACCTTTGTTCTTTTTAGTTGCTAGCAGAAAAGGTGTTGGGGGGAAAGCAAGTGCATTCCTTAAATACTTCACATAATTGCTAGGCAGCCGAAACTGTTGGCGTGCAAGATTATTATTGGAGAGCATGATTGATGACCCTTAGCTGCGGATGTGTTCCATTGGAGAATATACATCCAGAGGGTGGAGGGGGAAGATCAGGGTCAAGGGTGAAGTGAATGATGTATCTTAGCGTCAGCTACATCCAGGTAATGCCGAAATGGTCACTCCTAATAAACCAATTTGTTTTTACTCCGAGAGATGTGGCAAGAGACTTATGATTTGAATTAGGGGGTGGTTTGTCGGAGCCCTGACAGGAGAAAGAAAAGTGCAGGAGAAGATAGGAGGGCCCATCCTCACCTTTTCTCTTTTTCCTCCTCTCAGCTGATCCTTGGGGTTTCTTTTTACTACCGGTTCGCTTGAACCGGGCCAAATCGGTAGCATACCACCACTGGCGCACATGTGAAGTGGAGGGGCAAAGAGCAGTGTGTGTTTTGTGTATGTGTGTCGGAGGCCAGTGCAGCAGCCCACGAGTCAGGGCAGAAGACCCTTCTTCTGCTTGGCATTTCTTCTCCAAGATCTTCTATCTGAAAGCATCTCCAGGTGAACATGGGAGGATTCACTCAGCCATCATGGCTGTCCAACCACGGTCCTTAAAAGCCGTCGAACGCTCCTCCCGCGTTCCCCTTGTTTGGCCAATAAAGGGGAATCTTTGTAGCTTGGGGCTGAAATGAGGGTGGTCCTGGGTGCTCTCTGAGCTGAGTTTTTTTTCCCTTGGAGACGTTTCATGACCCAACTAGGGAACGTCATCAGTGCTAGTTAAGGAGTGGGCTTTGCTCTCAGTTTCTAATCTAGGGGCTTGCCCCGTCGGTGTTGATGGGGGGGGGGAGGATGGACTGTATAGGTGGTTCTTTAGCTGGGCTGTTTACAAGAGCACAGATTAACTCCAAAGATTAACATCAGACCAACAATCAAATAAACAGCACCCCAATCAAGGAACTGACAAATAAGCTGCCAACAGTAAACAGCTCAACCAAAGAACCTCTAAGGCCTTCCATGCCAACACTGACAGGGCAAAGGGAAACACAATGCAAAGCCCACTCCCTTCCAGCCCTGATGATGTTACCTAGTTGGCATCTGTGAGAAAACCACCAAGCTCAGAGAGCAACGAAGACCTCTCATTCCCGTTTCCTTCCTTCCTTGGTACCTCTCTCTCTCTTTCTCTATCCAGATAGAGAGATAGAGATAGAGATAGATAGATAGATAGATAGATAGATAGATAGATAGATAGAGAGAGAGAGAGAGAGAGAGAGAGAGAGAGAGAGAGACCTTATACCCGTGATGGCAAACCTGTGACATGCAGCCATTTGTGCCGGCACACAAGCCACAGACAAACTTACCTCACTGCGCATGCGCGCGCCTCACAGCTGATTTTCCCCTCTCCTCTTTGGGGCAGCCCCTCAAATACTGGAAGGATGCTATCATGTCCCCCTTAGTCCTTCTTTTCTCTAAGACTGGCCAAACCCAAATCCTGTAACCATTCTTCACGTGTTTTAGTCTCCAGGCCTTTGATCATCTTCGTTGCTCTTCTCTGAACTTTCCCCAAAGTCTCAACACCTCTTTTTTTAAGCTTGGTCTTGATGGCTTAAGATCTCACCCCCCTGGCATCTTCAGCTTGGCAGATTAATTCACCCCTGTTAGGAATTGATAGTCACCTAACAGTTGGGTTGGAAATATATAAATCAAGATAAGACATTTAATACTGTCTTTTTAAGGGAATGATGAAATTGTAATTGGGTGTGGTTCCTCAAATGGCCATAAGATGGAGCCAGAAACCTGGGTTGTTTAGTCCTGTTGTCGCTAGTTGGTCGATGTTCTGATGTTCCCTGTTTTTGGTTCCTGAATGTTTCCCTATTTACTGTTGCTGATCGTCGTTCTTCTTGGGATTGCTGTAAGTCTGTTACTGAACTGTTTATGATACTGGGCTTTGATATTTGGATTATCCCTGGACTGAAAAACTGACTGCTTTAACCATGTATGACTTGGACTGCTTGTTGGACTTTGCTTAACCGTTTACTGGAAGTAAAAAATCTACATTTTACTATACAGTGTGTTTGTGTGCTGGTTGTGTGTTATTCCTCACCACTCTCACTACGTCTCCCTGTGTGCGCTCATTCTCCTAACAGGGAATTACCTCAACAAACCCCCCCCCCTCCCCCAAGAGGCAGAGTTTTAATTTCCTGGGCATTGTCGCCTCTTGGCGAAAACAGGATATTAAACTAGCCCTTGAGAGATGCAGAGAGGAAATGCAGAGAGGCGGGAAAGTGAAGGGGGGAGGGAGGGAGGGAGGGAGGGTGACCAGCCTGGGTGCGAGAACCAGCAGGACCTTACCCATCACTCGGGCTTGCACCACGACTTTGATGCTGGCACTATGGTTGCTCTCGCTGCAAAGGACCATTTCTTCATGGAGAACCCCTTCTTTATGGGCCACATATTCGCACCTCACCCTGTAGCCTGGGAGAAAAAGAAAGTGGGAGCTCCATCAAAGGACACCCCAAGAAGGAGTGGGGAGGGGATGGGGACTTGGAGAGGCAGGAGTTGCAAAATGCCACACCTCACACACACCCTCGTCTTTGAAAGGAGAAAGAGATGCACAAGAAGGGGGGAAGGTTCCAGATGGAAGGTTCCATTAAATGGATTTATTGCTAAAAGCCTCTGCACAGGAATCTTCTCGAATAACATTAACACGTGATAAGAATTAGATGAGGGTCTACAGAATTCAAAGCAGGGGGAGGGTTGGACTTAAGTTTGCTTGTGGTTTCGCAAGGATTATAGGTTGATCTCTCTTTTGACTCCAACGCCTACATTCTGCCATCTCTTGTCCTACACATCTCTTTCCTCTCCTTCCCTATCTTTCCTTCCCTCCCTCTCCTTCCCTCCTTCCTATTCCTTCCCTTCCTCCTTTCCCTCCTATCCCGTCCTTTCCTTTCCTTCCTTCTCCTCATTCCTTCCCTCCGTCCCTTTCCCTATTCCTCCCTTTTCCTTTCTTCCCTCTTTCCTTCCTTCTCTCTTCTCATTCCTTCCCTCTCTCCCTTCCTTTCCCTCCTATTCCTTTTCCTCTCTTCCCTCCTTCCCTCTCATTCCTTCCCTCCCTCCCATTCCTTCCTATTCCTTTCTTCCCTTTCCTTCCTTCTCTCCTTCCTTCCATCCCTCCCTCTCTTTCCCTTCTAGTCCTTCTTTCCTTCCTATTCCTATTCCCCTTCCTTCCCTCCCTCCCCCCCTCTTTCTAAGAGGATGCAAATGACCAGCTGTCTGCAAGGAGTATCAATCCTCCCATTCCCCTCCATCCAGCCAGAGCTGAAGGAGCTTCTGGGATGAGAAGGGAAATGTCTTCAAAGAAAAACAAGAACACCAGTTGCATCATGGAAAAAAAGCCCCTTTGGGGTAGCCATGAGGTCTTACCTTCAGATACGGGCGCGATGTCAGTCACCTTAAGATGCAGGTTTGACAGGGGTGCTGGGCAAATGTCCGTTCCCAGGACCTTCACGAAAGGCAGGACAAAGGTGATTTCGTACTTGTGCATGATCTTGAGGAAGCCAACCTGAGCAAAGGGAGAAGCAAAGTCAGGTCCAAGGCTCAGAGGAGCCAAACGAACGCCATTGGAAAGGTTAAAGAGACCCTTCGAAGTCACAGCGGCATGGGAAGAAAGGGGACTTAGGGAAGAAAGGAAAAAAGGGGACTTAGGACCATGTTTCACACTTACGACCGTTGCAGCATTGCCGTGGTTCACGTGATCAAAGTCCAGACTGTTCTGGCTCAACCTGGTTCCAAGAGAGCAAACACGAAGCAAAGGCAGCAGCGCCCACCTTCTAAGGTTTAATCCGCGAATTCTGTTTCTTCACAGATGAAAGGCTGCTTCCAACTAATTAGCTCTGACAAGAAAGAACCTTGCCAAATTGTTCTTCAAGGCTGCCAAAAACCCACAGATAAGAAATAATTTGCAAGAGTTTTCAAATACAAACTATAATGCCCACGAGGCTGAGTTTCAGAGCGTCTTTGCCTTCTGCAAAGGATGCTTCTTCAAACCTGGCTTTTATCTTCTTGAGGGAGGGGCCATTACCTTGCAGCCTTACTCCCAAGTTGCCCGTGCTTGCGCACGTACTTGGCACAGGCTCCTCAGGAACCTCCTCATCGCCGCTGCCAGCCCCCACAATCTCTGAAGGCAGCAGTCCAGTCCCTAATGGCCCTGGCCCCTCATCTGACTCCTCGCTCTCCTCAGCCGTCCGCACCTGCTGCCGGCTAACCACAACACAGACACTCGGCAACTGGCTCATATTTATGACGGTTGCAGAGCCTCTCAGGGTCACACGATCTCCTTTTGCGACCTTCGGATGAACGAAGTCAACGAGGGAAGTCAGATTCACTGAACAACCGTGTCCTTAAAGCAGCAGTGATTCACTTAACAAGGGTGGCAAGAAAGGTCGTAACATGGGATGAAACTCAGCTTAACAGCTCTCTTGCTCAGCAGCAGAAACCTGGGGCTCAAGCTGTGGTTGTAAGCTGAGGATCACCTGTCGTCTCTTTATTGTCGTTCGCCTACGGACAGAATTTTGCCAGAGTAAAGCAATAAGCAATAGATATATGCTTATATACCCAGGATGGCGAACCTTATGGCCTGCATGCTGGGAGTGGCACGCAGAGTCACTTCTGCCGGCACGCGGGAGGTCGCCTGGAAGGGAACCACTGCCTTTGTGCGCATGCTCCCCCGCCCACCAGCTGATTGTCGGGTATCTGCCACGTGTGTGTGGAGGGAGACAAGCACATGGGAGACGCGCACACATGCATGGAGGTATGCAGGTTGCGTGTGCATGGGCGGGGGGGGTCACTTGCGCATTGCATCATGGGTGCAGGCACGGGATCGCGAGCACATGCATGCACACTTTTGGCACGCAACGTGGAAAAGTTTAGCCATCACTGATGTATACCACGGTCGGGCAAGGGTTAGAGCGCAGTACTGCAGGCGACTTCTGCTGGCTGCCAGTAGTTCGATCCTGACCGGCTCAAGGTTGACTCAGCCTTCCCTCTGTCCGAGGTGGGTCAAATGAGGACCCAGATTGTTGTGGGGGGGGGGAAGAGGCTGACTCTATAAACTGCTTGGAGAGGGGCTCTAAAGCCCTGTGAAGTGGTATTGCCCTTCCTTTCCTCCCTCCCTCTCTCTCGTAATTCCCTTTCTCATTCTCCTTCGTGGTGATGCAGTGGTTAGATTGCAGCATTGCAGGCTAATTCTGCCAAGTGCCAGGAGTTTGATCCTGACCGGTTCAAGGCTGACTCAGCCTTCCCTCCTTCCAAGGTCGGTCAAATGATGACCCAGGTTGTTGGGGGGCGGGGGGGCAAGAGGCTGACTCTATAAACCGCTCAGAGAGGGGCTGTAAAGCAGTATATAGGTCTAAGGGCTATTGCTATATTCTGTGAACTCTTTTGCTCTCTTCCTGCCTACCAGACAGTCCAATCTTCGCTCTCTCTTTGCCTTCTGGGAAGCAGCCCCCTCCCTCCTGGGCCTACAACCCACCCTTACACCCAGACAATGGGTGTCTTCGGCTGACTGACACCCCCCCCCCCAAAAAAAAGGGCTCTTGATGCTATTATTCAGTTTTCTGTTGACCTGGTTGTGTGGAAATGGCCACTTAGGGCGAAGGCTCCCAAAGGGAAGGGATCCAAAATAGCAATGCCGAAAATTGAAGGTGTTTTTTTTTTTTTTCCTCCCCCTAGAGGTCTCAAAAAAAAGGAGACCTAGAAAAGAGAGACAAAAAGGAAGAGCCACAACAGTGTTGTGCATGGGACTCTTGGGAATCATTCGGGGAGAGCAATTTAACGAGGACAGACGGATTAAAAGTCCAGGATTAGAAGCCCCCAGTCTCTTCACCAAGGTCCTTGGTGGGTAGGAGTAGAGAGAACAGCTCTATCCATGGGGTATCCTGCCCTACTCCTGCTTGGCCAGACTAAATAGGATAGTCTTAGAACTTAGAGCAGTTTGGTCTAGTGGTTAAGGTGCTGGACTGGAAACCAGGAGTGTAAAAACTTTAGGCCAGTCACTTAAAGATAGTGAATTCTAGTTGCTCCTTAGGCACAAAAGCCAGCAGGGAGACTTTGGGTCAATCACCAGGAAACTCTTCCTCACAGGGTTGTTTTGGGGAAAAAGAGGTGGCTGGAGTATCGGAGGACAAGCATCTAAATGATAAATAGGAGATAAATCAGCTCAGCCCAGGACTTTTTTTCTTCTTTCTCTTGATCCCACACCTTTCGGTCTCCAGAATTCAGCAACTCCTTATTAAGATGTTTCTTGAGCGATGAGTTGAGTGACGCAGACCAGAAGTATCTGCGCACCAGTCTTTCTTTCTGTGTATTTATTCTACTTTACCTGATGCTTTTCTCTCTGCTTCTCGTAAAAGATGGCCCTAGGTGCTGCGTAGTTTGCAGAATAAACTTGAAGGAGGGGAAGGACATTATGTTCTGTCTGCAGAACAGTTCCCAGGGGAGCCTTGCCTCTTGACTGAAGCCACCGGAGGCTAAAATATTTCAGAAAAACGTCAGCAAACAGCCCCTGCAAGAACTCCAGAAATCTACTTTAGCTGTTTTTGTTTTCTCCACTTTAAGCCATGTGGACTCTGACTCCCAGCATTCACCAGCCCTCCTTAGAACCATTGTGGTCAGGAGGTCACTGATGTTTTTTTCTTTGAAGACATTCTGCTTCTCCTCCAAGAAGCTTCTTCAGCTCTGACAGGATGGTGAAGAATGGGAGGAATTATACCCCTTGCAGACAAGCTAGTCATTTGCATTCTTTCTAGAGAGCCATTGAGGCCACTTGGAGGTTTATCTCTATCCTCACGGTCACCTGAGTGGTGCAAGCGGTTCCTGTAGTCTGCAATTTTTTCTCTCTCTGTGGAAATCCGTTCCCATTCCCACACAATGCAAAAGGTGTCCATCCCAAATGGTATAGCTAAAAATCTATAGTTTTTCAATCCTCTAGGTCAGGGGTCTCCAACCTTGGCTCCTGGAAGCCTGGCGGACTTCAACTCCCAGAGTTCCACAGCCAGCAAAGCTGGCTGTGGAATTCTGGGAGTTGAAGTCCGCCAGGCTTCCAGGAGACAAGGTTGGAGACCCCTGCTCTAGGTCCTGGTTGTCCCAAAGGTGCTTTGTTTTCAGGAGGCAACTGGACTTGTTTTTCTTTTTATTTGAAGACATTTCTCAGAGCTGGTTAAAAAAAAAGTCTGAAAAAATCTGAAGTGAATAAGGTGCGCGACATCACGAGCGCGAAGCACGAAGTCCCTTAGGCCGGGGTCCAGCGCGCGCACGATCGAGCGCGCGCACGTGCACAGAATCTATGTCCAGCCGTATGAATTGTCTTTGCAGTCAGTTACGCGGTACTACTTGCTTGGCTACGATGAGCGGTGGTTTGTCGGCATGTGCGAATGTAAAGCTACTGAAAAAAGGTTTATTTCCGTGGTTTTCCGTCGTAAGAATACTAGCTGACTTCAGTTAACGTTAGCGCGGCTCACGTGCGAAGTTTATGTGCTTTTCTAGGGACAATTATGCCTGAGCTGAGAACTGAAGTGTTCCGCTTTTCTGAAGAGCGAATTTCCGACTCTCGGATCTCGATCCGATGGGGGAAAAAAAAACGCGGAAAATGTAGATTGGTGTTTGAGGGAAAAAAATCGGAATTCCGCGTAAAATCGGAGATTTCACAGCCCTGCATTTCTCTTTCTCATCCCAGAAGCTTCTTCAATTCTGACAGGATAGCAGGGAACGGAAGGATTGAGACTCCTTGCAGAGAGCTGGTCATTTGCACCCTTTTAAGGGGTCGTTGAGGCCACTTGGGGGGGGGGGATTTAAAGGAAACAAAAAACAAGGAAGTCCACTTGCCTCCAGAAAAAGCACCTTTGGGACAACTATGACCTGGATGACTGAGAAAACCTTTAGCCGGGGTTGGGAACAAGGCGAACCCCTTGTTCCGACAATCAGCTGGCTTCGAACCGGTTTGCTTCAACAAGCACGTAGACCCGCCTGCCATTTCCTCTGCTTTATGTCCTTTTGTTAAAGCACAGCTGGCGGAGCAGTTTGCCGCAGCTCGGCTGTTTTATTCACAGGGGCTGTAATTGAAGGTATGTATTAGCTATTTTAAACATGGAGCACACGCATGCACAGCCTGCACTCACTGAACCAGTTGTTCTACCGATTGAATCACACCCCGGCTTATAGCTATACAATTTGGGATGAACACAATTTGAATGGTGTGGGAGTAGGAATGGATTTCCAGAGAGAGAGAGAAAACTGCAGACTTACAGGAACCGTTGCACCACTCAGGTGACCTTATTAAGGACACAGGTAAACCTCAACGACCCTCTAAAAGGATGCAAAGGACCAGCTGCCGGCAAGGAGTATAGATCCTTCCATTCTCCACCATCTAGTCAGAGTTGAAGAAGTTTCTCAGATGAGAAGTGAAACATCTTCCAAAGAAAAGAAACCAGAAAGTCCAGTTCTCTCCTGTAAAAAGCACCTTTGGGACAACCAGGACTGAGAATCTCTAAAGGCTTATCAACTCCAATGATTCACTTAACAACGGTGGCAGGAAAGGTCGCAAAAATGGGGCAAAACTCACGGAACACCCGTCTCACCAAGCAACAGAAATTTGGGGCTGAAATCGTAAGTCGAAGACAACACCTTAGGTGAACGAAGAGTCCGTCATCCAGGCCAACGGTGTCGAAAAGGTTGATTCAAGGCAATTGGATCAAACTTCATTAATCCGAGAGAGGTCTTTGGAATATCTTTGACACTGTAAATGGAAATCGGGCCTGACTTCATGGCAGCCATCATCCTGACGCCTCTCAGCTTAAGTGGGGATCAATATTAAAAATGCAAACTTTTCCAAATCGATCGAGAACAGAACCCCAGATGTGACTTCTCCTCCAACAGGCTTAATCCCATTACAGGCATTACATTACTTAATCCTGTGTTTATTTGGAGAAATACGGCTCTTGTGAAGGGTTCGGTTTTAAAGAGGTTATTGTGTCATAAATCTACTAGCTCTATACCCGTGCTTCACTAAAAAACTATGTGGTCAGGCTTCGTTTTTGGGGAGGAAAATAAAGGGGGGGGGAATTGTGCCTCTGCCTACCAGCATCCATCGGTATTCATCTGGTTAGCATCCTGTCAGTGTGTGAGAGTTGAGGGCTGTTTAGAAACTGAAGCAGTATTTGCTGTGTGAGCAAGGAGACAGCGAGGAGCCTGGGCGTGGCTTAGCTCAACTGTACTAAAGCTGCTTGGTGCTGTGAAACGGAAACTCCTCTCCTCTGCTTGTGTTTTGCATCTGGAAGAGAATTCTTTTCAGGTGGGAAGAGGGAGTAGAACTCCTTAGCATCCGAGCATAATAATAATAATAATAATAATAATAATAATAATAATAATAATAATATAGGAAATATTAATGCTCTGATGATCATTTCAAAAAATCCTTTCTTAGTGAGCACCTAGAAGCCAAGAGGAGGAAACATGCCAAATTTCAAGATTGTAGGCTTTATGGTTCTGGAGATTTTGTGATGATGCGTGAGGGGTATTTTGCTTTTATATATATATATAGATAGGTTTGCAAAAGGATCCAGTTGTGTTTTTTCATGGAAATCCCACAAGAGAGACAGAGAAAATGAGAATTCAGTTACAGCGTGCTCCGAATATGATCAATTGATGCATGATCTCAATCATCTCCGATAAAAGAATTTTTTTTTTTAAATCTACTGCTTGCTTTAATTTAGACAACTTCCCCCATTTTCAGAGTCATGAGTTTGAAAGACGGTTGCCGATTAAACGAACACCTCCCTTGCCAACATCTAAAATAAAATATAAGGCTGGTGAAGACCTTGGCTTATTAAAGCTTTGGCCAAAGGGTTGCAATGCAACGATCATTTTTCTTTTGGATGTCCTGCCAATTATTATTTATTACTTGGCTTCAGGCATAGGAAACCAATTGTTACTCTCAATTTAAAACAAAAAACAAAAAACTTACACTGGATCAGTGTAATGGAGCTTTAAATCTGCAAATGATAAATCACTTGTTAAAATATTTATAAAGCAATTAATTGACATTACAGGTACTCCTCGACTTACGGCCACAATTGAGCCCAAAATGTCCTGTTCTACGACCTTCCTTGCCACAGTTGTTAAGTGAATCATGGCAGTGGTTATCTTAGTCACATCACACTGTTGTTAAGTGAATCTGGCTTGGCCCTTGGACTTCACTTGTCAGGCGAAAGGAGACCGCATGAACTGCAACCATTGTAAATACGAGTCAGTGGGCAAGGGTCTGAATTATGATTGGAAGACCATGGGAATGCTGCAGTGGTCGTAAGTATGAAAAAAATGATCCCATTTTTCCCCGGTGCTAAGATAACTTCAAATAGTCACTAAATGAACTGTTGTAAATTGAGGACTACACACTAATACACACACACACACACTAGGCCCGTGATGGTGAACTTATGGTATGCCTGCCGCAGGTGGCACCCAGAGCCATTTTCCCCAGCCAAACTTACCTACACTGTGCATGCGCGCACCTCCCAGCTGATTTTCGGCCCGTTTGAGGCAGCTTTCGCCCTCCCAGAAGCCTGAGGGAAGCCTCTGCGGCCTCGGGAGGGCAAAAAAATGGGCCTTCTGGAAATACTCGAAGTGCCAAAATGGGCCCATTTTCAGCCTTCCAAGGCTGCAGAGGCTTCCCTGAAGCCCCTGGAAGCCGAAAACAGCCTCGCCCAGGTATTTCCAGAAGGCCCTTATTTCAGCCTCCCAAGGCTACAGAGGCTTCCCTCAAGCTTCCGGGAGGGTGAAAACAGCCTCAAACAGACCAAAAATCAGCTGGGGAGGGTGTCAACTATCCTTCCACATTATCTCCCGACTCCATGCTGAGCATGACCCAACACACTGCAAAAAATCGTTGGATCACTCAAGCAAGCAAATAAAAGAACATTTTAGTAATGGCTGGCTAGCAATATATAATCAGTTCTCGCATTAAATTAGAAGAAGTCTGCATTGCTAAAAGGGAGGGAGCCTGAGAAAACAAGCCACTTATTCAGTCTGGGAAGAAAAACAGACTTTAAAACACACACACACACACACCTCAACAACTTAACTCTGCAAAGCGTATCCCATCCCTCAAGCATAAATTGGACATCAAAGACACTGAGAAGAGGAAGGGAGGGATGAATTGGTTTGGTCAACCAGAATGCAGGCGTGATTCGAAAACAAACAACTCACTCCGATGTTGGAAATTTAGATGGTCCCAGATGGGTTTGGAACAAAATTTTGAAATTAATTACAAGAATCTTTCCCATGGAAAAATGTTGCTCTAAATTATTTAAAAAAAAAAAAAAAACACGAAGGTTTTGAAATCAATTCTAAGAAAACTTCCTGTGGGAAAAATGCATTTGTTTAAAGAGGGGGGATAAACATGATAAGATTCTGAAAGTTCAGCACTTGATATGAAGAATTTAATTAAAGAAGAACGACACTTAAATTCAATCCTCTGAATACAGAATGGAGCAATATGCTCTACTTTTGGGTGAAGTGAAGTATACTTGGGAATAACACACGGCAAAATTAGGTTAGAGATTGTGTGCTTTGTTATAGACAAACTGGATTTTAAAAAAGAGGAACAAATTTATGGGACAAGACTGAACTGGGCTGATTAGAAAGTGGATTTCAAAATGATAAGTTATGAAGAATGACAGGGAAAAAGATTCTACACTGGATATACAAATGAAATTGCCCGATGTCTTAATAAAAGTGATATACAAATCACAAAACCAGAACTTGAATAACTTTCTTATTTGGAGTATACAGAAGAGATTGGCTGGGGAATTCTGGGAGTTGAAATCCACCCATCTTCAAGGTTTCAAGGTTTGAGGAATACTGGCCTGACCTATATATAAAGGAGATGAATTCAGGTCTCGGACTTCAGAGAGACTGCATGCAAAGGAGACATACAGTGATGGGATTTAAATATTTTTACTACCGGTTCTATGGACGTGGCTTGGTGGGCATGGCAAGGGGAACGTTACTGTAAAATCTCCAGTCAGAAGTTCTCCGAACTACTCAAAATTTCCGCTACCGGTTCTCCAGAACTGGTCAGAACCTGCTGAATGCCACCTCTGGAGACATAGCAGAGAGAAAAAAAGATCTAAAGAAGGGGACTCTAAACTTAGCAAACTGAGCCACATTAAAGACTTGTGGACTTCAGCTCCCAGAATTCCCCAGCCAGCCTGATCTAACACAAGGGTGGCCATCCTTGGCTACATGAAAGATTCATGGACTTCAGCTCCCAGAATTCCCCAGCCAGCCTGGTCTAACACAAGGGTGGCCATCCTTGGCTACATGAAAGATTCATGGACTTCAACTCCCAGAATTCCCCAGCCAGCCTGGTCTAACACAAGGGTAGCCCCATCCTTGGCTACATGAAAGATTCATGGACTTCAACTCCCAGAATTCCCCAGCCAGCCTGGTCTAACACAAGGGTGACCCCATCCTTGGCTACATGAAAGATTCATGGACTTCAGCTCCCAGAATTCCCCAGCCAGCCTGGTCTAACACAAGGGTGGCCATCCTTGGCTACATGAAAGATTCATGGACTTCAACTCCCAGAATTCCCCAGCCAGCCTGGTCTAACACAAGGGTGGCCCCATCCTTGGCTACATGAAAGATTCATGGACTTCAACTCCCAGAATTCCCCAGCCAGCCTGGTCTAACACAAGGGTGGCCCCATCCTTGGCTACATGAAAGATTCATGGACTTCAACTCCCAGAATTCCCCAGCCAGCCTGGTCTAACACAAGGGTGACCCCATCCTTGGCTACATGAAAGATTCATGGACTTCAGCTCCCAGAATTCCCCAGCCAGCCTGGTCTAACACAAGGGTGGCCATCCTTGGCTACATGAAAGATTCATGGACTTCAACTCCCAGAATTCCCCAGCCAGCCTGGTCTAACACAAGGGTGGCCCCATCCTTGGCTACATGAAAGATTCATGGACTTCAACTCCCAGAATTCCCCAGCCAGCTATGTTGTCGTCCATCCACCTTAAAGCATGCTGGCTGCCGAATTCTGGGAGTTGAAGTCCACACGTCTTAAAGTTGCCAAGGTTGGACACCCCTGCCTTAAAGTGATCAGCGTTGGAGACCCCTGATCTAAAGAGTCCACCAAGGAAGTTGGGTCAGTGGGCTTCTCCAACCAACGGGAGCTCAGTACCACTCAGAACTTACTTCTGCTCTCCCCCACCCTGTGGGGCTGCCTCCCTGTCCAAACACCATAACTCATCGTCCCCAGGGGACAATCAATTCTGTGCCGTGTTGCACAGCAGAGCCAGACTGAGCCTCATCAATATTCTAGTCTAGTGCCTTTGAACGCCTGATTTAGAAAATGTTCTGCTTTCCCCCACTCTTAATATTGAACGGGAGCTCAATATTAACTCTTAATATTGAACGGGAGCCCCCCTCCCCCGGGAATTGGCTGCCCCTCCCCCTGCCTGTTGCCTTCCCTCCCCTGCCCCCCCCCCCCAATGTTTTACACCCAAAAAGCAAAGCAAAGCGAGCCAAGGCAGCTGCTGCAATCAGATCTCCTGGAAGAAAGTCGGGATAATTGGTTTTTCCATCCCAAACACCAGAAGCAATTAGAGGTTTTTTTGGGGGGGTGATTGGAGGGGGGGGGAAAGAAAGGAGACTGCAGAGTTGCAGAAATTGGAAATGGTGGAAAATTACAGGTGGAGGAAGGGAGGAAAGAGAGAGAAAAGGGAAGGGAGGAGGAGGAGGAGGAGGGAGGGAGGGAGGGAGGGAGGGAGGGAGGGAGGAAGGAAGGAAGGAAGGAAGGAAGGAAGGAAGGAAGGAAGGAAGGAAGGAAGAAAGAAAGAAAGAAAGAAAGAAAGAAAGAAAGAAAGAAAGAAAGAAAGAAAGAAAAAAGGAAGGAAGGATAAAAGGAGGGAAAGAGAGAGAGAGAAAGAGAGAGAAGGAGGAAGGGAAAGAGGGAGGGGAGAAACAGAACAGAATAACAAAGTTGGAAGAGATCTTGGAGGTCTTGCTGTCCAATTTTCTTTTCGAGAGGGAGAGAGGGAGGGAGGAAGAAAAGAGAAAGGGGAAAATGAGGGAAGAAGGGAGGAAGAGGGAGGAAATCAGGGAGAAAGACAGGGAGGAAGGAAGGGTGGGAAGGAGGAGGAAGAGAGAGAAAAGGGAGGGAAGGAAGGGGGGAAGTGTGGGAAAGAAGGGAGAGAGAGAAAAGCAGGGAGGAAAGAGAAAGGAGGAAATGTAGGAAGAAGGAAGGAAGGGGGAGGAAGGAAGGTGGGAAGGAGGAAGAGAGAGAGAAAAGGAGGGAGGGAGCAAGGGAGTAGAAAGACAGGGAAGTAGGACAGAGGAGAGAAAATGGAGGGAGGGAAAGAAAAAGGAAGGAGAAAGGGAAGAAAGGAAGAAGAAAGTGGGTGGCAGGAAAAGAGAGAGAGAGAGAGAGAGAGAGAAGGAGGGAGGGAGGGAGAGAAGAACTGAACCAATTCTTTCAAAGACAAAAGGACACACACACACACACACCCTTTGCAGGCTCACCTTCACCAAGAAGTCCCCTTCCTTCTCCTGGCTGACCATCACCATGGAGTCGTGAAGCTTCTCATCGAAATGAACATGGCTGGAACTTCCTTCCACCATCTGGGCTGGGGAGAAGCGGACGCCCCCAACTTTGGGGTTGGAACCTGGGGGGAAGCAGCGGCAGCGGCAGCAGGAGGAGGAGGAGGAGGAGGAAAGCTGGGTTAGCCGAGATGAGGCCCCTTCCCCCTTTTTGGGAGCTCTGCGAGCCCCACCAGGTGAATTCACGCCTCCAAGTTCACCCTGAGGAGGTGGGTTGGCTTGGTGGAACCACCGAGTGGCAGAGGTGGGAAGGCTCCAGAGGTCATCTAGTCCATCCTCCTCCCATGGGGGGGCCAGGAGACCAATCAAACCGTCCTTCAACTGCCTCGTTTTTACGACCTCTCTGGCTACAATGGTGGCTTAAGCAGTCGTTAAGTGGGTAACCCAGTTGTTAAGTGAATCTGGCTTCTCCCGTGGACGTTGCTTGTTGCAAGAGGGGAATCATGTGAAATACGCCCCCCCCCCCCAAAGGCCACAGCAACTATCATAAAATTCTGGGAGTCGACAAGTCCACAAGTCTTAAAAGTGGCCCAAGTTGGAGACCCCTCCAACTAGGCCTGCGATGGCAAACCTATGGCAAACTTACCTCACTGCGCATGTGCGTGCCTCTCGGCTGATTTTTGGCCCATTTGAGGCCTTTTTCGGCCTCCCAGAGGCTTGAGGAAAGCCTCTGCAGACTTTACAGGCCGAAAAATAGGCCTGTTTCATCGCTTCCTGTATTTCCAGAAATACCAGAAGTGACGAAACAGGCCCATTTTTCGGCCTGCAAAGGCTGCAGAGGCTTTCCTCTGGGAACCTGAAAAAGGCTTCAAACGGGCCGAAAATCAGCTGGGAGGCACAGTGCAGGTAAGGGGGCAGGTGGGGGGAGATTGCATGTGCAGGGGTGTGGGGAGGGCTCGCATTGCCCTTTGGGTGCTGGCATGCAAGTGCGTGTACAATTTTTGGCACAGGAGCTCAAAAAGGTTAGCCGCCACGGAACTAGGCCAAATGTCCACCGGCTTGGGAGCACCAGCCAGGAGCGATAGGAGTTGGGGAGTCTTTATACAATCAGATGACCTCATGGAGTCTGTCAACTCATAAAACATTTCTATGCCCTTTTATAGTTGCTAACAGAAAGGGGGAGGGGGAAAGGAGTTTGAAAGAGCAGTGCGGCAGCTTGGAAACTGAAAGTGCATTCCATAAATAGTTTTTCAAAGATAGTAACTAGGTGACTGAAGTTTTAAGCCAATTTCTAATTGGAGAACATGATTGATGACTCTGAGCTATGGATGTGTCCCGTTGGAGAATATGAATTATGATACATCCAGAGAGATGGGGGGAAAACCAGGGTGTCAAGGGTGACAGTGGATTACGTGTCTCAGAGTCGGCTACACCTAGGTCATGCCGGCATGTTAACTGCCAATAAATCTTTTTTAAATTTTGGAAGTTTGGCTCGAGACTCATGATTTAAATGGGGGTAACTGCCGGAATCCTAACAGCGTCATAACACAACAGGTTAGGAAACCAACAGGGGTTGGTCTTGATGACCACTGAGGTCCCTTCCAATTCTGTAATACCTCTCAGCTTTCTAACCCTCTGGAAAGGATAGAGGCTGACCAGCCCACATTCCAAAACCAACCTAAATGCAATTTTTTGTTTGTTTGTCGGCAATTTATCCAGTTTGTTTCTTGGCTGTTTTTCAGTTCCGTTCCCCTTCCTCCTCCTCCCCTGGCTACAATCAATTGAGCAGGAGCGAGAAATAAATTGACCAATAAATTACCCATATCGATTAAGCATCTCTCTGTTCCCACAGACACAATTCCCATCGCTCCAGCAGGCAGGAAGGCATACGCTGAAGGGCAGGACGTAACTCGCCAAGTTTTCGGATGGAAAGGACCACCTGCTATGCCCCAACCTGGAACTTTTCAAACGTGGAACTACAACCTCCATGGGTCCCAGCCACCAAGGCCAATGAGCTGAGATGGGGCGTCTGCTTTGGAGGAAGGAGCTCCGCTGGCATTTGCTGAACCTCCAAAGGGGAATCATTATGAGAGCTTGGTTGTGTTCTTGCAGACATTTCATGACCTGACTAGGTAATGTCATTAGTGCGACAAGGGAGCGGGGTTTAAGGAATAGGGAGGAGAAGGACTTTGGTGTCCTTGGTGCTCTTGAGCAGGTGTTTCGTTAGTTGACTAGCCCTGATGATGTTACCTAGTCAAGTCATGAAACGTCTACAAGGAAACCACCAAGGACCCCATAGTTCTCCTCCTCCTCCTCTTCTCCTCCTCCTCCTCTCCCACCCACTCCCTTCTAGCCCTGATGAGGTTCCCTAGTTGGGTCATGAAACGTCTGCAAGAAAACCACCAAGGACCCCATAGTTCTCCTCCTCCTCCTCCTCTCCTCCTCCTCCTCCTCTCCCACCCATTCCCTTCTAGCCCTGATGAGGTTCCCTAGTCGGGTCATGAGACGTCTGCAAGAAAACCACTAAGCTCAGCACCAAGGACCCATAGTTCTCCTCCTCCTCCTCCTCCTCTTCTCCTCCTCCTCCTCTCCCACCCACTCCCTTCTAGCCCTGATGAGGTTCCCTAGTTGGGTCATGAAATGTCTGCAAGGAAACCACCCAGCTCAGGGAGCACCCAGGACCATTCACTTCAACCCTGAGCTGCAAATGTTCTCCTTTACAGGAAGAAGGAGAAGTTTTCTCACCATGGCAACAGGCATCCCAGTCCAGAAGGACGGGTTCCTTCTGGACCACAAGACCCATGGTCCAAAAGAAAGGGCTGTAACTCAATTGGGAAGGGGACGACCATAGCTTTTAAAGGCTGAACTTAAAAGAAAAGAGCACCAAAGAGGATTAGGGGACTGGAGGCTCAAACGTATAAAGATCAGTTGCAGGACCTAGTCTAGTGAAGAGAAGGGGAGACATGGCAGCAGTCTTCCAGTACCTCAGGGGCTGCCCCAAAGAAGAGGGAGTCAAGCTATTCTCCAAAGCACCTGAGGACAGGACAAGAAGCAACGGGCGGAAACTCACCCAGGAGCGAAGCAAGCTAGAACTAAGGAGGAATTTACTGACAGGGAGGACAATTAACCAGTGGAACGGCTTGCCACCAGAAATTGTGGGGGCTCCACCACTGGAGGCTTTTAAGAAGAGACTGGACAGCCATTTGTCTGAAATAATGTAGGTGGTTGAACTAGAAGACCTCCAAGGTCCCTCCCAACTCTGCTATTCTGGTAACAGAGACACCTCGTGAATCAGAAACCCACCAGACAAGCTCCCTGGCCTCATTCCAAAGGCCCCAAACAAGGGAGGGAGAGCATCTTGGTGTGTGTGTGTGTGTGTGTGTGTGTGTCTCAAATGGATGCTGGCTGGTGACCCTTTCCGACCGACCCCCCCCAAGTGGCCCCACTCACCTTTGTTGGCCGTCGCCATCTGACCCAGCGAGAATCACGCTGCTGCGGCTGTACCAAAATCCCAGGACCATCAGCCAGCCATGCTCCGGCAAACTGACCGGGCTGCCTGGCGGAAAAAGAGGGGGGGGGAATTGGGGAGCGGGAGAGGGAGCGAGAGTGAGAGAAAGGGTGAGAGAAAGAGGGAGGGAAGGAGGAAGAAAGAGAAACAGGGAGGGAGGGAGAGAATGGAGAGAGGGAGGGAGAGAGAGAGAGGGAAACGGAGGGAGGAACAGAATGAGAAAGACGAAAGGAAAGAAGAGAGAAAGGGAGGAGGAGGAAAAGGGAGAAAGAGAGGGAGGGAGAGAGAATGAGAAAGGAGAGAGAAAGGGAGAGGGAGGGAGAGAGGGAAATAGGGAGGGAGAAACAGAATGAGAAAGACGAAAGGGAAGGATAGAGGAAGGGAGGAGGAGGAAAAGGGAGAAAGAGAGGGAGGGAGAGAGAGAGAATGAGAAAGGAGAGAGAAAGGAAGAGGGAGGGAGAGAGGGAAATAGGGAGGGAGAAACAGAATGAGAAAGACAAAAGGGAAGGAGAGAGAAAGGGAGAAAGAGAGGGAGAGAGAATGAGAAAGAAGAGAGAGAGAAAGGGAGAAAGGGAGAGGGAGGAGGGAGAGAAAGGGAGGGAGGGAGAGAGAATAAGAAAGAAGAGAAAGGGAGAGGGAGAGGGAGGGAGAGAGACAGGGAAAACAAGGAGGGAGAAACAGAATGAGAAAGATGAAAGGGAAGGAGAGAGAAAGGGAGGAGGAGGGAAAGGGAGAAAGAGAGGGAGGGAGAGAGAATGAGAAAGGAGAGAGAAAGGAAGAGGGAGGGAGAGAGGGAAATAGGGAGGGAGAAACAGAATGAGAAAGACGAAAGGGAAGGAGAGAGAAAGGGAGGAGGAGGAAAAGGGAGAAAGAGAGGGAGGGAGAGAGAATGAGAAAGGAGAGAGAAAGGGAGAGGGAGGGAGAGAGGGAAATAGGGAGGGAGAAACAGAATGAGAAAGACGAAAGGGAAGGAGAGAGAAAGGGAGAAAGAGAGGGAGAGAGAATGAGAAAGAAGAGAGAGAGAAAGGGAGGAGAAAGGGAGAGAAAGGGAGGGAGGGAGAGAGAATAAGAAAGAAGAGAAAGGGAGAGGGAGAGGGAGGGAGAGAGACAGGGAAAACAAGGAGGGAGAAACAGAATGAGAAAGATGAAAGGGAAGGAGAGAGAAAGGGAGGAGGAGGGAAAGGGAGAAAGAGAGGGAGGGAGAGAGAATGAGAAAGGAGAGAGAAAGGAAGAGGGAGGGAGAGAGGGAAATAGGGAGGGAGAAACAGAATGAGAAAGACGAAAGGAAAGAAGAGAGAAAGGGAGGAGGAGGAAAAGGGAGAAAGAGAGGGAGGGAGAGAGAATGAGAAAGGAGAGAGAAAGGGAGAGGGAGGGAGAGAGGGAAATAGGGAGGGAGAAACAGAATGAGAAAGACGAAAGGAAAGAAGAGAGAAAGGGAGAGGGAGGAGGGAGAGAGAGAAAAGAGAGGGTGAGAAAGAGAGAAACGGATGGAGGGAGAAAGAGAGAGAGAGAGAGAAAGGGTGGAGAAACAGGGAGGAGAAAGAGAGAGATTTGAGTGCAGGAACTCAGCTGCAATCTCTGCAAATTGGCCCCTTCCAGCCAAACCCTTTCCACCCTGGGCCCTGGGCTGTCTCTTATCTGCTGCGAAGCAGGTGGTGCAGGCTGATGTCTGAGAAATAAGCAACTTCAGGGGTTTGCCAAAATAGCTGGAGGGCGCAGAGGGAGGGAGGCAGGCCCGTCATCTGCAGGTCCCTCTTACTGACCCCGTCTCCTCTGGGGAGGAGGAAGCATTTTTGCCTCTTTGTGTAAAAAAAAAAAAGAAGAAGAAAAAGAAGGGGGAATTTGCACTTCTCTGCAAATTATAGGCTTCTCTGGCTTCTCCAGACGTCAGCCTAAATTTGATGGGAGTTTTTTTTGGGGGGGGGAGGAGGGGGGTTGTTTCTTTCGTGGGTGGGTGCCGCTGATGCGAGAAAGCACCCTGGCTGGAAAAGCCAGCTGATGCATTACTTTAATTTATTCAGGGTGTTATTGTTGTTTTTATCTTATTATTTTTTTTAACTCTCATAAAGCTTTCCTTGGCAGTTTGCAATAAAGCCCGCCAAGAAAGAAAAGCAGGGTTGCTTTTTGTTTTGTTTTTTTTTTGGAATAAAGATGTGATAAAAATCAACCCGAAGGCCCGATTGAAAACAGCCGGCCGTCTGGGCCGCTGCAAGGCAAGACACTCGAAATGTAAACTATGAATGGAAAGCCCTGTTCAAAAAATACAAAGAGAAGGCGAGGAAACAGTGTGGAGGGAGAGAAAGAAAAGCCTTGCTGTTTCCGTAATAGCTTCCCATGGTTTGTCGGGAGGTTGAGGGCCTCTGGGTTTACGAGGGCCCTGCGAACACAGCCAATCCTGACTAGCACACAAGTCAGGGTGGAATTCGACCGGTTGGGACCCGTTCGGGTGAACTACGTGTTAAATTTGCATCTGGTTTGCCCAACGGGTAGTTGAAACAACTGGCCAGCCCTGCCCGCCCCTCCCCTCCCCTCCCCAAGGAGTCTCCACCTGGCCCATTTTGGATGCAGGTAAGTGCAGACTCCACGTGGAGGCTCTGGGAGGGGGAAAAAAACGGGCCTACTGGAAGTCTGGAAACGGGCCTGTTTCTGGCTTCCGGGGGTCCTCCAGAGCCTGGGGGAGGCCATTTTCGCCCTCCCAGAGACCTGAGGGAAGCCTCTGGACTGTGGGGAAGGTGAAAAACCGCCATCCCAGAAGTTCCGGTAGGCCACGCCCAACCTTCAACTTTGTCTTTCTTATTGACAACTGTTAAGTCGAGGGTGTTATGTGGCAGGTGCCTGTCAGCCTGGATTCTGAATTATTATTATTGTTGTTGTTGTTATTTCAAATGAGTAACAATCGTGGCTCAGGCTAATTTGAAGCCAGGCCAGAGAAAATAAACGATGATTGTTTTTCACACTTATGACCAAGGCAACATCCCCACGGTCATGTGATCAAAATGAAAGATGTTCGGCCACTGACTCGTATTTATGACGGTCGCAGTGTCCTGGGGTCCCCGTGAATCCCCTTTGGAGACTTTCTGACAAGCCCAGTCCACGGGGCAAAATCGAACAAAACTCACTTAACAACGGCCTCACTTAGCAACAGAGATGTCGGCCTCCCTTGTGGCCGTTATGTCGAGGGTTACCTGTAAGCTCGGATCAGCTTGCGATGATTAGAAAAATGTGACCTTTCCCACAAACGAAGCAGCAATTACTCTGAATGTCTTCCATCCCACGAAGCCTCCCCTGACCCCCCCAAGGCACTTTAGACATGCTCAGATGCTGCCAAGAGGCTTTGGCGCTGCCCCAAGTCCCAAATACAATAAAAAGAACCTCATTATCTTTTGTGCCAGTCCCCCCCCCCCCCCCCGGTCTGGGCATCACTCCCTCCCAGCACGGGTGGTACCCAGCACGTGTCAAGCAAGCAAGCAATTTTTCAGGTATAAAAATAAACACCCCCACCCCTTGTTCCCATCCAAATAAATCATCTCAGCCATTAAAAACACAATCATCAAAGCAACAGGCGCACCTGGAAACCCGCCAGACACACCACCACCCCCAAAAAAGGGGAAGGGAGAAAGGATCTTAGGAACCAGCCGGCGAGTTTCTCGTTCCCCGTTTGGAGGATCTGACAAGCATTGCAGCTGTTGATTCTGCGCCATCAGCCCCCTGTGGACCCCCCCTCCCCAACACACCCATCATGCACTCCCTTGTCCTCATCTCACCCCCCCTTCAACCCATCAGCCAAACAGCTCCGTGTCCTTTTTTGGGCGCAGGAAGATAAAAGGGAAAGTTTGGACAACGTAGGGTAAAACATCGCATCTAATCTGCAATGCCTTGTTGTATGTTATCGGGTTTTCTTTTCCGATAATTTTATTTGCAGAGGATAAAAAAATAAAGGTTCCCCTCGCACCTACGTGCCGATTGTTCCCGGCTCTAGGGGGCGGTGCTCATCTCCGTTACAAAGGCACTGAAGAGCCAGTGCTGTCCGAAGACGTCTCTGTGGTCATCTGGCTGACATGACTTAACGCCAAAGGCACACAGAACGCTGTTCCCTTCCCACCAAAGGGGTCCCTATTTTCCTACTTGCATTTTTTACGTGCTTTTGAACTGCTAGATTGGCAGAAGCTGGGACAAGGAACGGGAGCTCACTCCATTATGTGGCGCTGGGGATTTGAATCGCCGACCTTTCTGATCGACAAGCTGGGTGTCTTAGCCACCGAGTCATATGTAACATTAAAAAGAAAAAAAAAATGAACGCAACAGATAAAGTACAGATAGAGAAGAAAAAATACCAAAGGCTAATACGAAAGTGAAGGCGTCAACCCACAATTCATTCAGTGACGGTTCAAAAGTACGACGGCACTGAAAAAAGGGACTTAACACTGTTTTTTAACACAACCATTCTCGCAACCCCCCTGTGGGCATATGGTTTATGTTCAATGATTCACACTTACGACGGTTTGCAGCGTCCCGGGGGTCACATGATCCCTTTTGGTGACCTTCTTCTGACGAGCCAAGTCTATGGAAAAGCCAGAATCGCTTAACAACCGTCTGACTAGTTTAACAACTGCAACGCTTCGCTTAATAATTCTGGCCGGAAAGGTCGCAAAATGGGGCATAAAACTCACTTGAATAACGGTCTCCCTTAGCGATAGAAAGGTGGGGCTTAATTGTAGTCCTAAATCGAGGACTGCCTGTATATAAAAGGAGAAAAAGATGATTGTGCAAACCCCAGGATACTGCCACCGTCATAAATATGAGTTGTAAGTGTGGAAAATGGCCATAAGTCGCTTTTTTCCAGGGCTGTAATTTCAAACAGTCACTAAACAAGATGGTTGTAAGCCAAGGACTGCCTGTGCTGCGTTCAAGAGCATGTCATATAGAAGGTCTCAGGGTTCTGCTCACAAACTTGCCTTCCTTCTTGAGGCTTTGCACAATGAGCTTTCTCCAGCAATATACATAGAATAGTACAGAATAGAATAAGGAATAGAATAGAATAGAGAATAGAATAGAATAGAAAAACAGAACAGAAGAGAGAAGAAAAGAGAAAAAAGAAGAGAACAGAAGAGAACAGAGAACAGAGAAGAGAAAAAAAAAGAATAGAATAGAATATAGAGAAGAGAATGGAATAGAATAGAGAAGAAAGAAGAAAATAGAATAGAAAATAGAATAGAAGAGAGAACAGGGAAGAGAAAAGAATAGGATAGGACAGAACGTAATAGAGAAGAGAGAATAGAAAAGAACAGAACAGAATAAAATAGCAGAGTTGGAAGGGACTTTGGAGGTCTTCTAGTCCAACCCCCTGCTTAGGCAGGATCCCTTATACCATTTCAGACAAATAGTTACCCAACATCTTAAAAATTTCCAGTGTTGGAGCATCCACAGCTTCTGCAGGCGAGCTGTTCCACTGATGAACTGTTCCAACTGTCCTGCTCTTAAGAAAAGTTAAGTTTGCTTTCATTTATAAAATAAATAAAATATTTTCCCTGGCTAATATTCCCGGTTCTTAAGAGCTGCTTTGGGTGATAAGCTGGCAGCTGCCCATCGCCCAATGGTTGAGTTCCTCCTCCTTCCCTCGATTGGGGGGGTCAGAATTTAAATCTCTGGTCTCCAGAGGTGAAAATGAATGCCATGCTCGCAAATTGCACCCTGTTTGGGGAGAACCTTGGCATGAGAACGAGGGAAAGGAAGGCCTGGCAGCGAAGGGGTGTGATCCCCTGGTTTATACCCCTGGGCTTTCCAAATGCGTGCCCAGGGAACAAGTCTTTCTAACAAGCACAGCCCAATCCTCGCTCTCCCAGAGTTCAGTTTTGCCTGCCACAGTGGGAGAGTGTCGCTTTCACAAGCTACGATCAGCAACCCCTGGCTTACAAGCTTTCCAAGCCAATCCTGCCTGCTGAGAAACGGGCTAAAAACAGGTTTAAAGGGCCACCGTCGTTTTTTTAATACAGAGATCCAGCCACAAAAAGGAATTTAAACTGATTGCACATTGACTGCACCGCGGGAAAACCAGGTTTTAGGGTTTGCCTGAATTATCAGGTGTGCACCAAGCAAAAATACAGTATATCTCTGAAGAAGTGCAAGAATATCTCTGAAGATGTGCAAAAAAAAAAAATTTTTTTCCTGATCCCAGCCAGAAATCCAACATCTCCGGTGGCTGCAAAGGATTGCAACCAGATTTACAGCGTTTAGGTTTCTATCAATTCAACAAAAATTAACAATAGGGTGAATGAACTTGACAGGGTATCCAAAGGGCTGAGGATTTTGCAATAAATAAAGAATGTTTGGAAAAATAATCCATAGGTTTATAGTACTGTCCATCGACTCTGAAGTTTCTGGGAAACCATTTTTGATGGGAATAGCTCAAGACATAAAGAGACACGATGGCTCAGTGGCTAAGACGCTGAGCTTGTCGATCAGGCAGTTCAGCAGTTCGAATCCCCAGCGCCGCGTAATGGAGTGAGCTCCCATTCCTTGTCCCAGCTTCTGCCAACCTAGCAGTTCGAAAGCATGTAAAAAATTGCAAGTAGAAAAATAGGGACCCCTTTGGTGGGAAGGTAACAACGTTCCATGCGCCTTTGGCATTTAATCATGCCGGCCACATGACCGTGGCGATGTCTTTGGACTTTGTAATGGAGATGAGCACCATTAAGAAACAACTAGCACATGTGTACAAGGGGAAGCTTTAACTTACCCCAAGATATACGTGAAATGTTTGAGTTTTATGCAGAGAAGTAAAAGGCCCCGAACGTTTGAACATGTCCTCAAAGCTCAGCATTGAAGACTACGGCCTCCTCCCTTTTGGCTAGAAGTGAATGTCACTCCACTCAAGACGGCTTCCTGGGTGACGTGAGCAGGGCAATTGGAATGGGCCCATAGGGAGGGAAATGTGCCTTGCGCGCATGGAGTTTTTCATGTTCTCTCTCCATTTGGCCTCCTGCTGCTCCATTCTTCCTCCTGCAATAAGACGCTTCTTCCAGCCGTTCCCAGATAATAGCCACGCTGGGGAGAGGGAGATATGACAGTACCCTGTGTGAATAGCTAAGCAGGGTAGAGAAATGGGAGGGAGGGAAGGAAAGAAACGAAGGAAGGAAGGAAAGGAAGGAGAAAGACAGAAGGGAGGGAGGAGGGAAGGAATGGAGAGAGGGAGAAAAGAAAGGAGAAAGAGAAAAGGGGGGGAGGAAGGGAGGAAGAAGACAGGAGGAAGAAATGAGAAAGAGAAAAGGGAGGAAATAAAGGAAGGAGGAAGACAGAAGGAGGAAGGCAAGAAGGAAGGAAGGAAGGAAGTAGAAAAGGGAGGGAGGGGGAGTGAAGGAAAGGAGAAAGACAGAAGGAGGAAGAGAAAGGAGAAAGAAAAAAGGGAGGGGAGGGAGGAAGACAGGAGGGAGGAAGAAAGGAGAAAATGGAGGATAGAAGTAAAAAAAGGAGAAAGACAGAAGGAGGGAGGGAGGAAGAAAGGAAGGAGAAAGAGAAAAGGGAGGGGAGGGAGAAAAGGGAGGACGGAAGTAAAGGAAGGAAAAAGACAGGAGGAAGGAATGAGAAAGGGAAAAGGGAGGAGGGAGGAAGACAGGAGGGAGGAAGAAAGGAGAAAAGGGAGGATGGAAGTAAAAAAAGGAAAAAGACAGAAGGAGGGAGGAACAAAGGAAGGAGAAAGAGAAAAGGGAGGGAGGGAGGAAAAGAAGGAAGCAAGCAAGCCCCAGCGAAGCCAGGTGACTGCCCCCAACAGGTGACTCCCCCCCAAGTCATAACACTCAAAACCCCCAACCACCCACCCCTCAGAAATGTGGCTGCTGTCGACCTTCTCCAGCAGCGAAGGGGAACCGGTGGCCGGTGTGCCAAAGGCTGAGCCGAGATGGAAAGAATCCTCTTGCACGTTGAGTCCACACTCCAAGAATTCACCCCCCCCGGGCAGGAAAATGCAGTAATATTCCCCCAACAGAAAGATACATTGACCAGTCACTATGTGTGACACCCCCCCCCCAAAAGAACATTTTATTATTATTGCTCGCCCTCTGACGCCCAACCACTCCGAAAACAGCTAAGTGGGATGGTTGCTCAGTGAGTTTTGTCCCATTTTACAACCTGGCTTGCCACCCCAGTTGCTTAAGCGAATCGTTGCAATTGTTAAGTCAGCAACCCGGTTGTTAAGTGAATCAGGCTTCCCCATTGACTCTGCTGGTCAGAAGGTCGCAAAAGGGGATCCCGTGACACTGTGAATGCGAGTCTGTTGCCAAGAATGGTTGAATTTTGATCGCATGACCACGGGAATGCGGCAATGGTCATAAGTGTAAACAAAGGTCCTTAAGTCCCTTTTTTCCGTGCCATTGGAACTTTGGTCACTAAATGGAACTGTTGTAAGTCGAGGACTTCCTGTATCCCTTTGACTGTTTAAGTGTCCCAAAGGTGCTTTTCCAAAAGGCAACTGGACCTTCTTGGGTTTTTATTTTTTTAATGTTTCGCTTCTCATTCAAGAAGCTTCTTCAGTTCAACCCTAACCCAGAACTGAAAAAGCTTCTTGGATGAGAAGCGAAACCTCTTCAAGGAAAAACAACCAAGAAAGTCTATGGAGATTCTCTGTCATTCAGGTCATGGTTGTCCCAAAGGTGTTTTTTTCAAGAGGCAACTGGACTTTTTTCTTTGAAGGCATTTCACTTCTCATCCCAGAAGCTTCTTCAGTTCAACCTTAACCCAGAACTGAAGAAGCTTCTTGGATGAGAAGTGAAACCTCTTCAAGGAAAAACAACCAAGAAAGTCTACGGAGATTCTCAGTCATTCAGGTCATGGTTGTCCCAAAGGAGAAGCTCCAGGGACATCAACTTATAAGTGAATAAAATTCTTCCACCCTGACGCAGAACTTCTCCATAGGTAGATGCCACCTGCTGCTGTCTTCCTGGCTTATTACATGTTGAAGCAGGCTACACGACACCAGTGTGACTGCCCCCTTCAGCTTTGTCATTTTGGGAAATGCAAAGGGCTCCTCAAAGATTTGGGGGCATCCGTTTCTCCAGGCAACATCTTCCGTTCCACAAAACTGGTCCTACGAAATCATCTCCGCAGAGGCCCTGTCTACAACTATCCCTTAATGGGTGTGTCTCTACTACTCAATTGTCCTCCAGAGCAGAAGAACTGTTCCAGCTCTGGGATAAATGTGGGGCAGGCTTAGGAAAAGGGTGGGTGTTGTGGCCCAGCAGCTGCCTGCGGAGCTGGCAGAAGACTCAAGACAGTGAGGAAGTTGGGGAGGAACCTGGGCCAGTCCTGGAGTCTGGGGAAGACTCTGACGAGGGCTCTGTGTCAGAGGCAGAGATGGGGCCAGGGCCGTCTGACAGTTATCAACTGCCTTCGGAGTTGGAGATAAGTGAGGAAGAAGAACAGCTGGAGCCTGTTCCCAGTATGTGCATGCACAGAGCTACCAGACAAAGGGAACAGCTGAGGAACAAGAGCCAACTTGGAAGTAAAGCCACAGGGGGACTGTAAATGGTCCCCCCCCCTTGGGAAGAAAAGAGGAGCGAAAGGAGAGTGGAGCTTTGCAGGAGACAATTGGTTCATTCCGGCATGCTTGCCAAGTATTGCCGCATCTAAAAGATATCGGCCTGGCCCCTCTTCCAAGCCTGATAAAGGTTTGTAACTGAGAACTATCGTGAAAGACTGTTGGCCAGGACTTTGTTGGAGAGGAAATTCGTTGTAAATCAAATAAAAGGGGTTTATCGGGACGAGGACTCGGCTTCATGCTGTTGGGAGAAGCCTAGGTCAGAACAGTGGGAGAGGAAGGGCATCCTTGAGGTCCATCCAATCGGGCCTAGCCTGGAGAAAGTGGCAGGGAAAAACATCAAGAACGTTCAAGAGGAAGAGACTGTGAGCAGAAGGATAATTCAACTGGGGAACTCATCTCCACAAGATAAAGCAGTGGCCACCACTGGAGGGCTCTCTCAGGGATCTGGCAACTTTCATATGGGGGGACCCCTCTTGAAGACCCCAAGTTGGGGCAGCCCAGATGTCAAGCTGCAAGGGAAATGGTGCCCAGAGTCGCTTGACCAGCATATATGTGGGATAAAGTAAAAAAATAACAACACAATAAAAATAAGTAAAATAAAAATAAATGAAATAATATAATGAAATGCTGTAATAAAATGAAATAGAAAATAAATAAAAATAAATGAAATGAAATAGAATGAAATTAAATAAAATACAATTGAAATAAAATAATGAAATGAAATACAATAAAGAAATTAAATAAAATATAATAAATATAAAATAATGAAATGAAATGGAGCACAATAAAGAAATGAAATGAAATATAATATAAAATAAATATAATATAAATACAATATAATAAAATATAGGGGACACAGTAGCTCGGGGACTTAAGATGCTGAGCTTGTCAATCAGGAAAGTGGGCGGTTCGAATCCCGAGTGCCACATCACGGAGTGCGCTCCCGTTCCTTGTCCCAGCTTCTGCCAACCTGACAATTCTCAAAAGCACATAAAAAAATGCAAGCAGAAAAAAATAAGGACCCCTTTGGTGGGAAGGTAACAGTGTTCCATGCGCCTTCGGCGTTTAGTCATGCCAGCCACATGACTATGGAGACGTCTTCGGACAGCGCTGGCTCTTCTTCGGCTTTGTAACGGAGATAAGCATTGCTCCCTAGAGTTGGAAACGACTAGCACAAGGGGAACCTTTACCTGATATATTATAATATATAATGTAAATGTCTCCATTTTTGGAAGCTCCAGAGAGACCACTGCTTGACCACTGCCAAGAAGCCCCAGCCTTGGACTCCAACGGTTCTCATGATCCAGGGCCACAAATGATTCTCACATTCTGGATCCATCCAGACGTTACGCAGAGGCTTCTCCCATCACACCTGGCTCCCTGTTCCCTCTCTCTCATTCCCTCCCTTCCTCCCTCTCTGCCCAACTCACCTCACAGGGTTGTTGTGGGGGGGTGGGGGTGGAAATGGGAGGAATTTGCCACTTTGAGTTACTTATTAACATATTAAACACAGGAACATAAATAAAATAAGTCAGAAAACCTTCTCCCTCGTCCTATATATAAACTGCTCCACCAGTTTTATCTACCTTTGGATCAAAATTTCAGTTGTTGTGTATTCATTAAAGCTAACCCCTCCCCCCAACACACCACACACCCATCCCCCTGGGCAATCCTGGGCCATGCTGGCAGGGGAGGATGGATGTTGTAGTACCTGCTCTGCGGAAGACAGCCCGATGCTTCACATGGGCACCGGAGGAGCGAAGACCCTCATCCTGGGGCCAAGAAGGCCAAAGGAGGAGGTGAGGTTTTGGGAGGGGGGGGGGTTGACAATGCTTTCCTGCACCCCCGCACCCCCAAAAAACATCGATCAAATGCATAGACAATTCTGCCAAGTATTCAGCCAACTACTGTTCCAACGGTGCATACATTAAATGTGTAATTCAAATAAGTTATCCTGTAACGAAAAAAGGGGGCTGCAGGGGAGGGGGGCGTCTAGACCGACCCGGGGGATTTAAATCCGACAACAAAGCCCCCCCCCCCTGCATCAATGCACCAAGCTGTGGGGTGAGAAGAGGCTCGGGCTCCCCTCCTTTTGTCTGGGGGAGGCTGCGATTGCAGGTTGCAAGTGAGCAGCAAGCGGGGAGGGCAGGAAAAAGGGTTTTTTTTTTCCCAGTCCCCCCCCCCATTAACGCAACTCATCACCCCCGCCGCCACCCCCCAAGACAGAAACCCCAAAGCCTAAGAGAGAGCCCGCGGGCGCCCGGTTGCAAAAGGAGCGCCGGGAGGCTTTGCAGACGGCTGGGGGCAGCAGCGGCCGCGCGAAGCGGGGGAGCCGGGCCATGTCCGTCCCGTCCCCCCCTCCTCCCCCCCCAAAAAAACCCACCTCTTCCTCAATCCGGGCCGACCCTGCGGAAAAGCCAACTGTATTGGGGGAAGGGAAAAGACGGCGCACCACGCGGTGATCCCGGGACCAAGAAGGGGAGGAAGGGGAAGAGACACCCGCCTCGCACACACGCACAGACACCTTTAACAAGGAGAAACCGGGGGTCCCGATCCCCGCTGTCCACCCCCCGAAAAGAAAAAAACCTGGGGCGGCTGGGAGTGATGGGGCTTGTAGTCCACCGTTTATGGGTCCGAGGGGAAGGGAGGAAGACAAGCGGAGGTTCGACTCACCTCGCTGCAACGGAGGGCGGGGAGGAAAATAAGTCTCGCCCGCGGGGAGAAGAACCGTCTCCTCCGCCCCCAAGCCTCCCACTCCACCCGCCGGCCTGGCGCGGGACTCCGGGCAGTCGTCGGTCCGGGCAGGCTCCTCAGGGAGAGCGCCGCCCCGCCCCTTGCTTCCCATTGGTCGCTGCAACAAAAGAGGCCGGCGCCCCGCCCCGCCCACCCGCGTCCTCGCGGGCTTTGATTGGCCGCGCGGGAAGGAGTTGGGGGGGGGAAAGGAGAGAGAGAAAGGCGGGGCTTGAAGGCCGAGCGCCGAAGGACCGAGGCAGGCGGGCCGGCGGGCCGGCGGGGGCGTGGTCAAGGGCGGGAGGCGCAGCCAATGAGAGGGCGGGAAAGACAGCAACTGTTTGCGAGGCCGGCGCGTGGCCGGGAGTTGGCGCGGCGCCGCCTCCAGCGCCCGGGACTGGGCGGGCGGCTTGCAAAGGGAAGGAGGGGGGGGGGGAGGGCGTTTGCACCGGGATTTGCACCGGGATTTGCGGGCGGAGGGGGGGCGGGTTGAGGGGACAGCTGACCTTCATCGCCAGCCTCCCACCCACCACCAAGACTGGGCTTTCGCTGGGTGGAGGGAACCGTCCTTTCTCCAGCCCTGGGAAGCGGTTTCCCCCCTCCCCTTCGGTAGTAGCCCTGATGAGGTTCCCTAGTTGGGTCGTGAGACGTCTGCAAGAAAGCCACTAAGCTCAGAGACCACCAAGGACCCCAAAGTCCTCCTCCACCTGGTCCTGCACTCTGCAAATGCTACTCCCTCCTAGCCCTGATGATGTTCCCTAGTTGGGTCATGAAATGTCTGCCAGAAAGCAACCAAGCTCAGAGGAGCAACTACAGTTCTCTTTTCCTCCTCCTCCTCCTCCTCCTCCTCCCTGAAAAAAAAACCCTAGCAAGCTCAGAAAGGACCAAGGACCCTACAGTCCTCCTCCTCCTCCTGCTGCTGCACCACTCCCTTCTAGTACTGATGATGTTCCCTTGTTGGAAAACCATCAAGCTCAGGGAGCACCAAGGACCCCATAGTCTTCCTCCTCCTCCTCCTCCCTGCAAACCCCATTCCCTTCTATAGAACTGATGATGTTCCCTAGTTGGGTAATGTCTCCAAAAAAATCCGCAACAATGTGAGAGAGCACCAAAGAACCCACAATCCTCCTCCTCTTCCTGTCCTGGACTCTGCAAACACCAGTCCCTCCTAGCACTGATGATGTTCCCAAGATGGGTCATAAAACGTCTACAAGAAAACAAGCAAATTCAAGGATTCATTTCAACCCTGAGCTACAGCTATTCTCCTTTACTGGCACGTTCAATTGCGACTTCCCTGTGTTTCCTCCTGTTGCATGAACACCTGCTCAGTGCTTGAGGGTGGGCTGGAGGGAAGCTGTCTCAGGACCTTTGTATCCATCCCTGGGTGTGCTATTGACTTCTGATTCTTTCAGATAGCTTTCCCGCTTCCTGTTATTGCAAAACATGCAAGCCGTTTGCAATCAAGTGTTTAAAATTCAAAAGTGGGGGGGGGAGGAATGTTATGTACAGCTGTGCTTTGTGGAAGAAGGGGAGGGCTGGGAGGTAGAAGAAAAGGAGGAAGGGAAAAAGGAGATGGAAGGTAGGAAAGAAAAGAAAAATATCAAAAGAAGGGAGGAAGGAAGGAACAAAGGAAGGAAAAGGGGAGGTGAAAGAAAGAGAGGGAGGGAGGAAGGAATGATAGAAAGGGAAGGATAGAAAGAGGGAGGGAGGGTGGGAGGGAGGACAGGAGAAAGACAGAGGGAGGGAGGATAGGGAGGGAGGAAGGAAGGAAGGAAGGATAGGAAAAAGATAGAGGGAGGGAGGATAAGGAGGGAGGGAGGAAGAAAGGAAGGACAGGAGAAAGACAGGGTGGGAGGATAGGAAAGAGAAGGAGGTTCCCGATTGAAAGTGAAATAATAAGGAAAATATTAGCCTGTGCAGAGATGGACAGACTAACTCTAGAAATTAAGGATAAGGGTGAGACAGAGTACAATGAAGTCTGGAGCAAAATGTATGAATCCATGGAGTCGAGGAAAAGAAGAAAGTGTTGACGCTTTATAGGAATGAAAGTTAAAGTTTTATAAGTTAAAGAAAAAGAAATATAATGGACAAATACGATTGGAATATTTAAAGGGAACTTTAAAGGGAAAAAGGAGATGAAAAAGTAGCTAGGTTGTAAATATGGATATAAATGGAAATGGAAACAAATATGTAATCAGCATTAAATTAGCAACATAGGGGGAAAAGGGAAAATTAACTGTTAGATCTATTTTTATGCTACACAGCAGTGATCGTCAATCAGTGGGCCGGGGACCACTGGTGGTCCGTGAGAAAATTTTGGTGGTCCACAGAGAAATGTCACCCTCAGAGCACCCCCCAAAGCCATTAATCCAGGCTGGCTGGGATCACAAGGCTGTGCCACCCACATGGCCATTGGGAACCGTTCCTGCCCATTCACTCCTTGCCTGGCAAACTTGCCTGCTAAGTTGCTATTTTTCCTCCCCCCCCCCCCCACTGACCATCAGCTCTTTTGCTCTGCCAGGAAATTTAGATTAGCTAGAAAGCCTCCCTCCCTCCCTCCCTCCCTCCTTATCCTCCTTCCCTCTTTTCCTGTCCTTCCTTCCTTCCTTCCTTTTCTTGCTTTCTACCTAATTTTTAGATCTTTGGCTCTGCTTTTAAGAGAACCTCTCCTATTTCTGTGAAGTGGTTTCCACAATTTCTGGTGGCAAGCAGTTCCACCTGTTAATTGTCCTCCCTGTTCGGAAGTTTCTCCTTTAACTCTAGGTTGCTTCTTTCCCTGATGAGTTTCCATCTGTTGCTTCTCGTCCTGCCTTCAGGCGCTTTGGAGAATAATTTGACCCCTTCTTCTTTGGGGCAGCCCCTCAAATACTGGAATATTGCTATCATGTCGATTCTTCTTTTCTTTAGACTGGACGTACCCCAAACCTGCAGAGGTTCTTCGTATGTTTTAATCTCCAGACCTTTGGATCGTCTCAGTTCAGAGGTCTCCAAACTTGGCAACTTGAAGACTGGTGGACTTCCAACTTCCAGAATTCTCCAGCCAGCTGGGAGTTGAAGTCCACCAGTCTTAAAGTTGCCAAGTTTGGGGGCCCCCTGTCTTAGTTGCTCTTCCATGATTTTTTTTCCCAAAGTCTCAGCATCTTTTCTGTGATTCATGGCAATGAAGCAACGGCAGAGACAGGAATCTATCTGACATCTTGAGTTGTTTATCAAGGGTTTTCCCCAACTAGGGGCTCCCGGCTGCGCCAGGGCAAAAGTCAGGCCCCCGCTGGGAATTTGGGGGCCTGAAATACCAGCAAAGGGTTCAAAGGCCAGGTGGCAGTGCCTAGCAGGGGAGGGGGGAGCTGATTGGGCCTTCAGAGCCAAAGAGCTTTGCTTTCATTGCAAGTGGAAGAAGCAGCAGGCGGGAACAAGCCCTGTTCCTTGAACCGAGCATCCACTAAGGGCAGGGGTGGGATTCAACCGGTGTGACAACCGGTTCAGTGAGCACGCGCACAGCATTTGCAACTCACCTAATGCTGCACAAATTAGCTCAGCTGCAAAACGTCAAAATAAAGCACAGAAGCAGATGGGCCCAATAGCTGATCGTCAGAGTGAACCGGTTTGCTCGCAGCCGATCTTTGGAGCTACCAATTCTCACGAACCAGGCCAAAACCGGTAGAATCCCACCCCTCACTAAGGGGGTCAGCTTGGATTCAGGACAAGGTGCGGTTTGTTACCTGGAAAGTTCTTTTCTCATAAAAGAAAAAAAAAAAACTAGCAGAAAGGATAACAAAATAATAGAGTGGGAAGAGACCGTGGAGGTTTTCTAGTTCAGGGGTCGCCAACCTTTTGGACCTCAGGGACCACCAAACTCATACTTTTAAATTTTGTGGACTAGAGACCCTGGGAAAATCCCCCATAAAGTCTTCAGGAAAATCCCCTAGCCTGTTTTCCTCCTGATCAATAGTTCTTTATTTGGGATGGCAGGAGACCGTCTCCAGCTCCATTCTCAAGGGGGGAGAGAGAGAGAGAGAGACTTTTGGCTTCATGCAAGGAAAGCAGCAGAACCCTTTCTTTCTCTCCCCCAAACTCTGCTAGAAATGAGGCTTTGTGAGACTTGCTGCGCTGGTGCAGCCTCTTGGAGCAGGAGGCCTTGCAGGGTCCCAAAGACTCATTTCTGGCAGAATTTGGGGGAGAGAAAGAAAGACTTTTGTTGCTTTCCTTGCGTACAGCCAAAAGCAGGAGAAGAAAGAAGTGGAAAGAAGCAGCCTGGTGGCCAGGCCAGGTACATGAAGTGAGTGGGGCAAGTCCCCCCCCCACCGCCCTTCCTCCCCCCTCTCCTCACTACCTTGAGTTGTTCGCAATGCAGGTGACGCAAGTCTTGTATTCCCACACAGCCTGGATTAATTGCTTTCGGGGTGACATTTCTCTGCGGATCACCAAAATTTTCTCACACACCACCAGTGGTCCCCAGCCCACCAGTTGGTGACCACTGTTCTACTGGTCTGGAACTGGGCCCAGGCCCCCTCTTTCTAGAGTCTCAATATCTTTTTTTTATATTATGGTGACCAAAAATGGATGCACAATTCCAAGTGTGGTCTTACCAGGTGGTATTAACTCATGATCTTGATTCTATCCCTCTGTTAATGCAATCTAGGACCACACTGACTTTTTTTGGCTGCTGCCGAACATGTCCGGCTTCAGAGATTGTATTCAGCCGGTTCGGACTGGTTCTTAAGAACCGGTAGCATAGATTTTGAGTCATTTGGAGAACGGGCCAATCCCACCTCTAACTGGCCCCGCCAACCCCCATCTCTTCTCTGCCTGCCATCAAGTCCCAGCTGATTGGCTGGGTCTCCTTTGCTTGCCCTGCATAGGAGAACAGAACTGGAAAGCAGGTTCGTGGGGAGGGAAGGGGGATTTTGCCGTAACCTTCCCCTGCCATGCCCACCAAGCCGTGCCCACCAAGCCGTGCCATGCCCAAGGAGCCACGCCCACAGAACTGGCTGAATCCCATCACTGGCTGGCTCATATTTAAGTGATCGTCCACTAGGACTCCAAGATCCTGCTCACAGTTACTACTACTGAGCCAAGGTGTCGCCTGTATTGTACCTGTGCCTTTGTTTTTTTCTTGCCTAAATGCCAGAACCTCATTTTTTTCAATCGTTGAATTTCATTTTGTTTTGCCTTTTTGAAGGTCCAACTTTCCCAACCGAAGGTAGCTACGGGGAAGGCAATAGAGCAGACTAACCTACGTTGGCTTGCGGGACCAGCCCCCTTGCTTTTCCTGCAGGTTTGGGGGCAAGTGGGCAGGACAGACCTAATTGGCCCTATTTCAGGATGAAGTTTCACCACAGGAGGCTGCCCACGTCCACAGATGGGCAAAGAACTAAACTTCCTGATGCTCCCACTTGTAATCTGATGCTTGGCAAAGGGACGTGATCGGCGGGAGGGGGGGGGGGGAAACCACAGGAGAATTGTGATCCCTTCCAAAAAAACTGTTCTTCGCCTTAAATGCCTTCCAGATGGTTTCATGCTTGCGTGATGTCCTTTCACCGCAGGGAGACAGAGGAGTTGAGAGGAAACCGTAAACTTTCCTTCAAAAACAAAGATTATTTCTGGAAAGGGGTTTAAAGTTCCCAGTCAGGCGTTCCATCTCTCCGACAAGCATAACAAAGAGCTGGAAGGGACCTTGGAGGTCTTGTAGTCTCAACCAGTAGATCCTACACCAGGGATGGCTAACCTTTTTGGTGCCGAGGGACTAAATGCGTGGGGGTGAACGAATGCATGTGCCCAAAGCATGTGTGTGCGGGCACGTAATCCCAAAATACCATGTGAGTGCTCCCCCCATGCATGCATCCCACCCAACCCCATGCGCCCTGTTTTGGCTTCCAGATTGGTGCAGGAGGCTTTCCAGGTGCAAAACAGGACACGGCGGGTTGCACACGTGCAGGAACTGCAATGCAAGCACCCCACACACATGTGCCCCACATGTCCTCTGCATGTGCCCTGCCCTCCACACATGCCTGGCAGAGACACAAAAAAAAGCTGGCAGGAGACATATGCATATGCGCGGTGGAGCTGGGATGGGGTGACGGCTGGCATGGTTGCAGAGAGAGGTCTGCATGCCACCTGTGACACATGTGCTATAGTTTTGCTCTCACGGCCCTACACCATTCCAGACAAATGGTTGTCCAACAGTCTCTTCTTAAAAACCTCCAGTGTTGAAGCACCTACAACTATGATGGTGAACCTATGGCACACATGCCACAGGTGGCACGCAGAGCCATTTGTGCCGGTACGTGAGCTGCAGGCAAACTTACCTCACTGGGCATGTGGGTGCCTCACAGCTGATTTTCGGCCTCTCAAAGGCTTGAGGAAGGCTTCTGCACGTCGAAAACTGCAGGTCGAAAACTTTCATCACTTCCTGTTTTTTTCCGAAAATACAGGAAGTCATGAAACGGGGCGATTTTCAGCCTGCAGATCCTGCAGAAGCCTTCCTCAAGCCTTCCTTTGGGAGGCCGAAAAAGGCTTCAAACTGGCCCAAAATCAGCTGGGAGGCACAGTGCAGGTAAGGGAGCGGCGGGGGTGGATGAGTGGGTGGGGTTTACACATGCCAGCATAGGAGGCATGGGGAGGAGCGCATTGTCTTCTGGGTGCTGGCACAGGAGCCCAAAAAGATTTGCCACCACTCACCTACAACATCTGGGGGCAAGCTGTTCCACTGGTTAATTGTCCTCACTGTTAGGAAGTTTCTCCTTAATTCCAGGTTGCTTCTTCTCCTCGGTTACTGTCCATCCATTGTTTCACCTTCCCTCTGGTGTTTTGGAGAATAACTCGACTCCCCCCTGCTTCCTCTTCTTTGTGGCAGCCCCCCAAGTGCTGAAATACTGCTCTCACGTCACCCCTAGTCTTTCTTTTCATTAAAGTAGACGTACCCAATTCCTGCAACCATATGTTTTACCCTCCAGCACCCTAATTCAGGGACCTTACTCAGAAAACCTGCTTTCACGCTTCACGGGGCTCCTGCTCCATTTCCACGCTCAGCAGATGGATGCAGGATTGAAAAGGGCAAAAGGAGGGAGGGGGCGAGATAGGAACATTTCAAGGAATATTTTGACCCACACGGAGCGGGTGATAGCTTCACATTGCACACTTTTGGGCGTCCTGTTGTGACACCCCACTCACTCACACACACACACACAAAAGAGAGAGAGAGAGAGAGAGAGAGAGAGGAGGGAGGAAGGTTTAAAGCCTTTAATGCCAAAAAACAGATGGAAATTACCTTTAGAGAAGGAAGCCGTGTGATCGTACAGAAATATAGCGCCGGCCCCACGCAAAAGCAAGCTAATCCGACCCATAACTGCATTGCCCGGAGGTTTTGCAATTGGTAAAACCAGGGGTCTCCAACCTTGGCCCCTGGAAGCCTGGTGGACTTCAACTCCCAGAATTCCACAGCCAGCTGGCTGTGGAACTCTGGGAGTTGAAGTCCGCCAGGCTTCCAGGAGCCAAGGTTGGAGACCCCTGGGTAAAACCCAGCTAAAAACCGTCCTCTGCTGTCCACTCAGGGTATTACACTCTCTGGCATTTTGTTTTGTTTTGTTTATCTTATTTTTGTTTTGTTTTCTGGCACGTGCCGAAGCTCGAGACAGCCTCACCCCCTGCAGAAATCTCCCCCCCCTTCCCCCGCTTAGCCAGGATAAATAAGCATTTGGAAGCATAAGCCAGTCCATTTTTTTTCCAGAGATAACCTCGATTCACGCAGACTGGCTGGAGATTTGTAGTGTTCGGGCTGTTCCCCGAGGCCCTTTTGCAGGAAAAGAGACCCCAGAGGTCATCCAAAACCATGGCTAGACCCTTAGTTACGATGGCCCAAAAGGTGATAACTGAACCCTGCGAAGGGTGTAGCAACCCCCAAAATCTACATCCATGCCAAGAGATCCCCCTGAACTCAGTTGAAGGCACCTGGGGATACTTTATGCAGGGCCACGTGGGAGTAAAGGATGGGGCCCATGCAGAATTAAGTCACAAGGATTCACGGGAGGATCTGGATAGAAGCAAAAGGTGTATAGAAGGCACTAGGTGGGGAAGAAATCCAGTATCCCAGGAGGAAATCATGGGACAATTTGAAAACAACCATCATTAGAGGTCTTTGTCCTACAAGAGACCAGAGGGACAGCTTGTTAGATCTTGGCTAATCCCGCTTTGAGGAACGATTCAGAGCTCCAATACGTGCTGAACTCTTCTCCTTTCATCTTTGTGTAGACCCCCAAAGTGAGCGACTTCATTCTCAACTCCCCCGCTTCCCCAGGGCACCCCCACTTCTCCAAGTAAGGTTTGAAATTGTGGAAGGAGGTTCCTAAAGGGGGACCATTCTCTCCTCTCTTCTCCCTTCCTTCACTTTCTGCGCAACAGAAGCGCCAGCAGCAACAACAACTGTTGTGGGAATGTTCACACCTCGTGCTGGCACCTCAGCAAAGTCATCCTTTGGAAAGTGCCGAGGGTTGACAGGACGACTTCCTGCCGGATGTGCAAATCTCAAGTTGGATTGATGAGCTTCTCAGAGGGGTGGGGGTGGGGGCTCTTTGGGAAACAGGAGGAGAGAAGAAAAGGAGATGGCCGAGATCAAAGCAAGGCTTGTCTTCCTCGGAGCTTCCATCCTAAACTGTTCCAAAGGACCAGTGGAGCCTGGCTCAAACTCTGGCGGCCTCCTCACTCCATACAGTGTTCCAAGGCACTTTTAATGGTCCAGATGCTGGGCCCACCTTACGCCCACTACCCCGCATGTGGACACACACACACACACAAATTCTCCTCTTAGTTTTGAAGGTGGAGATGGAAGCAACCACCTCCTATCTTGGAGATTCAGGGAAAGGGGTAAGGCCAAAAAAAAAAAAAAGGTAAGTCCACCCTTCGGAGGTCAACTCCTGAGCCATGGTGCTCATCAAGAGTCACTGTGTGAATTTGGGGGATGTGAAAAAAACCCATGCTTAGGCTCACACGGGCAATCCCACTCCATATTTCGCTCCTGAGCTCTACAGAGGGGAGTTGGAGGGGGGAGGGGGAAACAGCATCTTCTCTGGGACATGCCTTGATCCGTCTCGTGAACACACAACACACCTCGGTCTGTGTCTTCACAAGACACCCCCCCCCCAGCCGCAGGAAGAAGCCAGGTTGGGAAAGGGTGGGTGTGTGGGTTCTGGTCCATTGGGTTTGTGCAAGGGAGGGCGCATGCAAGATCCAAAAAAAACCAAAAACAATTCGAGAAAGGCAGCTGAAGTCACACCAAAGCTTCGAAGCCCACTTTGATGTTGGAGGACCTCAAGAAGGCACGCCCACGAGATGCCTCCAACAGGCATTCCCCAGCTAGAACTGGGGAAGGCGAGGGAGGCGAGCCATGGGACCGACTGAGGATGGGGAAGGGAGAATTGGAGGGTCCAGAAATAGCCTCCTGGCTAGAAGCGACATAGAAGGAATGGTAGGGGGGTCGCCAACCCACTGGAGAAGGACGTTCCTGAGTCCTTGTATTAGCTGGGTGGTGCATTTCCTAGAGAGGATGTGATTCCTCTTCGTCCACCCACCCAACCAGGATTTTCCTTTTCTTGGACTTCAGAAGAAAGGGAGGAAGAAGAGGAGGAGGAGGAGGAAGAGTTGGAGTTGCCCTTGGGTCTTTCTGAACTTGGTTGTTTTCCTGTAGATGTTTCATGACCCAACTAGCGAACAGCATCAGTACTAGAAGGAGGGAGGAGGAGGATCCAAGCCAACTTCTGGCTTCCTAACAGAGCCAAATCCTGGCTAAGGATTCTACTGTTCCCAATGTTCTTCTTAGATGCCAGAAAGTTCATCTAAACCATTATTGTGGCCTCCTTGCCCCGTTGGCTAGAGAGAGAAGCTGGAGAATTTTTCCTGGGGTCTCCGGCCACTCTGGAGAAAGTGGCCAAACAACTGGACGTCACCGGGCCTTCTGTCCTCTGGATACGATCTCTCCTGGGTTGGGCTGGGCTGGGGCTGCTGGCTGGGCTAAAGGTTGCCCTTTGAAACCTGAAGACCTCCACAGAGAGTCTTCTTCCAACATCTCAGCTGGGCTGGAGGGCTGCGAAGAAAAGCGATGGGCGCTCAAAGAACCGGAGGGGAACCAGCCTGGCATGGCTGGAAAGGGTCTGGAGAACCACAGCTGGGAGGGGGAGGGGCTTCACTTCCGCTTGGGGTCCGCCTGCTGCAGGCGCCGGGAGAGATCGTCAATCCGGACGTTCTTCAGGTGCAGCAGGTGTTCCAGTCGGCGGATTTTCATCTGCAGAATCTAAGAGGAGATGTTGCAGAGGGTCTTGGCTGAGCGGGGGGTTGGACGAGAAGACCTCCAAGATCCCTTCCAACTCTTGTTATTCTATTCCATTCAATTCTGTTTTGGTTTGTTCTGTTCTACTCTATTTCTATTCTGTTACGTTCCATTTCTGTTCTGTTCTATTCTATTCTGCTCCATTTCTATTCTATTCTGTTCTATTCTATTCTATTCTGTTCCATTTCTATTCTGTTCTATTCTATTCTGTTCTGTTCTGTTCCATTTCTATTCTATTCTGTTTGGTTCTGTTCTGCTCCATTTCTATTTTGTTATCTTCCTTTTCTATTTTATTCTATTCTGTTCTGTTCCATTTCTGTTCTATTCCATTTCTATTCTGTTCTGTTCTGTTCCATTTCTATTCTATTCTGTTCTATTCTATTCTGTTCTGTTCCATTTCTATTCTATTCTGTTCCATTTCTATTCTATTCTGTTCCATTTCTATTCTGTTCTGCTCTGCTCCATTTCTATTCTGTCTGTTCCATTTCTATTCTATTCTGTTCTGTTCTGTTCCATTTCTATTCTATTCTGTTCCATTTCTATTCTATTCTATTCTGTTCTGCTCTGCTCCATTTCTATTCTGTCTGTTCCATTTCTATTCTGTTCTGTTCCATTTCTATTCTGTTCTGTTCCGTTTCTGTTCTGTCCCATTTCTATTCTGTTCTGTTTTTTTCTGTTCTATCCTATCCTATCCCATTCCATTCCAATCCAATCCAATCCAATCCAATCCAATCCAATCCAATCCAATCCAATCCAATCCAATCCAATCCAATCCAATCCAAATTCTTATTTTTCTGTTCTGTTCTGTTCTGTTCTTTTTTGTTGTTGTTCTTATTCTGTTTCTATTTCTATTGCATTCTAATTTCCTCAGAAGCAGCGGCTCAAGGGACCAAGGCCCCCATGGTCCCTGAAAACTCGGGGGGGGGGGGGCTTCCTCAGCATCCTGCCCTCAACAAGTGTGGGGAAGCCAAGAGGGTCACACGACCCACAAGATAATGGGGAGAGGGAGGTGGCTGAGCCAAGCCCCCCCCCGGCCATCAGTGGGTGCCAGAATGGAATAGAATAGAAGAACAGAGTTGGAAGGGATCTCGGAGGTCTTCTAGTCCAACTCCCTGCCTGGGCAGGAAACCCTACACCACTTCAGACAAGATACATCCTGCCCTCACCTGGATGGTCTCCTGGGAAGCCAGCAGCACCTGTTCCCGCTCGGCCAGGTGCAGACGCAGGTTGGCATCCGTTTGCAGAGGCACTGGGTACCCCGTCTGTCCCTTGAGACCCCTGCAAGTGGAAAAGGGTTCTGTCATGCCCCTGACGGAGTCTGAACCTGAGGAGGAAGATGAACGGCTGACAGGGAGTGTGGCTTCGTTGGCTGTGGAGGAAACTGGGGAAGGACGAAGTCTGGCTGGGCAGAGCAGGAAAGAGGTAGAACAAAAGAGAGGGAGTTCAGAGAAACACCCAGGCCCACCGCCTCTTCATCCTAGGGCATGCAGGGAAGAATGGAGAAGGGAGCAACGTGGGTTGCATGGCTTATGGGGGAGGAAAGGGCCCTGATTCCCTTCATTAGCTGCAGCTGGGAATGAGAGTTTAAAAGAGATGCATGCTGAGTGCGGCGCCTGCTGGGAACAAACGTGAGTTTGCCTTGGGTTGACTTTGGTTATCTGTGTTTCTGGCACCCTCCCTGGATTGAATTACTGCCATGCCTTCAAGTCTGGAATTCCTTCTCCTGCCCTGCCAAACTAATGACCTCCTCTTGCCTTGATTGGACTTATAGTTACAGTTTGTGTTTACCCTGTTTTGGACTTGATTCTCTGCATCTAAAGGATGTTCCCAGGAGAGTTTTTCTCCAGCCCAGAAGGTAACCAGGACATTGGGGGCAAAGTTGAAACTAATAAAGGGACTCCTCCTGATTATCTGACTGAGTTGCCTTTGTGCCACACCCGTTTGGGTCATCACACGTTCGTTTAGTAACCGTTTGAAATCGCAACAGCACTGAAAGAAGTGACATGGCCGTGTTTCACACTTACGACCATTGCAGTGTCCTGGGGGTGGGGGTCATGCGATCCCCTTTTGTGACTGTCTCACAAGCAAAGTCAAGGGGGAAGATGGATTAACTTAACCGGGGTTACTTCCTTAAAAGCTGCAGTGATTCACTTAGCGATGGTGGCAAGAAAGGGCACAAAGTGGGGCAAAACTCACTTAGGAACTGTCTCGCTTAGAAACGGAATTGTGATCGTATGTCAAGGACTACATGGATTCCACAGCTCTGATTTCCCTGGGCTGCAATTCAACAGGGCAGAAAAGGATAAAAGTGGCTCCTCCAATCCCCCCTCACACATATACCTGCTGGATTTTTGGGTCAGAGGTTTAAAGACACCTACCTGAAGAGGGCAACCTCAGGTACTCACCTTTCCAAGCCAGGAGTGTCCTTGGTGTAACCTCCAGTGCTGTTGGGCTTGGACTTCGAAGTGTAGCCTGTGAAATGCCAGAGATTAACGGGGGACCCCTCCCAAGAAGGTCCATTCAAACCCCCCCTACCTATAAGTCAGAAATCCCTGTGGACTCCTCAGCCATTTGTCTGAAGTGATGTAGGGTTTCCTGACTGAGCAGAGGGTTGGATTAGAAGCCCTCCAAGGTCCCTTCCAACCCTGTTATTATCTTCTCTTCTCTCCTCTCCTCTCCTCTCCTCTCCTCTCCTCTCCTCCCTTCCCTTCCCTTCCCTTCCCTTCCCTTCCCTTCCCTTCCTATTCCTATTCTACTCTACTCTACTCTACTCTACTCTACTCTACTCTACTCTACTCTACTCTACTCTACTCTACTCTACTCCACTCCACTCCACTCCACTCCACTCCACTCCACTCCACTCCACTCCATTCCATTCTATCGTATCCTATCCCATCCCATCCCATTCCCATTCCACTTCACTCCATTCAGAGCTCCCTGCTTCCGGACCCTCTTTAGAGCCTTTAAAGGGCCCCGGTGATCTTTTTACTTCAGACACACATTTATTTATTTATTAATTTATTAAATTAGATTTTTATCCTGCCTTTATTACTTTTATAAGTAAATCAAGGTGGCGAACCTACCTAATATTCCTTCCTCCTCCTGTTTTCTTCACAACAACAATCTTGTGAGGTGGATTGGGCTGAGAGAGGGAGGGGCTGGCCCAAAGCCACCCAGCTGGTTTTCATGCCTAAGGGGGGGACTAGAACTCACTGTCTCCTGGTTTCTAGCCTGATGCCTTAACCATTAGACTAACTGGCTCATTTGTTGCAACATTCCTCAAACAGACACCATCTTTGTCCATCTAGCATGGCACCTGCCATTCCCGATACAAGAGGATACGGGTGTGTAAGAGCTCAGTTGTGTTACCATAACACACTCAGCCACCATCCCACCAACCATGGAGTGGCAAGGGCCACTCAAATGAACGACGGCGTGTGTGCTGACCCTACGTTAACCACGGTAAGCGTGTACCTTGGTTGGCTTCAGGAAGCTGCTCTTGCTTTGATCTAAGCTCAATCCGTTTCATTTTAGGTTCTTGGTATAATGTCAGAAAAGACAGGATGGGACATCCCTCGAGGGATGGCCCCCATCAGAATTTCCAGGGCTTTGGTTGTTAAGTGAGCCGTGCCCCAATTTCACAGCCATTTTTGCCCACGGTGCTCAAACAAATTCGTTCCGGCCATTAAACGAATTATTGCAATCTGGCTCCCCATTGAGTTTGCTTGCCAGAAGGTGGCTGGGAAGGTGGCAAATGGTGGTCACGAGGCCCTGGGATGGCAACTATCCATAAATACATGCTGATTGCCAGCTAACCAAATTTGGATCACAGGACAGAAGGATGTTGCAAGAGTCCTAAAAGTCCCTTTTTTCCCAATGTTGTTGCAACTGTGAACAGTTGCTAAATTTGCAAATGATAGTGTTGGGACTCATCTCCAGGAGGGATGAGTCTGCCTACCGAGATGAGGTGGACTGGTTGCTTTCGTGGTGTGGAGACAACAACTTGGTCCTCAACACCAATAAGACCAAGGAGTTTATAGTGGACTATAAAAGGAACAGATCAGACATCCAGCCCTTGCTTATCCATGGAGACTGAGTGGAGCAAGTGGCCAGTTTTAAGTTTCTGGATGTTACCCAAAAAGAGCACCTGACCTGAGGCGCTCACCTTGCAGCCCTGGTCAAAAGGGCCCAGCAGAGATTATACGACCTGAGACTTCTCAGGAAACAACAACTGCATGAAAAACTGCTGGTGACCTTCTACCGCTGCACCATAGAGAGTAGCTTAACTTACTGCACCTCTATATGGTTTGCCAATTGCACAGGGGCAGACAGGACAGCATTCCAGAGGATTAATGTCATTGCCCAGAGGATCATGGGTTGCCCTCTCCCCTTTTTGGAAGAGCTTTATAGCTCCCGCTGCCTTAAGAAAGTTCAAAACATCCTCAAAGATCCATCTCATCCTGGGCACCCTTTTTTTTTGAACTATTACCATCTGGCAGACGGTACAGGATAATAAAAACAAGGACAAATAGGCTGAAAAACAGCTTCTACCCTAGGACAGGAGCTCTTTTGAATTCTGCTGTATAGGGCAGTGTCAGTGTGGTGTCGGGGGTTTTTGGTTTTATGTGTGGAGGGTGAAGGATGTGTGTTTGTGTTTATTTTCATGGTCATGATGTGCATTGAAGATGGTGTTTGATTTCACTGTACGAGGTGCAATGACAATAAACTAAACTAAACTAAACTATACTACACTATACTACACTACACTACTCTACACTCCACTAAACTCCACTACACTACACTGCATTGCACTAAACTACACTACACTAAACTACACTATACTACACTGCACTAAACTAAATGAATGACTGAGAGCCAGGGACTACCTTTATTCAAGAACCAGGTTAAACCTATTATCCGAATGCCTCCATTGAAGGAGAAGAAAGCATTGCAGCTGGCAGGGGCGGGGTCATCCTCGCTTTGCCCACCCTAAAACTTCACCCATATTATGGCCTGTTGGTTGCCAGACCCTCCAGCAGCCAAATCAGAGGGGGAGGGGGAGGAGGGGGAGTCAAGATCAGCATCAGGGCAACCTGAGAGCTCTGAGGGGGAAGAGGGAATGGAGCTGGCAGAGAGACAGAGACAGAGACAGAGGTGGAGCCTAGGCTGTCCGTCAGCCCTCAAGTGGGGAATCAACAGCCCCCAGGTCTAGAGGTGGCTGATGAGGAAGAGGAAGAACAGCTGGGTCCAGTGCCTGATGCGTGGATGCACAGAAGGCAGAGGAGAGGAGAGCAGTGGAAATCTATGGGCCGGTCCTCGGGACAGAAGAGCCACTGCTGCTACCCTAGCTCTGGAGATAACAGGCAGGGGGTGGAGGTGAATAGACGCGACAGACAGTTAATTCATCTCCTTGCTGGACAGACTTGTCAGCCTGCGGTGAGGGAGAAACTTTTGGCTGGGATTGGCGGTATTCCGAATAAAGGAATCTTTTGAGTTCACGTCAGAGGGTTTGTTGTGTTTGGGGAGCTGGGTCAAAACAGCCCACCTTTGCTCTTTGAGCCTCACCTGTTTCCATGTAGTTGTTCTCTTCCACAATGGCACGCATGCCCAGGTCCTGTTTCAAGAGAGAGGGAGAGAGGCTTGCACATCGAATGCTACGGGTCCCCCTCCTCTTTCCCTCCCTGCTCCTTTTCCTCAACCTGCCATTCTGGAGAGAGTCTCCTTGCAGGAGCAGGGAAGTCACAGAAACAGACCGGTACCCTGCCTGCATGGAAAGCCTGCGAAGGCACGGAGGCCTGGAAGCGCCTGGGCTTGTGGACCAGAGTGGAGATTTCAGGACAGTGATTGCATCCAACGGAAGGAGGTTTATTTGCCCTTCAGGCAGTCCTTGATGTATGACAATTGAGGCCAACATTTCTGTTGTTGAGCGAGACAGTTGCTGAGCGAGACAGTTGCTGAATGAGCTTCCTCGCCACAATTCTGAAGCAAATCACTGCCATTTGTTAAGTGAGTCAGATGTTCCATTAAATGAATCTGGCTTTGATGACTTTGCTTGTTAGAAAGTCACCGAAGGGGAATCGCGTAACCCTGGGACACTGCAACTGTCGTAAGTACATGCCAGTTGCCAAGCGTTCTGAAGTTTGATCACGTAACCACGGGGATGCTGCAATGGTCGTAAGAGAGAAAAAATGGGAGTGGGAGTGTGGCTCCATTGGCTGTGGAAGAAACTGGGGGAAGGGCACAATCCGGCTGGGGATTCAGAGGAAGACCCAGGGCCACCCCTTCTTCATCCTAGGGCACGCAAGGAGGAATGGAGAAGGGAGCAACATGGATTGCATGGCTTACGGGGGAGGAAAGGGCCCTGATCCCCTTCATGGGCTGCAGCTGGGAAGGGCAAACTGCATGGCAAAGTTGCTGGAAACAAAGCGTGCATTATCTTTGTCAAGGCTTATCTGGGTTTTGGCGTCCTCCCAACTGTGGATGCTACATTATCTTTTGGAAGTCTGCAATTTATCATCCTGGCCTGTCATGTTAAGTGTGGTTAACATACTTAACACCACTTCAGCGTGGTTTGTGTTGGTTTTTTTTATTTCTAATTATCTTTACTTTGGGTTCGGACTGCATTTACTCCCTTTGTAGACTGTTTTTGTCAGAGTTTGATCTCCAGCCGAGGATAACTGGACATTGGGGGCCACGTTGGAGACATTAAAGGGAATTTATCTACTTTGGTGACTTTGTTTCTTGTGTGCCACACCCCGGGTCATCACAGGCTCCTGCAGAGGAGGGGAGACAGACACTGGTCTGGGGTCTCCATTAGGGAGACCTCCTTGAAGTCATTGAGGGTTGAGCTCTTCTTGAGGGACCCCTTCATTTCTTCAGCTCCGCCAAAAGACAGCAGCTGGTCAACTTTGGGTAGTCTTTCAGAAGCTAAGCAGGGTTAGACCTGGTTTGGTTTTGGAAGGGAGGCCACCAAAAGACACCAATTCTGTTGGCTAAACTCATCGATAAAAATTTTAAAACATCTCAGAAAAAAACATGGTGGTAAGTCCCTTTTCAAGGACCGGCCACCACAAAATAACATGGCTCTGTCTGTTGGAAGTCAAGATTCTTCGTTTCTCATGTTTCCTTACCAAACCAGAGATCCTCATCAGTGCTAGCGTCACTGACAACCTCACTTAGGACTGATGAGGTTACCTGGTTTGGGTAACAAAACCTGTGCGAGAAAACAATCCCATTCAGACAGCACCAAGGACTTTCAGAACCATCTACGGAGACGCTCCATCATCCAGGTCAGGGTTGTCCCCAAGGTGATTTTTCAAAAGATAACTGGACGTTCTTGACCAATAAAGGGAAATATTTGTAGCTCAGGGTTGAAATGAATGATTGGAAGTTGGAAGCAGAGGTGGGTCTTCAGCCGGTTCTGACCAGTTCTGGAGAACCGGTAGTGGAAATTTTGAGTAGTTCGGAGAACCAGCAAACCCCACCTCTGACTGGCCCCGCCAACCCCATCTCTTCTCTGCCTCCCATTGAGTCCCAGCTGATCGGCTGGGTCACCTTTGGTTGCCCTGCACAGGAGAACGGAGCTGGAAAGCAGGTTAGTGGGATGGGGAGGGAAGGGGGATTTTGCAGTATATCCTTCCCCTGCACTCCCACCAAGCCACGCCCACCAAGCCATGCCTACCAAGCCACGCCACACCCACCAAGCCACACCCACAGAACCGGTAGTAAACAATTTTGAATCCCACCACTGGTTGGAAGGGACCTTGGAGGTCTTCTAGTCCAACCCTCTGCTCAAGCAGTGGACCCTACATCATTTCAGACAAATGGCTGTCCAATCTCCGCTTAAAAACCTCCAGTGATGGAGGACCCACCATTCCATGGAGGCAAGTCATTCCATCCGTTTAACTGCTCTCACCATTAAGGAAATTTCTCCCTGGTCCTAGTTCTTAGTTGTGATGTTAGGAACATGGCTATTCAGTGAATCTAGTTTCACCACTAACAAACTAAGTAATATCATCCATGTTAGACTAGCTAGACCAGGGGTCGCCAACCTTTTGAACCGAGGGACCACCAAAATCATGATTTCAAATCCCGCAGACCACAAATATGGATTTTGACCGACGGTGGCTTGCTGATGTTGGTGGGAAAGTCGGTGCCATATTCCAGAGCTGCAGGAGTCACAGGACTGGCCCTTTGGCCGTCCCGGAGCAGCTGCTCCTCCACCCAGGTGCACCGGTCTGCCATGGACTGGAGGAGCTGCTGGTCTTATCTTCCAGTTCCAGTTTGTGTGGCTCTACTCAAGGTAAGGTTTGCGTTTGGCCGAAGGGTGGGGGCCAGAGTGTGGCAGGCCATTTGGGCGGCACAGCCTTGTGTTCCCACACAGCCTGGATTAATTGCTTTGGGGGGGGGGACATTTCTCTGCAGACCACCAACATTTTCTCGTGGACCACCAGTGGTCCCCGGCCCACTGGTTGTTGACCATTGAGCTAGACTAGCAGTGATGATGTTACCTACTTGGGGTAATGAAACGTCTGAGAGAAAACAAGCAAGCGCAGAGACCGCCAAGGAGTTTCTTGAGTTTTCCTAGAAGACGTTTTGCTGAACTGAAGAACCGAAGAAGCTTCTTGGATGAGAAGCGAAACATCTTCCAGGAAAAGCAAAGGATGTTTTTCGGCTGCCTTTTGAAAACACACCTTTGGGACCAGATCCTCCCAGGCGACAAACGCCGTGGTTCAACTTTTCTTCCTTAGGTTCAGCTCAACTTCCAGCAAACATGTGCCTTTTATTCTGAGTTGAGATCTGCGGATAACCGGTGGCTCCACCAATGACCTGCCTTTGGCTTATCCTTGGTTTACATATGGCCTCTTTTTTCTCTCCTCCTGGTGGACCACAGGTGTGTTTCCTTCTCAGTCAGCAGGAAGCTTTGTGAACTCTCCAACCTCAGTGGTGGTTAGATGGGATCTCCAAGGAGATTATTGACCCTTTGGGGAATCTTTCAGCCGAGGGTGTTTATTTCAGAACAAAACAACGGATCTCTCTTCTGCCACTCAGTATCCTGCTCAACGTAGTCCTTCCTCGGCTGATATTTTTCTTTTCTTTATTCCAACCAATCTCAGCTCCAAATCTAAAGCTACACTTGGAGCTTCTAAAGGGGGAAGCCTTCAGATTGGTAAGAAGTCAACGATCACTAGTCAACATAACTCAACGCACCAGGGGTGTGATTCAATCAGTGTAACATCCAAATCGGTGAGTGTGTGCTTTGCACCCACACAGAGAGGTTGTTACTGACCTTCTCTTGAAATCCTGCACATTCTCTGTGTGTTAAACCAGTGGTTGCCAACCAGTGAGCTGAGGACCACTGGTGGTCTGCGAGAAAATTTGGGTGGTCCGCAGAGAAATGTCAACCCCAAAGCAATTAATCCAGGCTGCGCGGGAACACAAGGCTTCCGTCACTTGCATTGTGGACAACAAGAGGTATAGGGAGGGGAGGGGGGAAGGGCGGAGGGGGGCAACTTGCCCCACGTGCCTCACATGCCTGGCCTGGCCACTGGACTGCTTCTTCCCACTTCTTTCTTCCTCTGCTTTTGGCTGCATGCAAGGAAAGCAGCAAAAGTCTTTCTTTCTTTCCCCCAAACACCGCCAGAAATGAGTCTTTGGGACCCTGCAAGGCCTCCTGCTCCAAGAGGCTGAGCCGGCATGGCAAGCCTCACAAAGTCTCATTTCTGGCAGAGTTTGGGGGAGAGAAAGAAAGATTTCTGCTGCTTCTGCTGCTTTCCTTGCATGAAGCCAAAAGTCTCTCTCTCTCTCTCCCTCCCTGTCTCTCTCTCTCTCTCACTTTCACGGAGCTGCATACAATATCCTGCAATCCCAAATAAAAAATGATTGAATGGTAGGAAAACGAGGTGGGGAATTTTCCTGCAGACTTTTTGGGGGAGTTTTCCCAGGGTCTCTGGTCCAGGGGATTTAAAAGTATGAGTTTGGTGGTCCCTGAGATGTAAAAGATTAGTGACCCCTGGACTAGAAGACCTCTGAGGTACCTTCCCACTCTACTATTATTCTATATTCCAAACGCTATTACTCACTTAACAATGTGTGACAAGAAAGACGGGGCAAAAATTACTTCACAACAGTCTTTCTTGGCAACCCAAAATTTGGGGCTCCCCAATTGTGGTCATAAATCAAGGACTACAGGGCATGGGCCACCTGGATCTCAGGACCCTGGAGAGTTCTGCCTGTAAGTCTACGTTGCCTCGTCCTGCCCAATGCTATAATGAATACCGCCAAGACCGAAGGACATTGCAATGTCATTTCTGATGCAATGCACAATGGCAAATAGCATCCTTTCCTCACCGCTGTTAAAGGTCCATAAGATGGTGTGGCAGTCCGAGCAGCAACTACAGACACAACTATTTCCCTGGCACTTTACTTTCTGCTAAATACAAGTCTTACAACAGTTCATTTGGCGAGCGTGACAACGATGCTGAAAAAAAAAAACCTGACTTTTTCATACGACCATTGCATCATTGCCACAGTCATCTAATCAAAATTCAGATGCTGGGCAACTGACTCGTACTTATGACAGTCGCAGTGTTCCTGGGGTCACACGATGATCCCATTTGGCAGACCAGGAAAGTCAAGGGGAAAGCCAGGTTCCCTTAACAACCGCATCGCTAACTTAATAACTTGCAGTGATTCACTTAACAACGGTGGCAAGAAAGGTCGTGCAATGCGGCCAAACTCACTTCACAAGTGTTTCAATTTGCAATGGAAACTTTGGACTCAATTGCCGTCATAAGACGAGGACTACTTGCATTGGTCCAGGTCAGGCAGGGGTCTCCAAACTTGATAACTTTAAGACTTGTGGACTTTGACTCTCTGTGCTGGCTAGGGAATTCCACGAATTGAGGTCCACATATCTTAAAGAATGCTGGCTAGGGCATTTTGGGAGTTGAAGTCCATCCCCTTAAAGCAGGGGTAAGGAACGTTGGCTCTTTTATCACTTATGGACTTCAACTCCCAGAATTCCTGAGTGAGCCATAAAAGGTTCTCCATCCCTGGCCTACTGGTTTTTTCAGTTGTGAGGGAAATCAATTTTTGACTTGAATGGGACTGTTTAATATACAAATGTAGGACATATTTTTATATATATTCTTTGTATGTCCTACATTTGTATATTAAACAGCCCCATTCAAGTCAAAAATTGATTTCCCTCACAACTGAAAAAACCAGTAGGCCAGGGATGGGGAACCTTTTATGGCTCACTCAGGAATTCTGGGAGTTGAAGTCCATAAGTGATAAAAGAGCCAACGTTCCTTACCCCTGCCTTAAAGCATGCTGGCTGGGGGATTCTGGGAGTTGAAGTCCACCCCTCTTAAAGCCTGCTGGCTGGAGGATTCTGGGAGTTGAAGTCTACCTGTCTTAAGGTTGCCAATTTTGGAGACTCCTGGTCCAGGTGTGACCCTTTGAAGGAACCCTTTCAAGAAGGGTTTTTCCCCCCCCTCCTCTTAAAGCCAGCAGCACCTGTGAAGAGCAGCCCCACCTGTCTCGTGGCTTGGATTCAGACAGACAGACAGAGAGAGGAAAAGCAGCAAGGTATATCTCCGGTCAGGTAAAAAGGTAGATGGCAAAAGGTAGAAACCTGGGGCATTGGAGTCGGGAAGGAACAAAGGCTGCAGCAGCCCAGAGGAGTTGGTGGCCGGCCCTGGAAAGAAGCAGAAGAGGAAGGAAGGGAGGTATAAAAAGAAAAGAAAAAAGAGAGGGGAGGGCTACGTTTGCCATTATTCCCTCCCCCCCCCCATCAGTCCTTCAGGCTGGATTCCTCAATTGGGACCCTTCAAGACCCTCCCTGATACCCCAGTCAATTCATAGCTTGACTACTGCAACAGTTTGTACATGGGGCCGCCCTTGGAGACAACTCCCCCGGGGCTAAAATACACGTCTGAGGCTGAAACAGGGCCACCTGGTTTCAAGGAATGGATCAGAGGTGGGTATTCAGCCGGTTCAGACCAGTTCTGGAGAACCAGTAGCAGGAATTTTGAGTTGTTCAGAGAAAACCGGCCAATCCCATCTCTCCTCTGCCTCTCGTTGAGTCCTGGCTGATCATCTGGGTCTCCTTTGGTTGCCCTGCCCAGGAGAAGGGAGCTGGAAAGCAGGAGAGGGAAGGGGGAATTCTACAGTATATCCTTCCCCTGCCACGCCCACCAAGCCACACTGACAGAACCGGTAGTAAAAAAAAATTTGAATCCCACCGCTAGCATGGATCCCTCGGGTGGGGGGAAGGGGAATCTCCATGGATCTCCTGCTCAGATGTGGGTCATCTCCTGTATCTACTACGGGAGATCCAGGTCGAAACCAAGAGAGGTGAGACCTCAGGCCGAATGTTGCCCCCGTGTTGTGTTTCTGCATATGGATTTGAAGGGCTTGCACCGCCCGATAGGGAGAGTCCTTGGCTTACGATTTTTCATTGAGCGGTTGTTCAAGGTTGAACCGCGCTGAAAAACGTGACCGAGGACTCGCTTTTCACACTTAGGACTGTTGCTACATCCTCAGGGCAGGGCTGGGCTGCTGGGGGGGTTCGCAGGGGTTCGGGAGAGCCCCCTCGCTAAGATTCTGCACAGTTCGGAGAACAACCCCCCCCAGATCCCACTCCTGGCTGGCCCCGCCTACCTTGCCCCTCCCCTCCCCGGAGTCCCCACGTGGCCTGTTTTGGATGCGGGGAAGTGCAGGGCACAAGCAGAGACTCAGGGAAGGCCAGAAATAGGCCTGTTCCCAGCTTCCAGAGATCCTCCAGAGCCCAGGGAGGCCATTTTCGCCCTCCTGGAGGCTCAAGGAAAGCCTCCGGAGTCCAGGTAAGGCAAAAATGCCCCCCCCCCTTCGCAGTGGTGCAGGAGACCAACTAGGCCACGCCCACCCATCAACCGGGTTTACCCCTTGCTAAAATGTTTGAAGCCCACCCCTGCCTCAGGTTCATGTGATCCAAATCGGAACGTTTGGCAACGGACCATCGTCACGCTGCCCCCTCCGGGGTCGCGTGATCCCTTTTTGTGACCTTCGAACACAGGCAAAGTCCAGGGGAAAGCCTGATCCACTTAACAACCATGTGACTAACCTCATCAGCCACCATGATTCGCTTCACAGCCGTGGGCAAGAAAAGTCGTGAAAGGAGACCAAACTTGCTCAACAAATGGAAATTTGGGGCTCTCTTGGGAGTCATAAGCTGAGGACTACCCATTTTCATAAAACTTTGGCTTTTCTGCCTCCAGGATCTGGTGGCTTCCTGGTAAGGATCAACCAACCAGGGAGAGAATCATACCCTGCCCTTGGCAGAGAGATTTGCCAGAGGTTTTGCAAGTGACTTGCCATCCCTCATGACCCAGCCTGCTGGTTAAGTTGGAGAAGAATGATTCTTGGGTGGACTATGCAAGGACAAGACCTCAGGTCAACGTCTACTCAATTGCAGTAAAGTTGTAAGACGAGGATTACCTGCCTTGGTCCAGGTCAGGGAGGGATCTCCAAACTTGGTAACTTTAAGATTTGCGGCCTTCGACTCTCCATACTGACTGGGGGATTCTGGGAGTTGAAGTCTATCCTTCTTAAAGCATGCTGGGTGGGGGATTCTGGGAGTTGAAATCTATCCTTAAAGCATGCTGGGTGGGGGATTCTGGGAGTTGAAGTCTATCCTTAAAGCATGCTGGGTGGGGGATTCTGGGAGTTGAAGTCTATCCTTCTTAAAGCATGCTGGGTGGGGATTCTGGGAGTTGAAGTCTATCCTTCTTAAAGCATGCTGGGTGGGGGATTCTGGGAGTTGAAGTCTATCCTTCTTAAAGCATGCTGGGTGGGGATTCTGAGAGTTGAAGTCTATCCTTCTTAAAGCATGCTGGGTGGGGGATTCTGGGAGTTGAAGTCTATCCTTCTTAAAGCATGCTGGGTGGGGATTCTGAGAGTTGAAGTCTGTTAGGGATAACATTGTTTACCCTAACTGGTTTAGGTAAAATAATAACTAAGTAATCATAGTTTGTATGTTAAAGTGTCTGCAACTTTAACTGTGGGATAGTAATTAAGGGAGTGGTTGTGAAAGCACTTTAAAAAGAAGCAAGGCTGCAGCTTGCTCTCTCTCTGGCTTTGATGATCCCTGATTACTGCAAGGACTCAAGACTGCATTGCTCGAACGGGAGAGAAAACTAAGGACTGACTTGTAAGTGAACTGACATAGGATATTCTAAACGGACTTTTGCTAACTGAATATCCCTGAATGGACTGACTAAATGATACATGACTATTGGACTGTTATTTTGACTATGCTATGAACTCATAATGGAATAAACTATATTTTTGATAGCACAAGCGTATCTGTTATTTTTACTGTATGTTAATAAACATACAAGCTTAGCTCACTCATTTATCTGTGTGCCTATCTGACTAACGCTGCACATTCTGTTTAGCTTGTCTCCCTAACCCTGGTTGGGGAAACCAGGCTTAACAAAGTCTATCCTTCTTAAAGCATGCTGGGTGGGGGATTCTGGGAGTTGAAGTCCACCCATCTTAAAGCATGCTGGGTGGGGGATTCTGGGAGTTGAAGTCTATCCTTAAAGCATGCTGGGTGGGGGATTCTGGGAGTTGAAGTCTATCCTTCTTAAAGCATGCTGGGTGGGGGATTCTGGGAGTTGAAGTCTATCCTTAAAGCATGCTGGGTGGGGGATTCTGGGAGTTGAAGTCTATCCTTCTTAAAGCATGCTGGGTGGGGGATTCTGGGAGTTGAAGTCTATCCTTCTTAAAGCATGCTGGGTGGGGGATTCTGGGAGTTGAAGTCTATCCTTCTTAAAGCATGCTGGGTGGGGGATTCTGAGAGTTGAAGTCTATCCTTAAAGCATGCTGGGTGGGGGATTCTGGGAGTTGAAGTCTATCCTTCTTAAAGCATGCTGGGTGGGGATTCTGAGAGTTGAAGTCTATCCTTCTTAAAGCATGCTGGGTGGGGGATTCTGAGAGTTGAAGTCTATCCTTCTTAAAGCATGCTGGGTGGGGGATTCTGGGAGTTGAAGTCTATCCTTCTTAAAGCATGCTGGCTGGGGGATTCTGGGAGTTGAAGTCTATCCTTCTTAAAGCATGCTGGGTGGGGGATTCTGGGAGTTGAAGTCCACCCCTCTTAAAGCAAGCTGGCTGGGGGATTCTGGGAGTTCCACATCAAGTTCAAAGTTTACTCAACTGACCCTCATGCAAACTCTACTGACCTGGTAAGAGGTGCTTGACATCTTGACTTGCTTCTGCTTCTCCTCAATCTTCTGTCTCAACGGCATCAGCACCAACTCCACCACTCCAGGGGTGCACTGCGCAATCTTCCGGACGATGTCTTCGGGAATGGAAAAATTCAATTTGCTCAACACTTTCCTGAAAAAAGAGGCGTGGAACTGAGCAGGTGAGTCCACACACACACACACAACCCACCCATCCCCCAGGGTCACTGGTGTGTCCGGGATTTGACACACCCGGAAAGAGGCAGATGGAGCCCCTTGCCCTACGACAGAAATCATGGCCCGTTTGGGAATAAAAAAAATATTTAGCACAGGTAGCCTTCGACTTACGGCTACCCACCGAGCCAGATATTTCTGTTGCTAAGTGACTCCTTTGTTGAAGGAATTGTGACCATGTCAGCAGTGGGATGCTACATGTTCCACTACCGCGTGCACCTAGTGTACATGAACCTAATGTGTGCGCCCAGCTTTCCCCACACCAGCTGAGGCCTGCGGTGCCAATCAGCTGAGAAAAGAAAGAAGAGAAAAAGACAGGGGCGTGTGGGAGGGCCGATCCTGCCCTTTCCTCTTCTTTTCCTCCTCTCAGCTGATCGTTGGAGGCTCTTTTTTTTTTTTTTTTTTACTACCAGTTCAGTTGAACCGGTCCAAACCGGTAGCCGAATCACCTCTGAGCCACGTCCTTTCTTGCCACAGTTCTGATAAATTAGTATCACAGTTGTTAAGTGAATCTGGCTTCCCCCTTGACTGCTTCTCAAAAGGTTGCAAAAGGGGATCGTGTGGCCCCAGGGGACACTGCAACCGTCGTAAACATGAACCAGTTGCCAAGCACCTGAATTTTGATCCCGTGACCATGGGGGATGCTATAAGGCAGGGGTCTCCAACCTTGGCTCCTGGAAGCCTGGCGGACTTCAACTCCCAGAGTTCCACAGCCAAGCTGGCTGTGGAATTCTGGGAGTTGAAGTCCGCCAGGCTTCCAGGAGCCAAGGTTGGAGACCCCTGCTATAAGGGCTTGTTAAAAGTGAACAATGGTCCCAAGTCACTTTTCTTCAATTCGGTTGCGACTTTGAACGGTCGCTAAATGAACTGTTGTAAGCTGAGGACTACCTTTTCCACTTTAACTTTTTTTAAAATTAGTTTATCAAAGTATAAAAGACAAAGGGGGGGGGGAAGCATGGAAAAGTAAGAGGAGAGGGAAGGGAAAAGATGGAATATGGTGTAATGAGAGAAGAAAAGAAAAGAAAAAGGCCCTGGCATCCGACTCTCTTTTGCACAGTAAAATCACAACTTTTTGCTTTTACACAACAGCATATGCAAGCCATTTCTAGAACAATAAGCCTATCTAGTTTACAAAAGAAAAATCAAAATTTAATCCTCCCCCCCCCCCCCTCCATTGTAAGCACAAAAGCCAGAAGCAGTTTCAAAATAAAGAGAGAATTAAATATATTATCTTCTTGGGGTAAAAGGATCAGTTTATGTCGCCAAAATACTTCCAATTTTACGTGGGAGAAAACCCGAGTAACCAAAGATCCACATACAAATACCCGCGAAAACCTCAGAAACAAACAAACAAACAAATAAATATATAAATAAATTCTCACATTTTCAAATCTAGTCAATACTATTTTATAAACTTTGGAGTATTATTCAGCCTTGCTTAAAGAACCTGAGGACCTGTGTTTACATACGTACTCATTTTATACATACAAAACTAAGGACTACCTGAGTGTGAATAATGCACACTCATATCAATATTCACACAGAGAAGAGGGTTACACACATTGTTGGCAAGGCAGGTCCCCATGGACAACAGCCAATCTCCATCAAACTAGGGTGAACACTAGTATTCTCACCAAGGCTTCGGAGACCGTAATTACAACCCAGGCTTATTTTAAAACAAGTCTTGTTTTATTGCAATGCTGGGAATTATTTTCATTCCCAGTTGGTAATGAATCTCAAACAGTCCCTCGAGATAAGCACCCACCTTTCTTTCTTGTGAAGTGCTGCCAATGACAGAAGTATCCAATGAACTAGAAAAGAAACCAACCGAAGTACAAAGAGCTTCAAGAATGAATCTGAAGCAAATGAACGACTTTGCTTCCTGCAAAGGTTTTGTCATCTTTGCCTGTCCTTTACACCTTATGGAAGGGGCAATCATCTCCCAGACTTACTCCCAAATCGCCCCCTTTTGTTTCATCTGCTCTTGCCTTCTAGCAGCTCTGCCACATGCGCACTGGGAACAGGCTCCCCTTGTTCCTCTGCCTCGCTGCTGCCAGACTCCGAAGGCAGCACCCCACTCCCAAATGGTCCTGGCCCCATTTCTGCATCGGATGCAAGATCCTCATCAGAGTCCTCTCCAGACTTCTGGACTGATCCCCATTCTTCCCCACTGTCTGATTCCACTGCCATCTGCACAGGCTGCCGGCGAACCACAACAGCTGGCTTTACCTGTAAAATACTTACCTGTTCAGGTGTCCCCAATTGGAGAGCTTCTGTTGAGTGGAATTAGCTGGAGCATAATTGTGCATTTCCACCATTTTGGGAAAATAAAACTTCACCACTTCGGCCACCAGAACTGGATGGGCAATAAAAAAAGAAGGAAGTCCTTGACCTACAACTGGAATGGAATCCGCCCTATTTATGCTTGCTGAGTGAGACAGTTGTTAACGCAACTTTGCTCCATTTTACAACATGTCTTGCCACGGTTGTTAAGGGAATCACTGCAGTCATTCAGTTAGGAACACAGTTGTTAAGTGAATCTGGCTTCCCCACTGACTTGGCTCATGAGAAGCGATGACGTGATCTCGGGACACTGCAACGGTCATAAATATGAGTCCATGTCTGGATGTGGATCATGTGACCATAGGGATGATTGTTCTGACCAAGGCTTCCCAAGACCATAATGAAGCACAAAGCACACGCTTAGTTAAAACAACTCTTGTTTTATTTCAATGCTGGGAATTATTTTCATTCCCAGCCGGTAATGAGTCTCAAACCATCCCTTCGAGATAAGCACTCACCTTTCTCTCCTTTGAATTGCTGCCAACAACTAGAGTGCCAAATGAATTATAAAAAACCAACCGAAGAACAAAGTCCACATAGAGCTTGAAGGGTTAATCTGATCAGAGAGAACGACGTTGCTTCCTGCAAAGGTTTCGTTACCTTTGCCTGTCCTTTATATCTTATGGGAGGGGCAATCAGCTCCAAGCCTTACTCCCAAGTCACCCCTTTTGTCTCAGCTGCTCTTCTAGCAGCCCTGCGCACACACGCACGGTGAACAGGCTCCCCTTGTTCCTCAGCTTCACTGCTGCCAGACTCCAGAGACTCCGAAGGCAGCACCCCACTCCCAGATGATCCTGGCCCCATCTCTGCATCAGATGCAGGACCCTCGTCCGAGTCCCCTCCAGACTGCCGGACTGGTGCCCGTTCTTCCCCACTGTCCAATTCTGCTGCCATCTCCACAGGCTGCCAGCGAACCACAACAATGATGCAATGGTTGTAAGTGTGAAAAACGGTCATAAATCATTGTTTTCAGGGTTGTTGTAACTTCAATAAGTCACTAAATGAACTGTTATAAATCAACACATACATGTACAGTTCATTTAGTGACCGTTCAAAGTTACAACAGGCCTGAAAAAAATGATTTACGACCATGTTTCACACTTACGACCATAGCAGCCTCCTCGTGGTCAGGTGATGAAAATTCAAAAGCTTGGCAACTGGTCACAGTGTCCCAAGATCACGTGATCCCCTTTTGCAACCTTCTGACAAAGCAATGTCAATGGGGGGGGGGTTTAAGCCAGATTCACATAACAACCGGATTATTAATATATTGACTGCAGTGGTTCACTTAACAACTGAGGCAAGAAAGCCCATAAAATGGGGCAAAAGTCACTTAAACAAATGTCTCCCTTAACAAGAGAAAATTTGGGCTCCGTTGTGGTCGTAAGTCGAGGACTACTGCATTCCCACCCACCCCTTGTCCTAATTCAACACTCCTCAACTCCATGAGTGGACTTCAACTCCCAGAATTCTCAGCAATGGCAAAGCCCACTGGGGAATTCTAGGAGTTGAAGTCCATAAAGCAAGTTTGGGAGACCCTGTCTAGTTCTTTCAGTACAGCGGAGGTTCTGGAGCTTGTAAGAACTCCTGTGGGTCCCACGGGGGTCTTTCCCATCGCTTCAGGCCCTGCCCCCTGCCTGAGACCCCCCCCCCCTTCCTGCACAGTTGCTTTCTCAGGGCTCTCTCCCCCAAGGAACACCCACTTCATCCCCTGACTGGATATTGGTAGGGGGTGGAAGGGGACAGCACCCCCCAACCAGGCTGCTAAAAGGGGAGGGGGTCTCCAGGGGGCCTCCGATTTCTGCAACAGTTGGGGGCCAACTGTCCCCAACCGGGCACCCTCCGGAGAGATGGGGGGGAGGAGTGGAAGATGCAGGGAAAATTGGCATTTCTGGGAGGGCGCCCAGTTGGGGATGGCTGCTTCCCAGACTCACGCCCCCTCCCTCCCCTCCAACCCCAAACCTCCATCGCTGAAGTCGCGGGTGATGTTCCTCTTGGGGCGGGAGAGAGGGATGGCATCCACCCAGCTGTAGAGGTCATTGAGACTCTCCTCGTCCAGGTCACCATGGGCCATGGTGCCTTCTGCCCGGCCTGCCACACTCCTTCCTAGCCAGCAGGGCTGGGGGCGGCCATATTGTTTGCATGGGCAGCCATGGCAACCCCAGCCTCTCTCTCTCTCTCCCTCTCTCTACTCCACCCCCCCCTCTACATCTCAGAAGAGGCATTGTGGGAGCCGTAGTTCTCTCTGGCGCCTAGCAACCACAGCCACCACAACAGGGTTGCTAGGCAACCGGTGCATCCTAGCAGCAACAGGCATCCTCCTCCCCCTCTCCCACTGGGAAAAGGAGTCGAAGGACCCTTCCTGGCCTATGGGCGTCTGGGGCGGTGGGCCCAAGCGTAGATGACAGGGCCCATGATTCCCAGCCCTTCTGGGAGCAAGAGGAAGAGAAATAAAAAGAAAGGAAGAAAGGAAGGCTAGGCACCTTGCAAATGTCTCTCTGCCAGGTGGAGCAACCCCTTCAAAAATATAGGCTACACCAAGGGACTTCAAATTTGACAGCTTTAAGACTTATGGACTTCAACTCCCAAAATTCCTGAGCTAACATGACTGGAGGAGGAGTTCTGGGTCCACAAGTCTTAGAGCTGTTAAGTTTGAAGACCCCTGGGCTACACAAATGGAGGGCATAGTTCTTCCTAAGTAGGGCTGTACCGGTTGGATTTTCAACCTGCTTTATTTTGTTCTGAATCCAGGCAGGTTTAGGGCAATTGATAAACAGAAAACAACAACTGCATGAAAAACTGCTGGTGACCTTCTACCGCTGCACAATAGAGAGCATTTTAACATACAGCACCCCTGTATGGTTTGCCAATTGCACAGGGGCAGACAGGACAGCATTCCAGAGGGTTAATGTCCTTGCCCAGAGGATCATGGGTTGTCCTCTCCCCTCTTTGGAAGAGCTTTATAGCTCCCGCTGCCTTAAGGAAGTTCAAAACATCCTCAAAGATCCATCTCATCCTGGGCACCCTTTTTTTTTTGAACTATTACCATCTGGCAGACAGTACAGGATAATAAAAACAAGGACAAATAGGCTGAAAAACAGCTGCTATCCCAGGGCAGCAACTCTATTGAATTCTACTGTATAGGGCAATATGAATGCAATATCAGGGGGTTTCAATTTAATGTATATAGAATGTGAAGGATGTGTGTTTGCGTTTATTTTCAGATGGCATTTAATTTTGTTGTACGAGGTGCAATGACAAAAAAGTAAAGTAATCTAAACTAAGCTAAAAAGAACTGACAGAATCATCCATAGGAATTAAAGCATCCCTAGGGAATAGAAACAATGAAGATAGGCCTAGACCAGTGGTGGCTAACCTTTTTCGGCTCCCATGCCCATTATTGCTTGCGTGCGCTTGTGTGCCAGCACCCAGAAGGCAATGCGTGCTGAACACCCCCCATGCCCCTGTGCATGTGTGCCCAATTGCCCCCTCGTGCACCATGCATGTTTGCGCATGCACACGCGACTCCTCACATGCTGCAGATCTGTGTGTGCATGCACATTTCCCCATATATACATACATACATACATACATACATACATACATATATATATATTCTGCTGAGATTCTGCTGAAACATTGCTACAACTTTAAAAGCACCACTACTATGACATGGGAAAATACCCAAACAAAGCTGAATGCCATACATGTAAGTACCCGTGAAAACTTAAGAATATATATATATATATATATATATATATATATATATACACACACACATACATACATACATACATACATATATTATATATATATATACATACATACATACATATATATATGATATACATATATGTTTTCTTAAGTTTTCGCGGGTACTTACATGTATATATATGATATATATATGTTTTCTTAAGTTTTCGCGGGTACTTACATGTCTGGCATTCAGCTTTGTTCGGGTATTTTCCCACGTGGTGCTTTTAAAGTTGTAGCAACGTTTCAGCAGAATCTCATCTGCCATCATCAGGCTTCTGTATGGTGTTCGTCTGTGAGTTAGACTTATATACATATACATATACATATACATATACATATACATATACATATACATATACATATACATATACATATACATATACATACACACACACACACATATATATATATGTATATATATATATACATATTTATATATAATACACACACACACACACACACATGCAGGAGATGCCAACGATCCATTTTGCTGACAGAAAAAAATCCCAGAAGGCCTCAAGAAAAAAGAAATATTTTCTGCCTCATTCATAGCCCTTGAATCCTGTCATTATTCTCTCTGCTTTGTGTCTTTGCAACACAAAATGTTGGCAAGCAGGCCCCGGCTTGTGGCGCCTGGCAATTGCCTCGCCCAACATATTTTCCCCTGGTTCTCACGTGTACACAGGGAAGGGCCCCAACATTCATTGGCTTCAGAACTTCTCAGTATCGAAGGAATTAAATTCAGAGGCCCTTCACTCAGAAACCCCTCGAGGTATTTCCCTGGCACTAGAAATAATTACTCTCTACATGGGGATTAATTATTGAGATTAATGAAGCTGGGGGCAAAGAATCCATTCGCCCCTCAGAGAGGCCACGGGAATGCCATTTTCCTCTAATCTGCAGATGCTTGCTTTAAAAAAAAATTTTTTTCCCCCCATTCATGTGGAAGACATCTGGCCTCCTTATCAAAGTGGCTCCGATTTCTCACAAATCCAGATTAGGCTCCAGATTAAGCACCCAATTCCTATTTCTCCCTTTTTGTATACTAAGAAAATCAGCAGCGATTTAGAGGAGACGGATGAGAAGCGGCTTTGCTGTGAAGTGACTCTCCTGCCCCCCTCCGCAACCATTTTTGGCAATTGTAAAGCAATTGTGTGTGTGTGTGTGAGAGAGAGAGAGAGAGAGAGTGCACTTGTGTGAGTGAGTGACTTGCGTGTGTGTGTGTGTGTGTGTGTGTGTGTGTGTGAGAGAGAGAGAGAGAGAGAGACAGGAAGAGATGTGCGTCTGTAAGAGGTGTATCCATGTGTGAGAAATGTGGGTGTGTGAGACGTGTTTCTGTGTGAGAGAAATCTGTTTATGTCTAAAGAGACTTGTATGCAGTGTGTGTGGGGTGTGTGTGTGTAAGAGACTATGAGAGATGTGTGTGTGTAGGTGTGAGACTTGTGTGCACATAAGAGGTGTGTGTAAGGCTTGTGTGAGAGATGTGCAAGAGAGGCATGTGAGAGGTATACATATGTGTGTGTGAACGGATTTGTGAGATGTGTCTGAGACACGTGTGTGTGCATGTGAAAGACATTGTGTGTGTTTGTGTATGAGGGAGAGGTGTGTGTGTGTGTGAGATGGTGTTGTGTATAAGAGATGTGTGCCTGTGTGCGTGAGACTTGTGAGCACGTGGGAGAGATGTGTGTGAGACTTGTGTGTGAGAGAGGTGTATACGTGTATGAAGGGGAGATGTGTGTGTGTGAGCGGATTTGTGAGACGTGTCTCAGACACGTCTGTGTTCATGTGAAAGACACTGTGTGTGTATGTGTGTGGGGGGGGAAAGTCTTATGTACGAATTGATTCTGTGTGACGTGTGTGTCAGGGGTGTATGTGCGTGTGTGTTTGTGGGAGACATGAGAGAGAACAATGTACCCCCTTGGGATGGCCCTGTCATTATAGGGGCCACCAGAGGGTCCTGCCAGGTTGTGAAACTGATCCCTGTGAGGCAAGACTGTCCCTCCCTCCCTGATGCACCCCTTTCCCATTAGCTCCCTCTCTGCAGCCATGTCCGGCTGTCAGTGGCCCGGATGGAGCCACCGGCCACTTCACTGGTGATAATGCTCCTGCCGAAATTGCCTTTCCAAGGGCCCAGGAGACGAAGCCGGGTACCAAACAGATAACCAGCATTCAGAAGCAGTCACCACCTCCCCTCCCCTGCCAAGGGGTGTGTGTGTGTGTGTGTGTTTGTGTGTGTGTGTGTGTGTGTGTTTGTGTCATTCTCACACCTGACCTCTGGACTGAGCTGATCTGCGGCCGGGCCCAGGGCTGACCACTCGCAGTATGGAAAATGTGAGCCATCGCAAGAGTTTCTGCAATCGCAACGGTGGGGGTGTATGTATGCTTGTTAAATACAGCCTTTCAATCAGAATAGAGCTGGAGGGGACCTTGGAGGTCATCCAGTCCAACCCCTGGTTCAAGCGGGAGATCCTTTTACCATTTCGGATAAATGGTTGTCCAGACTTTTTGAAAACCTCCAGTGGTGAATAAAATAGAATGCAGAATAGGAGTTGGAAGGGACCTTGGAGGTCATCCAGTCCAACCCCCTGCTCAGGCAGCAGACTCTGTAACATTTCAGACAAATGGTAGTCCAATCTCTTCTTAAAAACTTCCAGTGTTGGAGAATTCACAACTTCTGTAGTGGAAGCCATTCCACTGATTAATTGTTCTCTCAGGAAATTTCTCCTTATTTCCAGGTTGGTTCTCTTCTTGATAAAGTTTCCATCCTTTGCTTCTTGTCTTGCCTTTCGGGGGCTTTGGAGAACAGCTGACCCTCTCCTCTTTGTGGCAGCCCCTGAAATACTGGAATACTGCTATTATGTCCCCCCAATCCTTCTTTCCTCTCTTCTCTACAATTACTACCAACCTGCCTTCCATGGAGAACCTGTATCCTGCACAAGTCAAAGAGGGCTGCGAAAATATGTAGACCCCTCACATCCCGGACATAAACTGTTTCAACTCCTCCCCTCAAAACGATGCTATAGAGCCCTGCACACCAGAACAACTGGACACAAGGAGAGTTTTTCCCCAAGGCCATCCCTCTGCTAAATAAATAATTCCCTCAACACTGTCCAACTATTTACAAAGTCTGCACTACTATTACTGTTAATCTTCTCATCACTCCTTATCACCCCTCCCCTCCCACTTGTGACTCTATGACTGTAACTTTGTTGCTTGTATCCTTACAATTATTATTGTTTCCTAGTATCATTTGATTGCTTATTGTACCCTATGACTATCATTAAGTGTTGTACCTGATGGTCCCGTCCCGTCCCGTCCCATTCCATTCCATTCCATTCCACTCCATTCCATTCCATTCCATTCTATTCTATTCTATTCCTATCCCGTCCCGTCCCGTCCCGTCCCGTCCCGTCCCGTCCCGCCCCGTCCCATCCCATTCTATTCTATTCTATTCCTTCCAATATCTATTCTATTCTATTCTATTCTATTTCTATTCTATTCAACAAATAATTCCCTAAACATTGTCCAACTATTTACAAAGTCTGCACTACTATTACTGTTAATCTTCTCATCACTCCTTATCACCCCTCCCCTCCCACTTGTGACTCTATGACTGTAACTTTGTTGCTTGTATCCTTACAATTATTATTGTTTCCTAGTATCATTTGATTGCTTATTGTACCCTATGACTATCATTAAGTGTTGTACCTGATGGTCCCGTCCCGTCCCGTCCCATTCCATTCCATTCCATTCCATTCCATTCCATTCCATTCCATTCCATTCCATTCCATTCCATTCCATTCCATTCTATTCTATTCTATTCTATTCTATTCCTATCCCGTCCCGTCCCGTCCCGTCCCATCCCATCCTATTCCATTCCATTCCATTCCATCCCATCCCATCCTATTCCATTCCATTCCATTCCATTCTATTCTATTCTATTCCTTCCAATATCTATTCTATTCTATTTCTATTTCTATTCTATTCAACAAATAATTCCCTAAACATTGTCCAACTATTTACAAAGTCTGCACTACTATTACTGTTAATCTTCTCATCACTCCTTATCACCCCTCCCCTCCCACTTGTGACTCTATGACTGTAACTTTGTTGCTTGTATCCTTCCAATTATTATTGTTTCCTAGTATCATTTGATTGCTTATTGTACCCTATGACTATCATTAAGTGTTGTACCTGATGGTCCCGTCCCGTCCCGTCCCATTCCATTCCATTCCATTCCATTCCATTCCATTCCATTCCATTCCATTCCATTCCATCCCATCCTATTCCATTCCATTCCATTCTATTCTATTCTATTCTACTCTACACTATACTACGTCAAACCCAAATCCTCCAACCGTCCTTCATGCATTTTAGTTCTCCAGGCCTTTGATCCTCTCAGTTGCTCTTCTCTGCACTTTTTCCAAAGTCACATCTTTTTATAGATATATATATTGTGTGGTGACCCAAACTGGATGCAGGATTCCAAGTGTGGCCTTACTAAAGTTGTATAAAGCAGTACTAACATTTCACTCAATTTTGATTCTATGCCTCTGTTTGTACAACCAAGGATTGTGGATGAATTGGGTTGGTTTTGCACTTTGGACGAAGTCAGGAAACTGCCCATTGCAAATAATGGCTGTGATTTTGATCCTAGGCCTCTGGTTTATACAACCAGGGGATTTGCGTTTGCTTTTTTTGGCCTACAGATTGTCCATCTATTTAGAACTTTCTTATTTACGTCAGGGTTCATTTCCGGCAATTCAACTTTGAGACTATAAATTGCTTGGCCGTTTTCATGTGAAGGATTCAATATCAAGATTACAACCAACGCCCCAAGTATCATATTTTTCTCAGTTTCCATGTAATGGCTGTAGATTTGGCACGCTGACATTATAAATATGAGGAATCCTTGACTTCTAACCATTCATTTAGTGGCTGTTTAAAGTTACAACACTGAAAAAAGAGATTCATGAACATTTTCACACTTATGACTGTTTCAGCGTCACCAAGGTCACTCGATCAAAATTGGGGAGTTTGGCAACTGACTCGTATTTAGGATGGTTGCAGTCAACGAGGGAGCCAGATTCAGCTAACAACTGTGATACCAAAACCTGCAGCAATTCATTTAAGAAAGCGCAGGTCGTAAAATGGGGCAAAACTCGCTTAACAACTGGTCTTGCTTAGCAAGGATTCAATTGTGGTCATACATTGAGGAACACCTGTGTTTAACTCAGCAATTGCCACATGGAGGAACATTTGGATGCCACATCCTGGACTGGCTGAAAGCACATTATTTGCACAAATGGCTGCAGGATACACAACCCACAATGCCCCTAATTTTCTTCTCCACTTGCCACAATTGCCCTTAACAGACTTATATATCCCACCTGTCTACCTTTCCAGGCCAGCCAGGTGTTTCTTTGTTTGTTCTACCTTTTTCAGCATGTTTTTTAAGAGAAGGTGCTCGCATCCAGCCTCAGAGGTGTAACAAAAATCCATGAGGAGGTGTGTCAAGGAAGCAGTGGAAGGCAAATCATCCATAAAATGCCAAGAATGCAACTTGGAGATTGTGCGGCCAAAGTCTCTTTGTTCACACATCTCATCCTTGCCGAATGGTTTCCTGATTTTTTTTCCCTCCTGCTTTTTTTTTAACTTTCCTTTTTCATTGCAACTTTTTATCTATGTGAGTTTGTTTATTACCAAACACCATCCTTATGTTGGCATTTTGGTGGGCACAGAGGGATTGGAAGGCAGTCTGGAGTGTTCAAAAGGCATAAGTTGTGTGTGTGTGTGTGTGTGCATATGAGAGAGAGAGAATGAGATAGAGAATGTGAGAGAGACAAACTTGGTGACACCTCAAGGAAACAACACAAACCCAACAGGACCACCCCCCAAGTAAAATGCCACCCCGTGACTGGCTGGGCAATGCTGGGAGTTGAAGCTCACCCCTCTTCAAGGGGACCAAGACTGAGAAACGTCCCAGAGGCGTTTGATGCGGTGCAAAGGTGACACTCCTGCCAGGCCACAAACCATCTCCAGTGTGGCTCCCCACTTAACCACCACCACCCGTCCATTCCCAAGGGAACCCCCCCATCACCCCCTTACTCCCCCTCACCTGCACCAGCCAGGCCTTCCGTTAGGAGAGGCTGCCATATATATATATATAGAGAGAGAGAGATAGATAGATATAGATAGATAGATCGATCGATCGATCTTTGGTTATTCGGGTTTTCTCCTTTTACGCGGGAGAAAACCAAAGATCCACATACCCGCGAAAACCTCAGAAAACAAATTATGTGTGTGTGTGTGTGTGTGTGTATTTGCAAGCCGCAGCTGGAAGTGGGGTGGCGAGTGGGAGGTTGGGGGGGGGACACATAGCACCCCCCAAGCTGCAAAAAAATAAAATAAAAGCAAGTCACGTGCCCCCCCTTCCTCCTCTGCCTCCCGCTTCCTCTTCCTCTTTTCTTTTCCTGCTGCGGTTTTGCGCATTTTCTCCTCCTCCGCTTGCGCAGCCGGGCAGCCATTGGTTGGCGCTGCGCCGCTTGGCTCTGTTATTTTTCGAATCTCAATGCGGGGCTGCCCGGAGGAGGGGAGGGGAGGGGGGGAAAGGCAGAGGGAGAAGCCGGCAGCTGCGGGGCCGGCCGGGGCGGAGCCGGCCCAGCTCCAGCGCAGCCTCCCGCGCCGACTCCTCTTTGGCGCGCAGGACTGGGCTTTGCAAAGGAGAGCCGGAGCCGCGCGTCCCGTTTGCCGCCAGTTTGTCCCCATGGAGCCGGCCTGCTCCCCCGCGCTCTCCCCGGAGCCCCGTCGCCAAGCCCGCAAACCCCGCACGCTGCCCGGCATCCCTTGCAGCCGCCCCACCGGCGCCCCCACCGCTACGATGTCCCCGGTCACCCACTTGGCCCTCGACATGGACAACCTGGTCGGGCTGGGCAGGTAAAGGCAGGCGGCGGCGGCGGCGGGGGGGGGAGGTTTGGGGGGAAGGTGGGTAGCAGGCCGGGCCCCTCCCTCTCCTCTCTCTCTCTTTCTCCCCCTTTTTCCTTCTCTTTCTCCCTCCCTTTCTTTTTTTCTTTCTTTCCCCCTCTCTCTTTCTCTTCCTCTCTCTTCCCCTTCTCTTCCTTTATCTCTCTTTCTCCCTCCTTCCCTCTCGTTCTTTCCCTCCCTCTCCCCCTTTTTCCTTCTCTTTCTCCTTCCCTTTCTTTCCCCCCTCCCTTTCTCTTCCCCCTCTCTTCCTTTCTCTCTCTTTCTTTCCCTGTCTCCCTCCTTCCCTCCCTCTCTCTTCCCCTTCCTCCTTCTCTTCCTCCCTTCCTTTCTTTCCTTTCTTTCTTCCCTCCCTCTTCCTTTCCCTCCCTTTTTCTTTCCCTCCCTCTTTCTCCCTCCCTCCCTCCCTGTTTCTCCCCTTCCTTCCATTTCCCTTCTCCTCTCTTTCATTCTCTCTCTCTCCCTCCCGCCTTTCTTCCTCCTTCTCTTTCTCCCTCTTTCCTTCTTTCCACCATGGCGGGTTGAGGGGGAGGGGGGGAGGAGAGGGAAAGAGAACCGCGGGTTGCGGGGGAGAGAACCGGGGCCGCGTGGCCAGGAGGGCGGACAAAAGCGGATCTCCCATCCAGCCACCCCCGCTCTCTTTGGCGGCAGGAATGTGGACGCGGGCTGGCCTGTCAGGCGGAAGGGGGGGGGGGGAAGGGCAGGCCAGGCCAGGCCGTCCAGATATGCAGAGGGAGGGGGTTGGCCCTGGGTGGCGGGGGGGGGGGGAGAGGAAGGACCTTCATCATCGGCCAGCCGGGAGGCACTTTGGTTGGGGGGCTTTGCAGGCAGTGGTGGTGGTGGGAGAAATGCTTGGATTTTGGCAACCCCCCAAACGGTGCTGCCAAGGTCAAGGGCACCTTTCCCTCCATGCTGGGGCCGAGGAGGGCAGAAAACACCTCCTACCAGCTCCGTCACCCCACTTGGAGGGGGTCCCTTTCCTACGGGGGTAGGGAACCATCTCCGGTTGGAGAAACATGGGGCCAAACCCTTTCCCTAAGCAGACCTTGGGCATTTTAGGGCAAAAGTGAATCTCAGGAGCAGCAGGACATGGGTTGGGGGGGGGGTCTTTTGCAATGGGAAGGAAAACCAGCCCCCCCAGCTTCTCTGCAGCTGGAAACGAGCCTCTCAGATAAACTGAATTGGGGTACGGGGTGCAGGGGGCTCCCTTCACCCTGGCTACCTCTGGTCCGGCCTTCGGAGGGTGGGTGGGTTCATGCCATCCGGCCTTTCCCCCACCAAGCAATTCCCTCCTTGCAGCCTGACCCTTTGGGGTGGCCTTGGTCTATAGATCTCCCCAAGGAGAGGGAGAAAAAGGGAGAGAAAGGAAGGGGGGGGAACATAGAAGGAAAGAAAGGGAGGGAGAAAGAGGAGGAAGGGGAAGAGAGAGAGGGAGGGAAAGATAGATCTCCCTGTCCCCTTTTGTGGGAGCTTTCCCTCCCCTCTCCAAAGGCAGCGCATGGGGAACCAGGGCCCTGCAGGGAGGAAATGCTTCTCTATGCAAGTGACTTTGAACAGCCCCTGGATGCTTGGGAACCCTAGTTCATATGGGGGGGGGGGGGGCTGGACTAGAAGACCTCCAAGGTCCCTTCCAGTTCTATTCTGGTGATTAAGAGGAATGATTTAGCTGGCCTAGGGTGAGATCCAAGAGAGCCTGGCAAATGGGCTTGCTTGCCTCCTCTCCTTTGCAGCTCTGGGTCCCAGCCACTTCCTCTGAGAAAACCAGGGGGCTGTTTGGGGGCCTACCCTCCTCTGATCCTATCCTTCCCCCTCCCCAAAATAAGATTCCTGTGCTGGCAGAAAGTTGGAGAGGTGTGTGTGTGTGTGAGAGAGAGAGATTGAATTGTTGGAATGCCTGGCCTTTGCATGGCTTTTTGAATTTATTCCACATGTTGGCAAATTTTCTTGTCTTGGCTGGAGGCAAATTTTTGTTTTCCAAGGAAAGTGGTTTTTAATGAAAGGCTAGGACTGGCACGGTTTTTTTTTTGGGGGGGGGGTTGGGTGTGTCTTGATTGAGGGAATCCCCCCAAAGAGGCTGGTCTGAATTCTCCTCCCTCTTTTTCCCAACAGGCAACGGTTAGGCTCTTTTTAAAGACATTTTTTTTTTTAACTCTGACCCTCTTTTCTTCCTCCCCATTGAGTGTCCAGTTTTTGGCAGGGCCTCCTTCTAACTCTTGCTTTTTTTCCTTTTTTTTTTTCCTTCCTTCCCCCTGGCCTTCTGCACAAATGCTCCCAGGAGCAGCTGCTCCTATTGTAATTCTCTGCATAATGCAAGGAGGAAGAGAGAGAGAGAGAGAGTTGAGCGTGAAAATGAGCAGGAGGAGGGTGCTTGCAACACGTGGCAGAGTAAAGAGAGGCCTTACAGGAAGGAAGGGGCTGGAAGAACCACCTTGGCTGACCAGGGAGCTCCAAGTGCCAAGTCTTTTTTTCTGGAAAGCATTGGAATCACCCACAAAGTCCCTTCTTTCTGCCCCTTGGCATGTTGGGTGAACCCAGCCAAGCCTGGTTAGCACAAGTAGCCATGATTAAACCTAAGCAAACCCTAGCCTAGCCTCTTTCCCCCCTGCTTTGCCTCAGAGTTGAATAACAGAGTTAGAAGGGACCTTGGAGGTCTTCTAGTCGAACCCCAAGCAGGAAATCCTATACCATTTCAGAGAAACGGCTATCCAGTCTCTTCTGGAAAAAAAACCTCTAGTATTGATTGGAGCACCTGCAAATTTTGGAGGTAGTGAATTGTTCTGCTGATAAATCACCGTTAGGAAATTATTATGTTTATTAATAATTTTAAATAATTATGGTCTCACATACACAATAATTATTGTCTCACACAGTCTCACATGCACACACACACACAAAATCATTCTAAATAATAATTGTAATAATTATCCTTATTTCTAGGCTGATTCTCTCCTTGATCCCTTTTCATCCCTTTGATCAAGAGAGATCAAAACTGGAACTAAAGAGAGATTTCCTGGCCGTGAGAACAATTAACCCGTGGAACACCTTGCCACTAGAAGTTGTGGGTGCTCCATCACTGGAGGTTTTTAAGAAGAGATTGGACAGCCTCTGGTCTGAAATGGTCTAGGTTGTCCTGCTTGGGCAGAGGGTTGGACTAGTTGACCTCTGAGACAGGTGTCCAGCTTGGGCAGAGGGTTGGACTAGATGACCTCTGAGGTTCCTTCCAACTCTGTGATTCCTTGGAAATGGCTCCTGGCAGGCTTGAATCGGAGACGGTGATCAAATCAGCTGCCAGGGTTGTTCTCTAACCCATCTGGCTGGTGGTTAATCATTCCCTCCTCCCTGGTGACATTTTTGTTTCAGATAAACCAGGCCTAGCCTTTTTAAATGAGGCCATAACTAAAAAACAAAACAAAAACCTGGATGGGTACAGCTCAGGAAATGCAAATTTTATTTATTCAATGTGATAAATTTATGAAATTTGTCTTGTTCTGGCCAACCGACCAGACCATCAATGCAGAACGAGACAATGACAGAATTAGCAACAACAACAAAAAAGCATTAGAACACTAGGCGCGAAAAGTTGAAAACATTCAGCTAAATCATAATACAGATAGCCTAAACTTTCTGTTGTTAAGCGAGACAGTTGTAAAGTGAATAACTGCAGGTTGTTCAGTTAGTAATCCGGTTGTTAATCTGGCTTCCCCGTTGGCTTGTCAAAAGTTTGTAAAAAAGAACGGAATGGAATGGAATGGAATAGAATAAATTGGAATGGAATGGAATATAGAATGGAACAGAACAGAATAGTATAGAATAGAATAGAATTATTTATTGGCCAAGTGTGATTGGGCACACAAGGAATTTGTCTTTTAAAAAGGAATCGCCTGACCCCAATTTATGACACTGCAACCATCATAAATATGAGTCGATTGCCAAGTGTCTGAATTTTGATCACGTGACCATGGGGGATGCCACAACTGTCGTAAGTGTGAAAAATGGCCATAAGTTGCTTTTTTTCAGGGACGTAACTTTGGTCACTAAATTAACTGTTGTAAGTCGGGGACTACCTGTGTTTGTATGAAAGACATGAGGACGACGGAAGAATGGAAAGAGCCAGGAGAGGACTTCAGAAAAATTAAACATTTATTGCAAGTTTCTTGAAGGGTAGAAAGGAAAGGAATCTGGGCTAATTAGCAGGTTGGGGATGGTGGTCTAATCTCCCTCCCTCCTTTGCTTTGCAGTGACTGGGACACCCCCAAAAGGAAGAAGAAGCTGGACCTAGACTTCAGAAAGGAGTGGTCATCTCAGGACTCGGTCTCTTCGGAATCGACCGACTCAGGTGAGGTTTGAGATGGGTTGGTGGTGGTGGTGGGGGGCTGGATTCGAACCCACGCCCTTCCAAACCGGGTCGTCTGTATCTTGGAGGGCTACGCAGCTAGTCCTTGTCTTAACGGCTGGGTCTCTTGGGGATTTGACTGCAATGATCACAGTTGATCTCTAAAACCGTGATGGCGAACCTATGGCATGTGATGGCAAACCTCTGGGCACGAGCGCCATCGCCAGCTGGTCTTGGAAAATGGCTCAAAAAATGGCCCAAAACCAGATCGTTTTCTGGGCCGTTTTTGTGCCTTTTTCGGGCAAAAAACAGCCAAAAAAGGGCTTAAAATAGCCCCCAAACAGTCTCAAAATGCCCTGAAAATGACCTAAAACAGCCCGAAAAATGGCCTAAAAACAGCTTTAAAACCCACCCAAAAAACCAGCATGTGTGCACTGGCCAGCTAGTCTTTGGGTTACCGGTGCTCCGGCGCACCCACATGGCATGTGCTTGCATGGCATTCCAGTTTGGGCACTCAGTGCCAAAAAGGTTCCTCCTCATTGCTCTAAAACAGGGTCGCCAACCTTTTGGACCTCAGGGACCACCAAACTCATCATTTTAAATCCCGTGGACCAGAGACTCTGGGAAAATCCCCCAAAAAGTCTGCAGGAGAATTCCCCACCCCATTTTCCTCCCAATCAATCATTATTTAGGATCGCAGGATACTGTCTCCCGCTCTGTTCTCAGGGGGAGAGAGAGAGAGAGACTTTTGGCTTCATGCAAGGAAAGCAGCAGAAGTCTTTCTTTCTCTCTCCCAAACTCCGCCAGAAATGAGTCTTTATGAGACTGGTGGCACCGGCACAGCCTCTTGGAGCTGGAGGCCTTGCAGGGTCCCAAAGACTCATTTCTGGGGGAGTTTGGGGGAGAGAAAGAAAGACTTTGGCTGCTTTCCTTGCATGCAGCCAAAAGCAGAAGAAGAAAGAAGCGGAAAGAAGCAGCCCAGTGGCCAGGCGAGGCACATGGGGCGAGTGGAGCAAGTTCTTCCCCTCACTATCTCGTGTTGTTCGCAATGCAAGTGACACAAGCCTTGTGTTCCCACGAGCCATGTGGGCGGCGCAGCATTGTGTGCCCACGCAGCCTGGAATAATTGCTTTGGGGGTGACATTTCTCTCTGGACCATCAAAATTTTCTCACAGACCACCGGTGGCCCCTGGCCCACTGGTTGGCGACCGCTGCTGTAAAGCAGGGGTCCTCAACCACTGGGCCCCGGACTGGTACCAGTCCATGGATCATTTTCTACTGGGCCGCCGGTTTGCTGGGCGCCGCCATCTTGTTTTGACAGAAAGTGCTTCCAGGTGAGCTTTTCTGGTTGGAAAGTGGCGTTTGGGTCCTGAAGGAATCCTCGCGCCTTAGTTTCATCGAGGGGGTGGTGGTGGCTTCAAACGAAGAGCCGTCCCAATGGCGGAGGAGATCAAAAAAGCACAAAAAAGGTACAAAGGAGGAGTTGAAGGTGGCGGGGAGAAGTGGGGGACAGCTGGCTGGCCGGTCGCTCGGCTCGCTTTGTCATGCGTGCTGATGCCGGTACCGGGCCGCAGATCATTTTGTGATGCCGGTACCGGGCCATGGCACAAAAAAGGTTGGGGGCCACTGCTGTAAAGGATCAGTAACCCTCCCCTTATGTCGCATGAAGATACAGGTTGGGTGGGTGGGAGAAACTCATTTGGGCTTGCAAAAAGCTTTCCCCCAAACAGTTGTTTTTGGCCTGCATGACTTTCCTGGTCTGGTTTACCTTGGAAAGTCGGAGCGACAACGGTCGCTTTTCGGAGCTTTTTTGTGGCTGGGGAAAAGTCAACCAGCCAGAGTCTCTCTGTGGAGATCAGCTGTTTATTCCAAGTTTTAAGTTAAAAGCCTATAGAGATTCTCAAGTCATCCAGGGTCAGGGTTTTCAAGAGGGAAACTGGACAGTGATGGTGACCTTGACAAAACTGTGGACTTCAACTCCCAGAATTCCCCAGCCAGGCCTTGTCTTGGCTGGTCCGAAGGTCACAAAAGGTCACCTCATCACATACCTTCGGCCTGAGACTGGCTCAGATCGATCCCCTTGTGCCTTTGCTAATTGAAGGTGAGCAACATTTTGAAGTTAAAGAGATCTTGGATTCTAGGAAACAAAAAGGTCGACTCCAATATTTAGTTGTTTGGAAACATTTTCCTCCTTCCTATTCCGAATGGGTAAATGAAAAGGATGTTTCGAGCTCTTAAGCTTATCAAGGCATTTTGTACTAAATATCTTGATAAACCCTAAAATATAGTATTGTGGTGTTACATGTATATTATTATTTTATCTTCTGTTCTTTCTCTTTTTTAAGACTAACGCCTCTCTTGCAGGGGGGCCGAATGTCAGCCTTCAAGATTTGCTTCCTTTGCATCTTTTGGCTGTCATAAGTAACAGGGGGAGGAGGGGGGATATGGTTATGGGAAGCGAGCTGGAGGTTTTTACAAAACAGAACTGTATAAGTTTGGGGGGGGGAGTTTTTTGCTTAGGCTTCTATCCTATGCTATGCGCAGCTGTAACTCTTTATCAACATATGTCAAGGTCAACAGACAGAGGCCTCATCACCACTTGGAGATGCCCACATGATGTTATATACAACTTTTTATTGGATGAACCAATTGAACTACTGTGGGTAGTGATCACATGACACTGTGACCGTCGTAAATACAAGCCGGTTGCCCAAGCATCCGAATAGTGACTGTGGAGGCAATGCTGCAAGGGTGGGAAGTGGTGGGGAAAAATAACCAGTCCTAAGTCGCTTTGTAACTTTGGACGGTCATGAAAGAAATCGTAAGTCGAGGGCTACCTGTGATCACCTTTTTCTGTCGTGCAGGTGTTGGCCCTGACTCTCCTATGGAGGCAGATGTGGAGATGTTTCCGGAGGATCTGTAAGTCAGCACGCTCTTCTGTGTAAAATGGGAATGGTGTGTGGCCTGTGCCCATATAAGAATATCTATTTTTATCTTTTCTGCCAACGTGAGAGTGTTTGGGGACATGGGAGTTAAGGAATTCCTTTTATGTTTTACACATGTTTATTTTATTCCCAAAGTTAAAATGCAAAATGAAGAGAGAAAAAAGAGAAAAAGAAAAACAAAACAAAATGGAGATCAAACCTAAAAGGAATTTGTGTGGAGAAGGCTTATTTGTTGTGATCCAGGTCTCTAGATTTTCCTGTTTATTTTATTGAATGACTAAATGGAACTGCTGCATTAAAAGCCATTAAAACTATAAGATAAAAAAAATCTCTAAAATTATGAAAATGGATAAAAACAACTAAATGCTGGAAAGATAAACCTTGACTTACGATGGTAACAGAAACCGGAATTTTATGATAGTTTTGCCGTAAGTCGAGAGCCTCGCCTGACTGACCCAATCTTACAAACTTTCATAAGCGAATCCCTGCAGCTGTTAAGTTAGTCACATCGTTGTTAAGTGAAGCTGGCTTCTCTGTTGAGTTGGCCTGTCAGAAGGTCGCAAAAGCAGATCATGCGACCCCGGGACACTGCGACTGTCATAAATATGAGTCAGTTGTCGAGGGCCTGAATTTTGCTTACGAGACCCTAGGGGTGCTGTAATGGCCATAAGTGCGAAAAAAATGGTCGTAAGTCAACATTTTTTTCAGTGTGCTCAATTTTGGTCCTAAAGCAAGGACTACCAGTTGTTAAGTTAGTCACGTGTTAAGTGAATCTGGCTTCTCTGTTGGCTTGGCTTGTTCAAAGATCACAAAGGAGATCTTATGCGACCCCGGGACACTCTAAACTGTCATAAATACGAGGCAGTTGCTGAGCGGCCAAATTTTGTTTCCGGGATACCGTCTCTAGCTCCGTTCTCAGAGAGAGACTTTTGGCTTCACGCAAGGAAAGCAGCAGAAGCCGCAGAAGTCTTTCTTTCTCTCCCCTAAACTCTGCTAGAAATGAGTCTGTGTGAGAGTTGTCGCACCGGCGCAGCCTTTTGGAGCAGGAGGCCTTGCAGGGTCCCCAAGACTCATTTCTGGCAGAGTTTGGGGGAGAGAAAGAAAGACTTTGGCTGCTTTCCTTCCATGCAGCCAAAAGCAGAAGAAGAAAGAAGCGGAAAGAAGCAGCCCAGTGGCCAGGCCAGGCGAATAGGGTTAATGGGGCAAGTTCCCCCCCCTCCGACTTTTCACACACACACCCCCCCCGTCACTACCTTGTGTTATTTGCAATGCTAGTGACCAAACTTTGTGTCCCACAGGCCATGTGGGTGGTGCAGCGTTGTGTTCCTGTGCAGCCTGGATTAATTGTTTTGGGGGTGACATTTCTCTGCGGACCACCAAACTTTTCTTAAATTACTTGCTTTGGAGGAGGAAATCCCCCTAAAGGGATGAAAATGAAGCCAAATGGATGGAGTTGTCGCTGGGAGGCTGGTGGTGAAAAGTTTGTGAGAATTTTTCTTGTTTGGAGAAGGTTTTTCCCCCTTCTCCTGCCTTTTTGTCCGGTTTCGGATGTGGGATCTTAATCTATTTACTGCCTGTGACTTAAGGGTGGTTTGTTGTCCGCTGTGATGGGATTTGGGTGCTTAAACCCAGATTTGCGCACTCCGATTCCAAGAAGCTTGAGCAAGCCGAGGCCTTTGGATTATTTCATCCCTGCAAACGGGATGGCCCGGGTGGCAAATCCCAAGAATTGCACAGGAAGGTCCTCGACTTCAGGTTTTGAGAACCCGAACTGACTGGCTAAAAGTGAGACAAATTCTTTTTAGGCGAGGCGTGTCTCTCGTAAAAAGGGGGGCCTTCATTTGTTTGTTTTGCCCCATGCGTCTGCCCTGGTGGTTTAAGTGATTTCCCTGCGTGTTGTTAAGTGAAGCACGTGGCCGTTAAAACGAATTGGGCTTCTCCCGGTGACTTCGATTTTTTTTTTGAAGTCCACAAGTCATAAAGTTGCATGCACTGGCATGTGGTGGCTGTGAAATTCTGGGAGTTGTAGTCCACAAGTCCTAAAGTTGCATGCGCTGGCCGAGGAATTCTGGGAATTGAAGTCCACAAGTCATAAAGTTGCATGCACTGGCATGTGGTGGCTGTGAAATTCTGGCAGTTGTAGTCCACAAGTCATAAACTTGTATGCGCTGGCCGAGGAATTCTGGGAGTTGAAGTCCACAAGTCATAAAGTTGCATGCACTGGCATGTGGTGGCTGAGGAATTCTGGGAGTTGAAGTCCACAAGTCGTAAAGTTGCATGCGCTGGCATGTGGTGGCTGAGGAATTCTGGGAGTTGGAGTCCACAAGTCGTAAAGTTGCATGCACTGGCTGAGGAATTCTGGGAGTTGGAGTCCACAAGTCGTAAGTTGCATGTGCTGGCATGTGGCTGAGGAATTCTGGGAGTTGTAGTCCACAAGTCGTAAAGTTGCATGTGCTGGCTGAGGAATTCTGGGAGTTGTAGTCCACAAGTCGTAAGTTGTATGCACTGGCATGTGGTAGCTGTGGAATTCTGGGAGTTGTAGTCCACAAGTCATAAAGTTGCATGCACTGCCATGTGGTGGCTGAGGAATTCTGGGAGTTGTAGTCCCACAAGTCATAAAGTAGCATGTGCTGGCATGTGGTGGCTGAGGAATTCTGGGAGTTGAAGTCCACAAGTGGTAAAGTTGCAAAGGTTGGAGACCCCTGTCTTAGGACATAGAGGGGCATTTTCCTTGCCACAGGTTGGGTGAGGCTTTTACATCCTTTGTGACTTTCCTGATCCTTCACCAGTGCATTTTTTTTCTCCCTATCTGTTGTAATTTTGCACGTCTCTTGATGTGTCACGTCTCGGAGATGCCGTAATGATCTCCAGATGTTGGAGGCCCGTTCCTGTGAGCTCACAGCAAGACTTGGGGTGGCCAGGAAGTTTCTGGCAACTGGTTTCAAGCAGGCATGTGGGGAGGGGGCCGTAGGTGTGTGTGTGTGTATATGTGTGTGTGCATGCAAATAGGAGCCGTATGTGGAAAAAGCACAATGCCCTGGTGCCAATCTTGCCTGGAGTTCGAGTGGACAATCCCTTAACTGTGACCCAGCCCTGAGCTGCAGCAGCCAAAAATGCCAAGTTTGAAGCTGCATTAACAGAGGGATGGAATCAAGATCACATGAAATGTTAATCATGCCACTTTATAATGCCGTGGTAGGGCCACACTTGGAACACCGCATCCAGTTTTGGTCACCACGATGTTAAAAAAAAAAAAAAAGATGTTGAGATTCTGGAAAGAGTGCAGAGAAGAGCAGCCAAGATGATACGTAAACGATTGGAGGCTAAAACATATGGAAAATGGCTGCAAGAATTGAGTATGTCTAATTTAATGAGAAGAAGGACGAGGGGGTGGCGTGATAGCAGTCTTCCGATATTTGAAAGGCTGCCTCAAAGAAGATTGGGGGAAGGGGGAGTCAACTTATTCTCCAAAGCACCCGAAGGGAGGACAAGAAGCAACAGATGGAAACACATCAAGGAGAAAAAGCAGCTTAGAACGAAGAAGAAAAATATTCACAGTGAAAACAATGGACCAGTGGAACAGCTTGTCACCAGAAGTTCTGAGTGCTCCAACACCGGAGGTTTTTAAGAAGAAATTGGACAACCATTTGTCTGAAATGGTAGAGGATTTCCTGCCTGGCAAGGGGGTTGGAGTAGAAGACCTCCAAGGGTCCCTTCCAGCTCTGTTGTTATGTTATCTATTAGGTTATTCTTCAAAACACCAGAAGGCAGAATAAGAAGCAACAGATGGAAACTAATTCAGGAGAGAAGCAACCTGGAATTTAAGGGGGAATTTCCTGACAATGGAGAACAGTGAAGCAGTGGAACTGCTTGCCTCCAGAAGTTGTGGGTGCAGTGGAGGTTTTTAAGAAGAGATTTGTCTGGAATGGTCTAGGCCAGGGGTCTCCAACCTTGGCTCCTGGAAGCCTGGCGGACTTCAACTCCCAGAGTTCCACAGCCAGCAAAGCTGGCTGTGGAATTCTGGGAGTTGAAGTCCGCCAGGCTTCCAGGAGCCAAGGTTGGAGACCCCTGGTCTAGGCTAAGGGGTCTCCTGCTTCAGCAGGGGGTTGCTTCCAACTTCTGAGTTAGTGGTCCCTTCCAGCTCTGTTAATTCTGTCTTCTGGATGACATTATTTTGGGATGGAAGTGATTGAGAATAGATTTTTTTTTCCAGAAATACAATCTATTTTCTGCAAGGAGAGAGGATGTGGGTGTGACCCAAAAACTTTTCAAAATTCAAATTTGGTGCCTGTGGTTTGCCACCGGATGATCTCTCAGTCTCTGCTAGCTGCCTTAAAAACCGGAAGTTAGTCTTTCTTTCTTTCTTCCTTCCTTCCTTCCTTCCTTCCTTCCTTCCTTCCTTCCTTCCTTCCTTCCTTCCTTCCTTCTCTCTCTCTTTCTTTCTTTTTCTTCTTTCCTTCCTACCTCCCTCCCTTACATTCTCTTTCTTTCTTTCTTTCTTTCTTTCTTTCTTTCTTTCTTTCTTTCTTTCTTTCTTTCTTTCTTTCTTTCGTTTGTTCTTTCCTTCCTTCCTTCCTTCCTTCCTTCCTTCCTTCCTTCCTTCCTTCCTTCTCTCTCTTTCTTTCTTTTTCTTCTTTCCTTCCTACCTCCCTCCCTTACATTTTCTTTCTTTCTTTCTTTCTTTCTTTCTTTCTTTCTTTCTTTCTTTCTTTCTTTCTTTCTTTCTTTCTTTCTTTCTTTCTTCCTTCCTTTCTTTCTTTCTCTCTCCCTCCCTCCCTCCCTCCCTCCCTTCCTCCCTTTCTCTCTCTCTTTCTTAATCCAGTTTCAGTTTCGTTTTAGTGAGAAAAGGAAGGGGTGGGGGGGCGAGAAGGCCACCATATCACAGCACGACACACGTGTGCCCACGAGCGTCTTGTATTCTTCCCAGCAGGCTTTGTATCATCTGTTAGAAGGGGTGGGGAAGAAATCACTAGGGTTGGGGCTGGGAGTCTCGCAAATCTTGGCCCATCTGGGAAGCAAGCCATCCATCCCGTGGTCCTTGCAGAGGTATTTTTTTGGAGGGGTGGGGTGTGGCTGTGTGTCCTTCTGAGGTCTGATGGAGTCAAGTGATAATCAGAAATCCTAACTCTTCTCTGTTTTTCTTTCCTCCGCAGGGAATCGCTTCCCCTTCGGAGAATGAAGTCCTTGCCGGTAAATGATGCTTCTCTTTGGGCCTTGGTTGACTCCTTCAGGTTGGGGGGGGGGGTCTCTTGGGTGGGCTGTGCAGAGGAAACAGGGTTAGTCTAGCTAGGGTTGGGCAGCCATTGGTGGTGGTGGTGGGGCTGGGATGACTCCAATCACTGGGTTAGTCCGAAATCTGGGGTACCCGGCCGTGGTGCGATTCAGCTGGTTTAACAACTGTTTCGGGGAGCGTGCATGTCCGCGTGCTCTACGTTTAAAAAAGCCCATTTCCAACGGAATGACCTTCTACTGCATCCCCGGTGAGTAAAACAGCTGATTCACGGCAAACTGTTCTGCCATGTGAAACAGCTGTGCTAAAGAAGAAAAAAAACACACCCTGGGAAATAAAGCACAGGAGAGAGTAGGGGCAATTGGGACGGGGCCAAATGAGAGTAGGGGCAATTGGGACGGGTCCAAATTACTCGGTACCAGTTCGCTCGAACCGGTCCTACCTGGTAGAATCCTGGCGCCTGGGGAGCGAGGCCTCAACATGAGGAGTGGGCTTGATTCTCTGCCCCCAGGGTCCCCAATTCCCATGGCATGCCAGAAACGGGGTCCACACCAAGAAACAGATTCCCCCATCCGTGGGAATGCAGGCAGCACATGAAAAACCTCTCTCCATGGAACCGATCCCTGGGACCCAAAAGGTTTGGAGGGGAGGGCGCCGTTTTTCCCCACGGGGCCTGAGGGTCCAGGCAGGTGACGCCATTCGTCTTCATGCCTTGGATGTCTTTGTGATGTCTACTAGATCAAGAAGTCTCCAACCGTGGCAACTTTAAGCCTAGGAATTGAAGTCCGCCAGGCTTAAAGTAGCCAAGGTTGGAGATGTTAGAGCGTTTGGCAGTGTGACTACCTTTCTGAGACACATCACACAAAGACGTAGACAGTAACAGGGGTTTAATATACAACAGGTATATGCAGATAATATACACCAAGTGGTGGGATTCAGTCAGTTCGCACCAGTTCGGGAGAATCGGTTATTAAATTTTCTGAGCAGTTTGGTAAACTGGTTGTTGGAAGAAATCATTAGGGCAGAGAACCGGTTGTTAAATTATTTGAATCCCACCATGGATATACACGTGGTAGTAAAATACCTTTACGAACAAGCTTTCTTCTTCCTAACGCACGGAGAACTCCTGCACTGAATACTGATCACAAGGAAAGAGAATCATGCCCTTTAATGGCTGCCTTTTATATGTACACCTCTTAAGGGGAACTTCATTCTCCAGCCTTAAAGGGAAATACCCATACTCTGCTGAATCACTCTTGTTACATCAGCCAGACTTATATCAGATTCACAGCATCTAGCAGCTATTCACTGCTGGTCAGTTCTTACATCTTAATACTTTTAACAAGAGACCACTGTTCTATAGGCATATTAAAGAGAAGAAAAAAAAAGCTTTGCTTGCTGGGGAATTCTGGGAGTTGAAGTCTACCAGGCTTAATTGCACAGGTTGGAGGCCCCTATACTCGATCTCTACACCTCTGGGATCCTGAAGGAAACCATGAGTTGCAGGTTCCAGGAAAGGAGACCCAGGTTGCTGAATTGTTAGCGACAGGGAGTTTGCAGCGGCCCCCGTATTATTCGTGGCTGGAAATTTTAGCTTAGGGAGTCCTTGGCTTACGACTTGCAATTGAGCCCAACGTTGTTAAGGGAGACATTTGTTAAGTTGAGCCTTGTCCTGTTTTACGGCCTTTGTTGTCTCAGCTGTTAAGTAAATCTCTAATAAATTAGTAACCCGGTCATTAAGCACAATCGGGCTTCCTTGTTTGACTTTGACACCCCTTCTCCCCCGGGGATACTCATAAAAATAATCATAAATATGAACCAGTTAAGACCAAACACCTGAATTTTGCTTCCATGATCGTGGGGAATGCTACGAAGCTCGTAAGTGTGTGGGGGGGGGGAGGGGGGAACTGGTCGTAAGTCACTTTTTCCAGTGCCATCGTAACTTTGAACGGTCCACTAAGTGAAGTGTTGTAAGTTTGAGGACTGCCAGTAGTATACATCGCTGAAGAGGCCCATTTTCCTGCATGGGGAAGTGAATGGAGAAGGCCCTTTTTGGCAGCGAAAAAGAAAGTGAAACTGGGCCCTCCCAAAATGTGCTGATCTGGAGGCCTCTCTCTGTGCTGGGCCTCTCCTTGATCCCTTTGCAACCTTAGGTCTCCTCCTTCACCTGCTGATCTCTTCTCAGGTGAGGCTCCTGGGCTCCAGTCCTGTCCTTAGGAACATTTCACACTGCAAACAGTGCAACGGTCCTGGCCAGAACAACAACTTGGCTGCCCAAAATAGCATGGAAAATGTAAGTGGAGGGAAGGCTCCGTGCCTGGCCCCTCGCCTCCCTTCTCCTCTCACCTCCCTTCTCTCTTCCTCCCCTTCCTTCCTTTTCCTCTGTATCTCTGTATGTATCTCCCCTTCCCTGTATCTCTTCCCCTCCCTTTGTCGTCTCCTCTTTTACCTTCCCTTCTTCCCTTTCTTCTCCCTCCCTCCTCCCTCCTTTCCTTTTTCTTCTTTCTTTCCTTTCTTCCTTTCTTTTCCTTCCTTCCTCCCTCCCTCCCTCCCTTCCCGATGTAAGACTAAATTAGATTAACAGAGTTGAAAGGGACCTTGTAGGTCATCTAGTCCAACCCCCCGCCCAAGCAGGAGACCCTACACCATTTCTGACAAATGGCAATCCAATCTCTTCTTGAAAGTCTCAAGTGATGAAGCTCCCACAACTTCTGAAGGCAAGCTGTTCTTTCTTTCTTTCTTTCTTTCTTTCTTTCTTTCTTTCTTTCTTTCTTTCTTTCTTTCTTTCTTTCTTTCCTTCCTTCCTTCCTTCCTTCCTTCCTTCCTTCCTTCCTTCCTTCCTTCCTCCCTCCCTCCCTCCCTCCCTCCTTCCCTCCCTTCTTTCTTTCCTCCCTCCCTCCCTCCCTCTCCTTTGTACCTTCCCTTCCCTCTCCCACCTCCCTCCTCTCACCTCCATTTCCCGGCTTCCTAAATTCCAGCCTGCTTATCTTTTTCTCTTTTCTGCAGGAAGGGGCCATTTTTAAAAAGCCCTCCCGACCTACCAGCAGATCCTCTGGGGGGCAGGGAGAGAGGGCTCCCTTCGCCCAGAGACCAAATTCTGCCCCGCAGCTGATGGTAAGTGCAGGTTTCAAAGATGAAGTGGATTTTGGGTGCAGGCATGGCTTGGTGGGTATGGCAGAGGAAGGATATACTGCAAAATCCCATTTCCTCTCCACCCCACTAACCTGCTTTCCAGCTCCGTTCTCCTGTACAGGCAATCAAAGAAGACCCGGACAATCAGCTGGGACTCAATGGGAGACAGAGAAGAGATGGGGTTGGCGGGGCCAGTCAGAGGTGGGATTGGCTGGTTCTTCAGGAAAATCCCCCACCCCGTTTTTCCTATTGACTGATCATTCTTTATTTGGAATCGCAGGATATTGTCTTCAGCTCCATTCTCCGGGGGGGAGGGGGAGGAGAGAGAGAGAGAGAGAGAGACTTTTGGCTTCATGCAAGGAAAGCAGCAGAAGCAGCAGAAGTCTTTCTTTCTCTCTCCCAAACTCCACCAGAAATGAGTCTTTGTGAGTCTTGTCGCGCTGGCGCAGCCTCTTGGAGCAGGAGGCCTTGCAAGATCCCAAAGACTCATTTCTGGGGTAGTTTGGGGGAGAGAAAGTAAGACTTTTGCTGCTTTCCTTCCATGCAGCCAAAAGCAGAAGAAGAAAGAAGCAGAAAGTCCGGTGGCCAGGCGAGATAAATAGGGTTAATGGGGCAAGTTCCCCCCCTCCTCTCACTACCTCGTGTTGTTCGCAATGCGGGTGACGCATGCCTTGTATTCCCACAGGCCATGTGTGTGGCACAGCCTTGTGTTCCCACGCAGCCTGGATTAATTGCTTTGGGGGGGAGGGTGACATTTCTCTGTGGATCATCAAAATTTTCTCGTGGACCACCAGTGATCCCTGGCCCACCGGTTGGCGACCACTGATCGACCGAGACTCTCCCGTCATCCAGGTCATGGTTGTCCCAAAGGTGTTTTTTCAAAAGGCAACGGGACTTCCCTTTTTTTTTTTTTCCTTGAAGACATTTCGCTTCTCATCCCAAAAGCTTCTTCAGTTCTGTCCGAGTGGTCCATTCAGTCAGAACGGAAGAAGCTTCTGGGATAAGAAGCGAAACCTCTTCAAGCAAAAACAAAGGAAGTCCTGTTGCCTTTTGAAAAAAAAAAAAAAAAAGCACCTGGTTTGGCCGCAGTTCCCAGCTGAATCACCTTGATTTCTCAGCCAGTGGGAGATGGCAGGCACCCCATTGGAGAGCTCCAGCTGAGCCATTCTCAGGACAACGTGATTGCCTGGGAAATAGACAACGAAAGCCCAGGGTGCCATCCTTATGGATCCTTGCTCTTCAGTTCTGCAGCCCTGAGAAGGAGAACGTCCATCCCGAGAGCCCGATCTACCTCCGCCGTTCCTCCTTGACGTCCTTCATGAACGATGAAGACGACGATGGGTTTCTGGAAGTCCTCAACGAAGAGGAGCTGAAGGTAAGGGTACTTCTCAGGAGGGCACCTGTTTGGGGTTACGGCAGGTGAGGAGGCGTTGTCTGGACATTGGCTGGCTCTTGAAATATACCAGGAAGCAACCATAATTGGGACCTTTGGACCGTCCGTCACTAAGTGAGGTGGCTTAGTGAATCTGGCTTCCCCCTTTGCTGACCTGAACGTCGCAAAAGAGGATCACCCTGACCCTGGGGTACTGTAGCCATCATAAATAGGAGTTGGTTGCCGAGCAGCTTCGATTGCATGACCGCCGGGATGCTGCACCAGTCGTAACTGTGGGAAACGGGTCACACGTCCCTTTTTTCAGGGCTGTTGTAACTTAAAACAGTCACTAAATGAACAGTTGCGTTATAAAAATGATTCAGTAAAGGAACTACACAGACAAACCATAGGCAATAACTTTACTTTGAGATCAGAGTTTTATTTCACGAGCAATTTGGAACAGGAAAAGCCATCATAACACAACTTATATCAATAATCCATTGCTATGAGGTCCAGAGACCGTAGCCAACTCCAGAAACGGTAGCTATTATCAGTGGCTGTCATGCCCCTGGTGGAGACTGACTCTGGGGGAGAGGAGGAACAGCCGACAGGGAGTGGAAGTGAGGCTCTGGAGGTTGTGGAGGAAACTGGGGAAGGGCAGAGGCCGGCTGGGCAGTCAGAGGCCCATCCCCTCTCTATCCTAGGGCATGCAGGGAGGAGAGGATAAGGGAGAGATGTGATCTACGGGGGAGGAGAGGGCCTTGATCCTCTTTGTGGGCTGCAGCTGTGACAACTGGATAAGAGGATGGACATGCGTATGGGCAAGCGCTGGAAACAAAGCATGGAAGTATCTCTAGTTTATGGTTCCTCTCTGAGTTTGGCGTCCTTCCCAGTGTATGTTCTGATATCTGTGGATGTCTTCAAGCCCTTATCTTGCCTGGTTTGTGTTGTTTTTTCCCCCTTCTTCTTGTAACTGCTCGTGTGGGAGTTTTTTGTCTCCAGTCAAGGATATTTGGAGCTTGGAAGCAAAGTGAAGGAATAAAAGGGGCTTCACCTGTTTTTTGTGACTACATTTATTTTGTATCCCATCCTGGGTCATCACAGTGGCCCTGATTTGAGATTTACCCCCTTCTTTTATACCTCTGAAGCTCACTGTGATGATCCACGGCATGACACAAGCAACAAAGTCACGAAAGCAACAAAGAAATAGGTAAAGTCCCTTTAATAGCTCCAACTTGGCCCCCAATATCCAGTTATCCTCAGCTGGAGATCAAACTTTTCCAAAAACAGTCTACAAAGGGAAGAAATGCAGTCCATCCCAAAGTACAGATAAATTTAAAAAAAAGCAACACAAACCATGCTGAAGTAATTAACATGACAGGCCAGGATAATAAATTGCAGGCTTCCAAAAGATGAGGAAGCACACACAGTTGGGAGGATGCCAAAACCCAGAGAAGCCTCGACAAAGATAATGCACACTTTGCTTCCAGTAAGGTGTTGTGTGCAAATGCCCTTTTTATATCCTGTTCTCCCAGCTGCAACTAATGAAGGGATCAGGGCCTTTTCTCTCCCGTAAGCTATGTTGCTCCCTTCTCCATTCCTCTCTGCATACCCTAGGATGAAGAGGGGGTGGCCCTGGGTCTTCCTCCGAATGCCCAGCCGGATTGTGCCCTTCCCCTGTTTCTCCCACAGCCACCGGAGCCACACTTCCACTCCCTGTCAGCTGCTCAATCTCCCCCTCAGAATCAGACTCCCACAAGGACATGCCACTCACCTAGTATATAATCTTACTATTCCCTCATACTGTCCATCGCTTAATACCGACTTGGAGGTAAATGCCAACTCGCTTATCATCTGCTACTTTCAGTACCCCTTTTTCTCAATGTCCCAGACATTCGCGATCCGAAATAGCTCTTATTTTTGATTCTCCAGCAAAGAGATGCTGTTTGCAGAAGTAGCGGATAGAAACAGAGATTGCTATTCCTGCAAATTCAGCTCAGCAGATTGCAAATATTTTGCCACGCTGGCGAAATCAGCTCAGCCGGCGTTATTATATATTGTTAATTTGAGGCCTTCAATTAAATTGAGGCCTACACCAACTTTAGGGCCTAGTTCTCTTCTCACAGTTGTAAGTCGAGGGGTGCCTATTTTATTTTATTTTTTAAAATGTGCTGGTAAACATCCGGGAAAGGATGGACTCTACTTGCCCGTTGCAAGCAAGAGATGGTGTGGGAATGAAAAGATATGGTCCCCCTGGGCTGCTGTGTCCATCCCAATGTCCTTTCCCTCCCTGTCTTTCCTTTTCCAGGGTGATGGTGACCTCCCTTCAGGCATGGAGAACCTGCTGACGGCACCCCTGGTGAAAACAAATGTTGAACCCGGTCAGGTGTGTAAGGTCCTTTGCTGTTGTGGAAGGAGGGTGTGCGGAAGAACAGTTTTCTTATGCGAATTGAACAGATAACAGATAGTCAGGGTTGGAAAGGGACCTTAGGTCATCTAGTCCAACCCCCCCCCGCCCAAGTGGAAGACCCTACACCATTTCTGAAAGATGGGAGTCCATTCTCTTCTTGAAAGTCTCAAGTGATGACTCTCCCACAACTTCCAAAGGCAACTTCTGTTCCATGGGTGGACTGTTCTTCCTGTCAGAAAGTTTCTCCTTATTTTCAGATTAAATCTCTCCTTGTTCAGTTTCCATCCATTATTCCTTGTCTGGCTTTCGGGTGCTTTAGAAAATAGCTTTACCCCTTCTCCTCTCTGTGGCAGCCCCTGAAATATTGGAAGATGCTATTCTGTCTCCCCTGGTCCTTCTCTTCCCTAGACTAGCCATGCCCAGTTCCAATAATGTTCTTCATATGATTTAGTCTCCAGTCCCCTAATCATCCTGGTTGCTCTTCTCTGCACTTTTTCTAGAGTCTCAACATCTTTTTTATAATGTGGTGACCAAAACTGGATGCAGTACTCTAGGTGTGGTTTTACTAAGGCTTTATAGGGTGGTATTAGTACCTCCCTTGATCTCGATTGTATCCCTCTGTTAATGCAACCTAGGATTGCATTGGCTTTTTTGACTTCTGCTGCACACTGCTGGCTCCTATTTAGCTGGTTGTCCACTCAGACTCCAAGATCCCTCTCCCAGTTCCTGCTATTGAGCCTGGTTTCACCCAGTCTATATGGGTCCTTTTGTTTTTTCTTGCTTAGTTTGAGCAGGTAGGTCCTGCGACATTGTGGGGTCGGGTGTCACGCATTTCTTGCTGCCCTGTCTTGGGTGGTCCACAGTGGTGAAATGCTATTGGTTCAGCAGAACTGGGTGTTAGGGATATACCCCAGCAGAATGTGCACAGCAGTCAGGCAGTCAGGTGAATATGAGAGAAAGTGTTTTTTAGTTTACACAACTCAGTAAAAACAGATACACTGTCTTAGTTGAATAGTTTATTCCATTCAGAGTTTAGCAGGGTCAAACAGTCCAAATATAATTCAATAGTGTTCAGTCAGGTCAGTCCGGAGATTGTTCAATTGCAAAAATCCAGTGTCAAAAAAAAAGGTCAGTTAACTTACAAAGTCAATCCATAAATCAGTCCAGTAAATATCTTCTCACAGTAGATTAGATATGCAGCATTCAAAACTCTTTCCTCCTTCGACATCAGCAACAGGGAACACGCAGAACAATCAATCATCAATCCAGCAGTAATTCAGGTTCTCTTACGGCACCCAAATTATATCATTTAGAGTTTAAAAGTGAAAACACATTTAAACTTTGCTATCATGGTTTATATATTATTTACCCAAACAACGTTAGGTAACTATGGTTATTCCTAACACTGGTAATAAAAAAAGCTCCGACGATCAGCTGAGTGTAGAAAGAAGAGAAAAATATAGGATCATCCCTCCCACTTGTCCCTGTGCTTTTCTGTTCTTTATCCTCTCAACTAATTGGCGCAGCAGAGCCTCAGCTGGTGTTTGGAAAGCGGTATGCAGGTTAGGTGCATGCGCGAAGTCTTCCTCCTCCTCCTCCTCTTTTTTCTCCATCATCTACCGGAGCCCTCCATTTCATCTGTGTTTCCTCCTTTGTGCAGGTGAGGTCCAGGTGCCAACGCCTCTTCCGGTCGCCCTCCATGCCAAGCAGTGTCATCCGGCCCATCCTGAAACGGCTGGACCGGGCCCAGGAGAAAGACACCCCCGTAAACACCAAGCGGCGGAAGAGTCTCAACGGCAACGCCATTGTGGAGAAGCCGGAAGAACCGGTAAGGGGTGGGGGGGTGAGGTTCCTTTGTTGTACCTACCGCAAACCCCAGGACCTGAACCCCACAACAGCCGCTTGTTCAGGATTCCGGCAATGACCCCCATTTAAATCATGAGTCTTGAGCCAGACTTCCTAAACTTCAACAGGATTTATTGGGAGTTAACCATGCCAGCATTGCGTGGGGTGTAGCCGACTCTGAGACACATCATTCATTGTCACCCTTGACCCAGGTTTTCCCTCCACCCCCTGGGTGTATCCTAATTCATATTCTCCAATGGGATACCTCCATAGCCAAGAGTCATCCATCATGTTCTCCAGTTAGAATTTTGCACGGCAGAAACTTCAGTCACCTAGTTACTATCTTTGAAAACCTTTATGGAATGCAGTTTCGGTTTGCAAGCGGCTGCACTGCTCCCCCCTCCCTTTCTCTAAAAAGACCAGAGAAATATTTTATGAGTTGACACCGCTGCTGCTGCCTCCTTGGGTTTATTACAGAAAGGAAGGACTAGGGGAGACATGATAGCAGCCTTCCAGTAGATGGAGGGCTGCCTCCCAAAAGAGGGGGGTCAACCTATTTTCCAAAGCACCTGAGGGCAGAGAAGAAACAATGGATGGAAACTAATCAAAGAGAGAAGCAACCTCGAATTGAGGAGAAACTTCTTAAGAGTGAAGACAATTCACCAGTGGAACAGCTTGCCACCAGAAGTTGTGGGTGCTTCAACACTGGAGGTTTTCAAGAAAAGACTGGAAAGCCCCCTGTCTGAAATGGTGTAGCTCTCCTGCTTGAACAGGGGGTTGGACTAGAAGACCTCTAAAGTCCCTTCCAGCTCTATTCTGATTGGATTCCCAGCAGGGACGCACAGACTCCAGGGAGGGAGGCAAATTGGCAGCTGTGAGTGGGGGGCAGGAGGGCTTCCAAAAGAGAACGTGGGGAGGCCATCGCATTCAGGGCCCCAGTTCTGTCTGCAGGAGGATCGTGCTAAAAAAGATCTCCAAATCCTTTGCAGCTGGATTTAGTTGAATGGCGTCCTTTTTCTGGCCATCTCCGTCGTGTGGTTGGGCCACCCTTAATAGGCCGCTGAAGAGGATGCTTTGAGGGGCACCAGAGAGAGCTGTCCAACGGGGGTCTCCTCGGGGCATGGGTCAACCTACGGGAACGTCTCAAGAACCCTTTCGGGCTTCCAACGTGGAGGACTATCTTGGGCTGGGTGGACCTCTGATGTCCCTGTGTCCTGTTCTTCTAGACACCTCGGCTGGTGCGCTCCCGTTCTTGCTGTCCCTTGGAGATTGCCAACATCTTGGACCAAGACCAGCGTGAGCTGATTGGCGACTTCTCCAAGGTATTGGCAGAGAAGAAGGTCCCTCATTGACGACTTCTCCCTGGAGCAAGTTGTGGATCAGGGTGGGACTCATCTGTTGGCTCAGGGTAGCCATGGCAATCGATGGCCACCTTTGCTCTCCTCTCTTAGGCTTACGTCCTCCAGACGGTGGAAGGGAAACATCAAGATCTCAAGTACATTTCTCCAGAAATGGTAAGGAAAAGACCCTCAAGGTCTGTTCTTCTCGAGAACATCCATCTTAAAGCAGGCCGGCTGAGGGATTCTGGAAGTCCACCCCTCTTAAAGCCTGCTGGCTCGGGGGTTCTGGGAGTTGAAGTCCACCCCTCTTAAAGCCTGCTGTCTGGGGGATTCTGGGAGTTGAAGTCCACCCCTCTTAAAGCCTGCTGTCTGGGGGATTCTGGGAGTTGAAGTCCACCCCTCTTAAAGCCTGCTGTCTGGGGGATTCTGGGGGTTGAAGTCCATCCCATTAAAGCCTGCTGTCTGGGGGATTCTGGGAGTTGAAGTCCACCCCTCTTAAAGCCTGCTGTCTGGGGGATTCTGGGAGTTGAAGTCCACCCCCCTTAAAGCCTGCTGTCTGGGGGATTCTGGGAGTTGAAGTCCACCCGTTCCCCAGCCAGCATACTTTAAGAGCGATGGACTTCCACTCCCAGAATCCCCTATTGCAAAAGAGACCTGAGACATGGGCTTCTTTTAAACCCTCTCTTTGCCTGCAGATGGTGGCTGTACTGACCGGCCAGTTCAACAGCCTTATTGAAAACTGTGTGATTGTGGACTGTCGATACCCGTATGAATACGAAGGTGGCCACATCAAGGTTAGTTCTCCAGCTGCAGCTGAATGAGGCAGAAGCAGAAATGGTATTCAGGTGGTTCTGACCAGTTCTAGAGAACTGGCAGTGGAAATTTTGAGTAGTTTGGAGAACCAGCCAATCCCACCTCTGACTGGCCCCCGCCAACCCCATCTATTCTCTGTCTCCCGAGTCCTGATTGGCTTGGGTCTTCTTTGGTTGTCCTGCAGAGGAGAATGGAGCTGGAAAGCAGGTTAGTGGGGTGGGGAGGGAAAGGGGATTTTGCAGTATCCTTCCCCTACCACGCCCACCAAGCCACGCCCATAGAACCAGTAGTAAAAAAAAAAATTTGAATCCCACCACTGAGTAGAAGGGAAGATGGTAACCTCTTGGGCAGGCTGGCACCTGGTCCAGAAATGGGCACAACGCCTGCCTAACTCTGGGGTTCTTGAGACAAACTGGAGTTCAGGACCTATCACTCCCAGCCAGTTGATTTTGGGGCAGGAGAAGCATAAAAAAATTGGTTGCGGTTGTTCCGGGGGGGGGGGGTGTTTCTAAAAGCCCCCTCCCCATGTCTGAGGAAAAAGGAATGGCAGGAGGAATATCCTCCCCCAAGATCAGTCAGATACAGGCAGTCCTCGACTTACAATGGTTCATTTAGTGACCGTTCAAAGTTCTAATGGCACTGCAAAAAGGGCCCTATTGTCAGGATTCCAGCAATCGCCCTAATGAAATCATGATTCTCGAGCCAAACTTCAAAAAACTTCAAAGGATTCATTAAGAGGCGACATACTGGCACTGCCCTGTATGAAGCCAACTCTAGCATACGCCATTTACAGTCCCCTGTGACCCTGTTTCCCCACTGGGTGTGTCATCAATCAGATTCTCCAACTGAGCATGTTCACGGGCTAGGTGTCATCATTCACCTTATCCAATTAAATATATTCACCGGCAAAAGCTCTGGTAGTTTAGCTACAATCTTTTAAAGATAAGAGTTGGAATGTACTTTCGTTTTGCTGCACTGCTCTTCCAGATTTCCTTCCTTCTCCCACCCCCCACCCCGCCATTTTTTTATGGCAACTACTAAAAGAGGCACAGGCATGTTTTATGAGTTGACATTTATCTCCTTTTTTCACACTTACAACGGCTGCAGCCTCTCCATGGTCACGTGATCAAAATACAGTCTCTTGGCACCTGACTCACAGGTGGGGGGGGTGTCATGTTGATCCTGGGGTCATTTGATTTCTTTCCCCTTTTGCGACCTTCGGAGACGCAGAATCGACGGGGAAGCCAGATCTGCTCAGCAACCGTGTTGCTAGCGTCACGGCTGTAGGGATTCGCTTAATGACTCTGGCAAAAGAGGTCACAGAATGGGGCCAAATTCACTGATCCAATTGTCTCGCTTAGCGATGAAAGGTTTGGGGCTCAGCTCAGCGGTGGTTGTAAGTTGAGGACTTCCTGTAAAGCAGGGGTCGCCAACCTTTTGGACCTCAGGGACCACCAAACTCATCATTTTAAATCCCGCGGACCAGAGACCCTGGGAAAATCCCCCCCAAAGTCTGCAGGAATATCCCCCACCCTGTTTTCCTACCTGATCGATCATTCTTTACTTGGGATCGCAGGATACCGTCTCTAGCTCCGTTCTCAGGGGGAGAGAGAGAGAGAGACTTTTGGCTTCATGCAAGGAAAGCAGCAGGAGCCGCAGAAGTCTTTCTTTCTCTCCCCCAAACTCTGCCAGAAATGAGTCTTTGTGAGTCTTGGCGCGCTGGCGCAGCCTCTTGGAGCAGGAGGCCTTGCAGGGTCCCAAAGACTCTATGGAGATTCTCAAGTCATCAAGGCTCAGGGTTTTGAAGACTAGTCTTACTGGTTTTTCTTTGAAGTCATTTCGCTTCCCATCCAAGGAACTTCTTCTTCGGCTCTTGACTTCCCCACCATCTAGCCTGAGCTGAAGAAGCTTCTTGGATGAGAAGCGAAATGTCTTCAAAGAAAATTAACCAGCGGAACAGCTTTCCATTAGAAGTTGTGGGTGTTCCAACACTGGAGGTTTTTCAGAAGAGACTGGACAGTCACTTGTCTGAAATGATATAGGTTCTCCTGCTTGAACAGTGGGCTGGACTAGAAAACCTCCAAGACCCCTTCCAGCTCCTATTCTTTTTCTATTCTGTTCTATCCTATCCTATCCTATTCATCATCTAATTCTATTCCATTCCATATTTTCTTTTTTTTTAAATAAAGTTTTATTGTTTTTTAAGACAAACATAGACAAACAAAACATAAAAACATCAAGCCATCTTCCATATATATACATACAGTGTGTCGGTTGGTTTACAGATTGTTTTGTGCTCCCACTTTGTAGTCTTCAATTACAATTACATTATATATATTCTCATATTGTCAATCAAATATTCCTAAATACATTAATATCATTATTAATCAATCATTTGACTACACTATTATTCATTCATGCTTTATAAGATAATCCATATTTTATTTAATTTGTTTTGTGACAGTTCATATTATCATCTTAGATCTATCCTACAATCATTTTGTAGATATGATAAAAAAATACATTTCTATATATTCCTTATGTTCTAAAAATCTACATATTTCATTACCATGTTTTATTGTCTAACCATTGATAGAATAGATCCCAAATTTTATAAAATTGTTTATCATTTTGTTCTCTGATTTCAAATGTCAATCTACTCATTTCAGCACATTCCAGTATTTTCTTAATAATTTCCTCCTGTGAAGTTACTTTCTCGTTTTTCCAGTTTTTGGCAAATACAATCCTAGCTGCTCTTAATACATTTACAGTCAGGTATTTCAATTATTTACTATATATTTCAGGTAAAATTCCTAGTAAAAATAACTGGTTTCAAGTCTATATGCTTTTTTGTCATTTTTTCCAACCATGTGTGGATTTTAGTCCAATATTTTTTGGCATCTGCACAACTCCAGCACATATGGTAATATGAGCCAGGTAATTGATGACATTTCCAACATTTTTCAGATTTATTCTTGAACATTCTTGCTATTCTTGTTGGGGAAAAATGCCACCTGTAAAACATCTTATACAAATTTTCTTTATATGCTGTTGACAATGTCATTTTATAGTTTTGAGAACACAATTTTTGCCATTTCTCTAGATCAATCCCATATCCAAAATTCTTCCCCCAAGCAATCATTGTTTCTTTAACTTGTTCTTCTAATTTAATTTCTCATAGATATCCATACAATTTTTAATTACCTTTTCATCAGTACCTGTCAAAATCTTATCTAAATCAGTCAATTTATCATAGTAACCGTCTGTTTTAGCATCTTTATTATACCTTGAATGTATTTGCGCATATGAAAACCAATCATCTTTATACCTTGTTCTTCTAATTTTTGCATAGATTTAAGTTCACCCTTTTCATTCAATATTTCACCATATCTGTTTGTTCCTTTTTGTATATTATAGAATAAGAAAAAGCTTCAATAGTCAATAGCCAGACTGGAATTTTCAAATAACATTGTCTTTTTATCTTCTCCCAGTTTAACCACAGAGACTCCTGTATATAATGTCTTCTAAAGTACCCCTGTGTTTTAGTTCCTTTATTTCATAAAAAAGCATGCCACCCCAACAACAGATCATGTCCTTCTAGTGTCAACAATCTAACATTTCTTAATGTTATCCATTCCTTAACCCACATCAAATTTGTAGCTTGGTAGTACAACTCCCAATTAGGCAAACCAAACCCTCCTCTTATTCTAGCATCTTGCAAAAGTTTTAATTTTATTCTCGCTTTCTTACCTTGCCAAATGTATTTCAACACAATTTTATTTAAATCTTCAAAATAATCTTTTCCAAGCCCAATTGGAATTGTTTGAAACAAATATAAAATTCTGGGTACCCATTTCACCAAATCTAGCGCTATCTGCTGCTTAAATTTAATATAGTTATTCTCTTTTAGTGTACCACATCTTGCTGTCAAATGTATCACCAAGTACTTGATCTTATTCGTGACCTCAATTTTTAATATATCCGCCAATTCTTCCTTTTGTCTTGATAACATATTCTTTGTCAAAATCTTTGTTTTGTCTTTGTTTATTTTCAAACCAGCCACCTTCCCATATACCTCTATCTTTTCTATCAATTTTAATGCTGTTTCTAGTGGGTCTTCTAAAATAAAAACCAGATCATCTGCAAATGCTTGCAATTTAAATTCTTTTTTAATTTTCATCCCTTTTATGTCCTTTTCTTCTCTAATATTTCTGTTTAGCACTTCCAAGGTTAACACAAACAACAAAGGTGACAGTGGGCACCCTTATCTTGTTCCTTTTCTTATATCAATAGAGTCCATTAATTCTCCCTCTGTCATTACCTTTGCTGTTTGTTTATGATATATAGCTTCCATTGTTTGGATGAATTTTTTACCGAAACCCATCTGTTCCAGCTGTCATAACATGAATGGCCAATTCACATTGCCTTCTGTGCACCTCAGAATACCAAAGCCATTTGTTTTTCAGGGTGTGCCTCATAGTATTCCAAAGTGTCCAAAATTACTCTCATATTATCTTTAATTTGTCTCTTTGGCAGAAATCCATTTTGGTCAGAGTGAATAAAATTATTTAGGTATTTTTTAAATCTTTCTGCCAATATTGAAGCAAAAATTTTATAATCTGCATTTAGTAGGGAAGTAGATCTGTAATTCTTGATTTGTAATGGGTCGGCCTCCTCTTTTGGGACAAGTGTAATATAACCTTCTGACCATGATTTAGTTATCTTCTTCTTTGACATAATTTCATTCATGACTTCTAGCAATGGAAGATTCAATGATTCTTGTAGTGTTTTATAAAATTCCGCCCGAAGTCCCTCTGGGCCTGGTGCTTTCCCATTATTTTGCTTCTTAAGTGCTTCAGTTAACTCCATCATCGTTATATTGCTTTCTGACATTATTTCAATCTCTTTAGGTATCTGGGGTAGGTTAGCATTCTGTAAGTACTGTTTAACTCTTTCATTATCAATATTCTCTTCTCTGTATAGTTTCCCATAATCTCGTATAATTTCCTTCTCCTTACTTCCATAGCAAACTTGGCCTTGATCATCTATTAATTGCAATATTTTCCTTGATTCTTTCTCCTTTCTCAGTTTATATGTTAACCGTCTACCTGGTTTATTTGCATCTTCAAAATAGTTCTGTTTCGCACCTCTGATTTTCTGTGCTAATTCTTTTTTTTCCATTAGTCCCATTTTATGTTTAATTATGTCCATTTTTAACTTAATGTCCTTTTTCTGTGGCATTTTCTGTAACTCTTTTTCAAGTTCTTTATACTCATCCTATAATGTCTTAGAGGCTAGTCTTTTCGTGGTATTTCTTTTCCTTGTATAGTCTATTATCAAGCCTCTGGCATATGCCTTCATTGTATCCCATACGTTCTGCATTGATGTGTCTTCTTTTTATTTTCTTAAAGCCAGTTCTTTCTCCATCCTCTGTATGAAGTCATTTTCTTTTAATATTGTATTGTTTAACGTCCATCTAGATCTTCTTTGTCCTTTCCATTTAATTGTCATTGGATTATGATCTGCCCAAATACTTGTTTCAATATTTATTTCTTGCATATTGGCTAACAATTTTGTTGACATCCATATCGTATCTATTCTGGACCATGATAAATGTCTGTTTGAATAGAAGGTGTATTGTTTAGTCTTAGCATTTCTTTCTCTCCATGCATCTTTTAGGTTTATTTCATCTGTCATTTTAAAAAAGGATTTAGGGAGAGACTTTCTGTTTTGCTTTGTTGTTTTCTGTGTTGTATAGTCCAATTTATTGTCTACAATTCCATTGAAATCTCCTATCATAACTATATTAGCATAGTCCAATTCAATTATTTTCATATGTAGTTTTCTATAAAATTCTTCTTGATTGTCATTTGGGGCATAGATTGCAATCAGGAGTGTTTTCATGTTATTGTCCATTATTTCCACCATTAATATTCTTCCATCATCATCTGTATCAATAAATTTCACTGGGATAATATATTTAATGTATAAAACCACTCCTCTTTTCTTGCATTGTGTCAAAGAAGTAAATATTTTCCCTGACTTTGGCTGTATCAACAGTTGTTCATGTTGCCTTATATGTACTACTTGTAGACAGATTGTATCAAATTTTAATTTCTCTAATTTATGAAAAGTTTTCCTTCTTTTAGCAGTTGAATTAAGTCCATTTATGTTAATTGTATTCAGCTTTTTCTCTTCCATGTTTATACTTTATAATTAGGTTTAGCAGCTCTTGTAGATCTTGGTTCACGTTGTTCCTTAACTTCCACCTTTCTACCTACTGCACCTTCTTCTTTTTCAGTCGCCATTTGGCAGTCCTCTTGGAATTCAATTAGTGACATTTCTTTTTCTGTCTCCTCCACTCTCCCTCCGAAGTATTCAGTATAAAACAATTCAGCTTTCTCAATTGAGTCAATTCTGTGTCTCTATTCTTGCCAATTGAACATTAAACCTTCTGGAATCAGCCATCTATTATTCACCTCTTTTTTAAGTAGGATTTTAGTCAGGAATCGGTATTCTCTTCTCATTTTTCTCACTCTTCTAGGCACTTGTTTCAGGACTACAATCTTCTTATCTTTATATTTCAATGTTTTCTCTCTTGCCACCTGTAATATTTGTGTTTTAATGGCTTTCTTTGTAAATCTGATGTGAACTTCTCTTGGTAAGCTATTTCTCATTGCATATCTTGTGAAGACTCGAAAAACCTCGTCTACTCCATCCATCATCTTCTCTTTGGTTATTTCCAGAGCTTCAGCCAAGATTTCTATCATCATCTCAGTTAAGTTTTGTCCCTTTTCTTCCTCTATGTTTTGAAATCTGAGATAAAATTCTGATCTATCCATCTCCCATCTCAGCATCCCACTTTTATCTTGTTCAACCACTGTTAATCTGTCATCAATATCTCCAATCTTCTTATCTCTTTGTTTATCTTCAGTTTTTTTGAACTTCTCATCATATTTCATCATCATTTGTTGAATATTCTCCAGCTTTTCATCAGTTTTTTTCTATTCTCCTTTCAATATTCTCTGTTCTTGCTTGTATGCTTTGAATTCCTTGCATTATCACCTGCAATGTCACCGTTTTCTGTTCTTTTTCTTGCTGTAACATCGTCTGTATTGAGCATTGTCCTCTAGATGGTGAAGAGGAAGAAGTAGGAATTGAAGAACCAGACACTGTTAATTTCCTGCTCATTTTGGACAATTCAAAATCTTCAGGTTCTTCTAAACCTTAATCCACTCGTGAAATAGCCCATTGTAAATCCAAGTAAAAATAGTGGAAAAGAAGAAACAAGATAGAAGGAAAAAGATTTCTTCAGGTTCTTGTATACCTTAATCCAATCACTGAGTTAAATAGCAGTAAAAGCTCAAAAAAGGGGGAAAAAAAACCCATAAACAGAGAAAGGAAAAAAAAAATGTTAAATTGTAAAAGGCAGAAAAATAAAAAGGAAAAAAAATAAAAAGGAAAAGGAATTTCTTCAGGTTCTTCAACACCTTAATCCAATTAGAAAGTGTCAGGTATGAAAAAGTATACAAAAAAAAAAAAAAACCAATATGGAGGGTAGATAAAAAATACAGGAAAGGGAGAGAGAGAAAAACAAAAAGCCTACTTCCTTAAAAAAAAAAGAAGGAAAACATTAATACTAAGGCTTTACCTTTAAAATAGAATGCAAAAGTAAAAATTGGGCTCCAAAAGCAGAAAGAAAGACAAAAGCAGGTTCCAAGAATCCAGAGATCCAAATAACTATTAGAAATAATAAGCTTGATCAGGAAGGGGTGTGAGGAATAGCCCAACTTAAAAAAGAGAAAAAGAAGACACTGCTCCTATTTGGTTATCCAAGGCTTTCATTAATGTTTATAGCTCTCTTCTCTAGAATCTTACCATCTTTTTTCTGTATACTTCAACACCAGACTCCAGCTATTGATAGAAACCCAGAAGAGCACCTGCAATAACACTCTCCCATGCTCTTCCTTCTATCTTATCAGACAGGCTCAAAGTCCTTCAAAAGAAGTCTGAATTCTTTCTCAGCTTTGTCTGGTCGAAAGAGAAAAAAAGAGAAACAATATTTTTAAGCCTCGAGTTGGCAGTGTAACAAAATTTCCTCTGTTTTCACTTTTCCCCTGCTTTTCCAAACAAATTATTATAAAAAAGTTAATGAAAAAGTAAAAAGGGTTTCAAAAAAAAAAAAAAAGGCTAAAAGGGGATCTCTAGCCTAAAATATTGTAAAGAGAAAAAGGAGAAGAAACAAAAATGAAAAATAAGATAGAAAAAAAGACCAGTCCAGTTTAAAGTAAAAAAATCGTATTTATATAGGTTCAGCAAAAAAAAAGAAAGAAAAAATTAATTTGACTTCCCGTTTAAAATCGCCGCTTAATTACTTCTGAGATTTTACAGATTCTTTCTTTTCCTTAGGGTGTCCTTTCAAATCTTAAAGTAAAGAAAAAATTCTCACCAAACCGGCACACTTTCTCTTTCCGTTCTCTTCCCTTTCGGAGCTGTCCCAAATTCAGTAGCTTTAATGGCTGCCTCTTTGCCCCTGGCAAAAAGAGCTTCTCCTGGCTCTACCGGGGACTTTGCGGTATCCCTGGGATCGACAGGATGCGCATTCACCGTCTCTTCGGGACGGTTTAGATTAGTTTGGACCGTCCAGGAGCAGATATCGGCAGTGATCTCAGACCTCCAAGATCGCATGCCGTATCATCGAGACACCAGCTCGGCCCCCTCATTCCATATTTTCTATTCTATTCTATTCTATTCTATTCTATTCTATTCTATTCTATTCTATTCTATTCTATTCTATTCTATTCTATTCTATTCCATTCCATTCCATTCCATTCCATTCCATTCCATATTTTCTGTTTCAGTCCATTCCATTCCATATTTGCTATTCCATTCCATATTTGCTATTCTCTTCCATATTTTCTATTTCAGTCCATTCCATTCCGTATTTTCTATTCCATCCCATTCCATTCATTCCATTTTATTCTCCTGGTGGGGAAAGGGACAGAAAAAGCAACCTGCCATGCTGGTTGGTGTGTAGATTCGCCATCCCGAATCCCGTTTGTGATACTGTTTGGCTGTAAAACTTCCCTTTCCTTATGTGGGGAGGGGAGGGGCGCGAATATTTGGGAGAGAAAGAAAAAAAATACCTAAAATTCTGAGTGTTGCAGTCCATGAGTCATTAAGACTCCCCGTTTCCCCCTCTACCCCCAGTCTATTTAAACGTTTTGGGGAGCAGCTTCCTAAATGAGGAACCCCTCTTCCTGCTTGGTTTTTGCAGGGTGCTGTGAACCTCCCCCTGGAGAAGGACGTGGAAGACTTCCTTCTCAAGAAGCCCATGGTGCCCGCCGATGCTGCCAAACGGATCATTGTGGTTTTCCACTGCGAGTTCTCCTCGGAAAGAGGGCCCCGGATGTAAGTCTTCCCTCCCGCCCGCTTGTTTTGGGGACCTGACTCATCACTCCGGTTGCACCCCCTGAGGCTCAAAGGCTAACAAGCTGTTGGGAAGAGCAAACATTGCCCGGGGGAATCTCTGCAGGGCATGCTCAGCCACCACCGCCTCCTTCTCCCACTGAGGTGCCATCCAAGCTCTTTCGCCTTACAAAAGCTGAGCTGGCTTTGTGCTGTTCCTGTTGTGGCCTGTCGGCCGCCAGCCCCTCCAGCAGCCAAAAAGGAGGAGGAGGAGGAGGAGGAGGAGGCGTGGGAGTCAGGGCCAGCATCAAGGCAACCTGGGAGGGGGAAGAGAGAATGGAGCTGGCAGAGAGAGAGAGAGAGAAGGAGAGAGAGAGGGAGGGAGGGGGAGAGAGAGGGGGAGAGAGCGAGAGGAGAGAGGGAGGGAGGGGGAGAGAGGGAGGGGGGGAGAAAGGGAGGGAGGGGGAAGAGAGAATGGAGCTGGCAGAGAGAGAGGAGAGAGGGAGGGAAGGGGAGAGAGGGGGAGAGAGGGAGAGGAGAGAGGGAGAGGAGAGAGGGAGGGAGGGGGAGAGAGGGAGGGAGGGGGAGAGGGAGGGAGGGGGAGAGAGGGAGGGAGGGGGAGAGAGCGAGAGGAGAGGGAGGGAGGGGGAGAGGGGGGAAAGAGAAGGACGAAGGGGGAGAGAGGGAGGGAGGGAGGGGGAGAGAACGAGAGAGAGGGGAGAGAGCGAGAGGAGAGGGAGGGAGGGGGAAAGAGGGAGGGGGGAGGGAGGGGGAGAAAGGGAGGGAGGGGGAGAGGGAGGAGGGGGAGAGAGGGAGGAGGGGGAGAAAGGGAGGGAGGGGGAGAGGGAGGGAGGGGGAGACAGCGAGAGGAGAGAGGGAGGGAGGGGGATAGAGGGGGGAAAGAGAAGGATGAAGGGGGGAGAGAGGGAGGGAGGGGAGAGAGAAGGAGAGAGGAGGGAGGGGAGAGAGAGCAAGAGAAAGGGAGAGGGAGGGAGGAGAGAGAGAAGGAGGTGGGGAGAGGGAAGGAGGGGAGAGAGGAGGGAGGGGAGAGAGAGCAAGAGAGAGGGAGGGAGGGGAGAGATGGAGGGAGGGGGAGAGAGAAAGAGAAAGAGAGGGAGGGAGGAGGAGAGAGAAGGAGGCGGGGAGAGGGAGGGAGGGGAGAGGAGGGAGGGGAGAGAGAGAGAAGGAAAGAGGGAGGAAGGGAGAGAGGGAGGGAGGGAGCCTGGGCTATCTGTCAGCCTTCAGATGGAGAGTCAACAGCCCCCAGGTCTGGAGGTGGTTGATGAGGAAGAACAGCTGGCTCCAGTGCCTGATGTGCAGATGCACAGAAGGCAGAGGAGAGGAGAGCAGTGGAAATCTATGGGCCGGTCCTTGGGACAGAAGAGCCACTGCTGCTACCCTAGCTCTGGGGATAAAAGGCATCTCCCTGCCGGACAGACTTGTTAGCCTGCATTGAGAGAGAAACCGGGATTGGCGATATGCCGAATAAAGGAATCTTTTGAGTTCACATCAGAGGGCTTGTCATGTTTGGGGAGCTGGGGCATAACAGTAGTTCCAGTCACCATCTTGACTTTTGGGACTGCACACGTCCTCAACGACCATCCTTGAGCCCCCCCCCCGCAAAATATCCATTGCTAAGCGAGACAGTGGTTGTTAAGTGAGTTTTTCCCCTTTTTGCGACCGGTCTGGCCTCCGTTGTTAAGTGAAGGCCTGCAGTTCTCAAGTTAGCAAAGTGATACGTAGGGGAACCTGGCCTTCCTTACTCACACTACTCAGTCACAAAAGGGGATTGCGTGATACAGCCCCCCCCCCCCCGGTGAAACTGGAACTGTCGTAAATATGAGCCAGTTGCCAAGCATCCAAATTTTGATCACGTGACTGCGGGGATAGCTGCAACGGTCGTAAGTGTGAAAAAATGGCCCTAAGTCACTATTTTCAGTGTCATCATAAACTTTGGTCACTAAACAAACTGTTGTAAGCCGAGGACTACCTGTACAGGTAGTTATGACCACAATTGAGCCCAAACTGTCTGTTGTTAAGGGAGACATTCAGTGAATTTTGCTCCTTTTTACGACCTTTCTTGCTACCGTTGTTGAATCACCACAAGTTGCTAAATTAGTGAGATGGTCGTTAAGTGAATCTGGCTTCCCTGTTGACTTTGCTCATCAGAAGGCTACAAAAGGGGATCACGTAACTCCCCCCCCGGCCATTGCGACCGTCACAAATATGAGCCAGCTCAGTTTTGATCACATGACCACGGGGATGCCACAACGGTTGTAAGTGTGAGCAACGGTCATAAGTCCCTTTTTCTCAGTGCCATTGTAACTTCGAACGGTCATTAAGTGAAGTATTGTAAGTCGAGGACTGCCTGCGGTGTGCCAACTCCCCTGGTAGCTGGAGGGAAACGGAGGACAAGGGTGGAGGGTCTGTGTGTGATGTGATGGGGTTGTGTTATGCGCACATTGTGGCTTGGTGGCATGGTGGTTAGAGTGCGGTACTGCAGGCTCCTTCTGCTGACTGCCTGCAATTTGGCAGTTCGATTCTCACTGGCTGAAGGTTGATTCAGCCTTCCATCCTTACCAGGTGGGTAAAATGAAGACCCAAATTGTCGGGGGCAAAAGGCTGACTCTGTAAACCGCTTAGAGAGGGCTGGGAAGCACTGGGAAGCAGGATGTAAGTCTGCTATTGCTTGGGATGGAGGGAAGGAAGGAAGGAAGGAAGGAAGGAAGGAAGGAAGGAAAAGGAAAGAAGGAAGGAAGGGAAGGCAAGAGGCTGACTCTGTAAACCGCTTAGAGAGGGCTGGGAAGCACTGGGAAGCAGGATGTAAGTCTGCTATTGCTTGGGAGGGAGGGAAGGAAGGAAGGAAAAGGAAGGAAGGAAAGGAAGGAAGGAAGGAAGGAAGGCAAGAGGCTGACTCTGTAAACCGCTTAGAGAGGGCTGGGAAGCACTGGGAAGCAGGATGTAAGTCTGCTATTGCTTGGGAGGGAGGGAAGGAAGGAAAGAAAAGGAAGGAAGGAAGGAAGGAAGGAAGGAAGGAAGGAAGGGAAGGCAAGAGGCTGACTCTGTAAACCGCTTAGAGAGGGCTGGGAAGCACTGGGAAGCAGGATGTAAGTCTGCTATTGCTTGGGAGGGAGGGAAGGAAAGAAGGAAAAGGAAGGAAGGAAGGAAAAGGAAGGAAGGAAGGAAGGAAGGAAAGGAAGGAAGGAAGGAAGGAAGGCAAGAGGCTGACTCTGTAAACCGCTTAGAGAGGGCTGGGAAGCACTGGGAAGCAGGATGTAAGTCTGCTATTGCTTGGGAGGGAGGGAAGGAAGGAAGGAAAAGGAAGGAAGGAAGGAAAAGGAAGGAAGGAAGGAAGGAAGGAAGGAAAGGAAGGAAGGAAGGAAGGAAGGCAAGAGGCTGACTCTGTAAACCGCTTAGAGAGGGCTGGGAAGCACTGGGAAGCAGGATGTAAGTCTGCTATTGCTTGGGAGGGAGGGAAGGAAGGAAGGAAAAGGAAGGAAGGAAGGAAGGAAGGAAGGAAGGAAGGAAGGAAGGCAAGAGGCTGACTCTGTAAACCGCTTAGAGAGGGCTGGGAAGCACTGGGAAGCAGGATGTAAGTCTGCTATTGCTTGGGAGGGAGGGAAGGAAGGAAGGAAGGAAGGAAGGCAAGAGGCTGACTCTGTAAACCGCTTAGAGAGGGCTGGGAAGCACTGGGAAGCAGGATGTAAGTCTGCTATTGCTTGGGAGGGAGGGAAGGAAGGAAGGAAAAGGAAGGAAGGAAGGAAGGAAGGAAGGAAGGAAAGGAGGGAAGGAAGGAAGGCAAGAGGCTGACTCTGTAAACCGCTTAGAGAGGGCTGGGAAGCACTGGGAAGCAGGATGTAAGTCTGCTATTGCTTGGGAGGGAGGGAAGGAAGGAAGGAAGGAAGGAAGGAAGGAAGGAAGGAAGGGAAGGAAGGAAGGAAGGAAGGAAGGGAAGGCAAGAGGCTGACTCTGTAAACCGCTTAGAGAGGGCTGGGAAGCACTGGGAAGCAGGATGTAAGTCTGCTATTGCTTGGGAGGGAGGGAGGGAAGGAAGGAAGGAAGGAAGGAAGGAAGGAAGGAAGGAAGGAAGGAAGGAAGGAAGGAAGGGAAGGCAAGAGGCTGACTCTGTAAACCGCTTAGAGAGGGCTGGGAAGCACTGGGAAGCAGGATGTAAGTCTGCTATTGCTTGGGAGGGAGGGAAGGAAGGAAGGAAAAGGAAGGAAGGAAGGAAGGAAGGAAGGAAGGAAAGGAAGGAAGGAAGGGAAGGAAGGAAGGCAAGAGGCTGACTCTGTAAACCGCTTAGAGAGGGCTGGGAAGCACTGGGAAGCAGGATGTAAGTCTGCTATTGCTTGGGAGGGAGGGAAGGAAGGAAGGAAAAGGAAGGAAGGAAGGAAGGAAGGAAGGAAGGAAGGAAGGGAAGGAAGGCAAGAGGCTGACTCTGTAAACCGCTTAGAGAGGGCTGGGAAGCACTGGGAAGCAGGATGTAAGTCTGCTATTGCTTGGGAGGGAGGGAAGGAAGGAAGGAAAAGGAAGGAAGGAAGGAAAAGGAAGGAAGGAAGGAAGGAAAGGAAGGAAGGAAGGAAGGAAGGCAAGAGGCTGACTCTGTAAACCGCTTAGAGAGGGCTGGGATGCACTGGGAAGCAGGAAGTAAGTCTGCTATTGCTTGGGAGGGAGGGAAGGAAGGAAGGAAGGAAAAGGAAGGAAAGAAGGAAGGAAGGAAGGAAGGAAGGAAGGAAGGAAGGAAGGAAGGGAAGGCAAGAGGCTGACTCTGTAAACCGCTTAGAGAGGGCTGGGAAGCACTGGGAAGTAGGATGTAAGTCTGCTATTGCTTGGGATGGAGGGAAGGAAGGAAGGAAAGATGCTGACTGTAAACTGCTTAGAGGGCTGGAAAGCAGTATAAGTCTAAGGGCTATTTCTATTCCTCCTTTTATCCCCAAAGGTGCCGTTTTGTTCGAGAGAAAGACCGCGCTCGTAATATGTATCCCTCCCTTCACTACCCAGAGCTCTACGTTTTGAAAGGGGGTTATAAGGAATTTTTCCCCCAATATCAGGTGAGCTTTTTTAAAAATACAATGCATTGAGATTATCAGAACCAAAAATACAGATTAAAATAAGAATTCAGTGTGAAGCCTCGGGTCACGACCGTAATCTGTCTGCAGAGAAAAATCTCAAAAAAAGGCTGCGGGAAAATCCCCCATCCGTTTTCCTACCGATCAATCATTCTTTATTTGAGATCACAGGATATTGTCTCCAGCTCTGTTCTCAGGGTGGAGAGAGAGAGAGAGAGAGAGAGAGAGAGAGAGAGACTTTTGGCTTTATGCAAGGAAAGCAGCAGAAACAGCAGAAGTCTTTCTTTCCCTCCCGCAAATTCTGCCAGAAATGATTCTTTGCCAGCGCAGCCTCTTGGAGCAGGAGGCCTTGCAGGGTCATTTCTGGTAGAGTTTGGGAGACAGAAAGAAAGAAAGACTTTTGCTGCTTTCCTTACGTGCAGCCAAAAACAGAAAAAAAAAGCGGAAGGAAGCAGCCCAGTGTGCCAGGCCAGGCGTGTGGGGCGAGTGGGAGAAGTTCCCCCCTCCGCCCTTTCCTCCTTCCCCTCACTACCTCCTGTTGTTCACAGTGCAAGCGATGCAAGACTTGTGTTCCCGCGCAGCCTGGATTAATTGCTTTGGGGGGTGACATTTCTCTGCGGACCACCAAAATTTTTTCGCGGACCCCCACTCGTCACCGGCCCGTCGGTTGTCGCCACTGGACTAGAGGGAGCTGTAAAGCACTGTGAAGCAATATATAAATCTAAGGGCTTTTATTATAGATCAAGGGTCTTCCAACTTGGCAAGTTTAAGACTTGTGGACTTTAACTCCCAGAATTCCTGAGCTAACATGACTGGAGGAGGAATTCTGGGAGTTGAAGTCCACAAGTCTTAAAGCTCCCGGGTTTGAAGACCCCTGCTATAGATAGATAGATGATAGATTATATAGATGTTAGTTAAGTATGTAGGTGTGTATGTAGGCAGGTAGGTAGGAAGGGACAGATTTAGAACCATGGTGGTACAGCAGTTAGAATGCAGCATTGCAGGCTGACTGCCCACAGCCAGGAGCCAGATCCTAATGGGCTCAAACCTTTTGTCTGTCCAAGGTCAGTAAAATGAGGACCCAGATTTTTGGGGAAAAGAGGCTGACTCTGTAAAACCACTTAGAGAGGGGCTGTAGAGCAGGAGTCTCCAACCTTGGCCACCTTAGGACTTGTGGACTTCAACTCCGAGATTCTGGGAGTTGAAGTCCACAAATCTTAAAAGTGGCCAAGGTTGGAGACCCCTGCTGTAGAGCACCATGAAGTGGTAGGTAAGTCTCAAGTGCTATTATTGCTGTTTTCAAAGGGGAGGGGGCTGATCGTTTGGCTTGCTTCTCTCCCCCCACCCCCAGAGTCACTGCGACCCACAGAACTACCGTCCGATGCACCACAAGGATTTCAAAGATGACCTGCGCACTTTCCGTCTGAAAAGCCGCACATGGGCCGGCGAGAAGAGCAAACGAGAACTCTACAACCGTCTGCACAACTGCTGAGGGACGGAAGAAGCACGGGATGGGGGGTGGGGAATGGTTTGCATTGGTGGGGTGGGAGTGGTGGGTGGGCAGGAATGTTGGATGGGGCATCTTCGTCATGTATCCAGGGCAGAGCATGTCCTGGCCTGCACCTCACCCAGGACAAAGACGTCTGTGAGGCCAAAGGAAGTACCAATTCTCTTCCCCAAACTGGACTGTTTTTGCATCTGGACGAAGATCAGGATTATAAAACTCCCTTATCTTAATGATGGCGTCATTCTGCTCCATCCGGCACGCCAAGAAGCTGGCGAAGTTCTTGGGAATAACACTCAGTCCCAGCCAAGTCAAAGCAGCGAGACGTTTTCTTCAGTCTGAAAGTCCATTCGCACCTCGCTCCCGATAAGCCTTCAGGGAGGGGGCTTTTTCCTCACAACGCAAAGGGTGCGCTAACGGATTGGCTGTGGCAGTTTAGATGCAGTTGGGAAGCAGACTTGAGTGTGCCCCATCGAGTTTCCACCCCAGTCCTCCTTGAGGGTGAGCGAAGGGAGACGAAGGCGGGGGCCAGCTTGCAATCTTTCCCACGTGTCTCTGGAGTTGTGTGTGTATGGTTGTGTAACCTTTGTGCCAGTACAGATTGGTTAAAACAGAGGCCTCCAAACTTGGCCACTTTTAAGACTTGTGGACTTCGACTCCCAGAATTCTCCAGCCAGCCGTGTCTGTTTCTTTTTTCTCTTAACCTCCCAAAATGGAGAGATTACAGAGGAAGGGATTCCAAGAGAGTAAGCTACGCTGGCTGGAGAATTCTGGGAGTTGAAGTCCACAAGTCTTAAAAGTGGCCAAGTTTGGAGACCCCTGGCTTAAAAGGAGGGAGATTGAAGAATATTGGGGGCTATCAGTGGGGAGAGGGGCTGTTTTAGCTTGCATGCAGACAGGGATTGTCTGAGGATCTGTGCAGGCATTGGGTGAGGAGGGGTGGGGAGAAGAACAGAGAGCCCTCCCCCCCGACTTAATCACGGCAAAACAGTCATGCAGACTAGTTCTAAAGAACTAAGAGGCGCTCAACCTATCCGTTACCTTGGGTTCTACAATTGCTAGAACTGAGCTGGTTTGTAAAATAACTCTTTTTGAGGACACCCTTTTAATATTGGTGTTTTTATTTTGGCCTCCGAGACAGGACTGGGAGGACAAAACCTTGAATCCTGAAAGAGACTCTCCGTCGTTTTAAAGTTGTCCATTTTAAGTTGAAAAAGCAAGCTTTCCTTCCGCTCTCGGGTGACTGCGCTGAAAGTAAAAACCAGCCTTGATTTAAAACGTTCAGATCCTTTTTTTTTTTGGCCTCATATCTGTCAAAGTTGAAAGGCTCAAAATATGCCAGAGGAAGAAATTGCCTTTTTCTCTCTTGCTCCATCTGCCCAGTTTACCACTTTGAGGTAGAGAGTTTTTATTCTGATTTGGAGACCCTAACGAGGATTGTTCAGCTTTATTCCAGATTTAGGGTGGGCAAGGGGGGCTTTGCTTGAAAACAGACCCCTCCCAAATCTCTCTACCTTCTTCGCGTTGGGTTGGCCAGCGGCTTTTAAAAAGGAGCCGCAAAATTGGTGCACGAGTTGGGTTTCAGAGGGAAACTTCCTGAGATCGGAAGAGACTCCATTCATCCTTGGGATTTGTTTGAATTTTATTTTATTTTTTTGGTGTGGCGGGGGGCAACGGGACATTTTTTTTAAATGCCTCTTTTTGACTGTGCAAAATGCTTCCGTGACTTTTCCTGGGTTGCTAAGAAACACTTCCACTGCACGGCTAACACTATTTGGCTTCCCCCAGGGAAAAAAAAATTGTGTGGGGAAGAAACACACATCCAGGGGAGAAAAGAAGCAGGAATCTGCTTTGTGGTCGGGTGAGAACCGAGGCTGAGCTTTTGATTCAAATTCAGGCAGCTATTTCTCTTCCTTTACGTCTGAAGGAAATTCTCAGCTCCCTGTCGAGTCTGGTTGGCTTGAAGGAAAACGGCAAGGCAACTAGCCAAGGTGCTTAAAGTTTGTCACCCTCGGCATCGAAACAACCTCTATGTGCTAAAGACAGCATCCCAGCAGATCTAACCTTCCACTACCAACCGTCCGTGTTTTTTTGCTGTTACAAAGCTGGAACAAACCATAAACCAAACTTCTAAAAAGAAATAAACCGTGATTCGGATAAGGTCTCATGGACCCCAAACTGGCTTCTTCTCCCAGTTGCACGCTCCCAGAGGGCAGCTACTGTACTTTAAAAAAAACAACAACCCTGAATTTGGACAGGAAGGACTTGATTCTTGCAAATAATTGGAACTCTTTAAAGCTTTGGAGGATATTCTGGTTCAATGAAGCTGAGTGGTTGGCTTGTTTCTTTTAACATGTAGTCTGCAGGCGTGCAAGTAGGGAGGCTCAGTTTGATGGGGATTTGCAGTAAAGGAGGGAGAGAAATTGGGCATTGGACAGTAGTCAGAATGCAAGTTACTGTGAATTCTGGTGCATCCATTTCCATCTGAGTCTACATTGGTTTTTTTCTCAAGCTGAGCCACTTTAAGATGGGGAGGGGGCTTCAACTCCCAATGCTGGCTGGGGAATTCTGGGAGTTGAAGTCCACCCATCTTAAAGTCACCCAGTTTGAGAATCATTATTTAACTGGAGGCGGAATTCCAGTAGAATTAAATCCTCAAAAGACTTTTTCCATGGCAGCATTTCGTGTTAAAAAAATAAATCTTGAGGCAAGTTTGAACTCTGAGAATGTAAAGTTATGTTTTTTCCTTTTTAAGGAAGATTCACTCTTTAATGTTGAACTACAAAAAGAAAACCACTATTTATGATCCATGCTCATTTCTTGGTAGTTTTTCTTCCCTCCCTCCCCCGCCCCCAACCCCCCCAGCTATGTGGATACAATGCCTGTGAAAAGTTTAAAAAGTTCCTTTTAAGTGTTGACTTTAATTATGGTAAGCTTGAAATGGTGGCAGAATGGTTGAAGGGAAGGGATGGAAAGAGAAAAAGCAAAAGTATTTTATCACAGAGGTGAAACTCATTTGCGATGAAGGGCAAGGAATTCTAGATTGGAGAGTTGGGGGAGCAGAGTAAACAGCTGGAAATATTAGTCTTTGGGGTGAAAGTAGGGGTGTCCATGAAGAATAGGTAAGGAATTTGGAGTAGGGAGATAATTCTGGAGTGGGTGAGGCCAAATTCCTAAATATTTGCCTTGCACTCTGAGAAATGCCCCCTTTGCTATCGGGAGTTGAGTTTAGATCTGCCTGCAGAAATTCAAGCCTTCCAGATGTGTTGCAGAGACTTTCCAGAGTCCCCAGACCCCTGGCTCACACACCTGGAAAGCATCAGCTGGGCCCAGATGGATCTAGACACCCCACCCCCCATTCTTTTGTAGACAATTCAGGGGTGCTCTCTGTTCGATGCACCCCAATGTGAGAAACTTCCTGGTTTTCCCTTTGGAGGTGATGGCACCAAGGCCTGCCAGGGTGGTTGTGTGGGGTGTCTCTTAACACGTGCCACGGATCAGGCCTCATTTCTTGCCCTAAGATTTTCCATGGTTGCTTGGTGGGAGAAAGCAGTTGGCACGGATTTTGCTTGAGGTGGAAAAGCTTTTGCCAGCTCACCCACCCACCCAACCCAGCACGATTCCACATTTCCAAGATTTTATCTGCTCAACCCTCCAGGGACATGGTAATTCTCACCCCCTCCGCATCTGAAGGGTGGTTTAATTATTTCAGTACAGTGTCCAAAATCAGATGTGTAGAAAGAAAAATAAAAAAGGCCAGACATTTAACCCAATTAGGATTGAGTCCATTTAAGGAGGGAGGGGGGTTTGAGAGATTGTACTGCTGCTTGTTGCTGGGACATAATTGTTCTGACCCTTACTAAATGTACTTGTACACCCACCCCCAAAATGTGAATTTCCTTGTAAAAATGCCTTCTTGCCAAGTTGCCCGGTGTGCGAGATGTAATCAGAGAGCTGAATAAATTGCTAGGTTATGGACTGGATTGGGGACTGTGGCCTCCCCTTTTTTTTTTTTTTTTGCAAGGGGGAGTGAAAAAAAATGGCTTTCTCTCTCTCTCTCTCTCTCTCTCACACACACACACACAGTGGCAGATTTGGATTCATTCAACTGCCAGTGATTCTGTGAGAAAACTTACAGAAGGGGCCTGTCGCCATTCATGGAACGTAACCGAATCGTGGACTTGGAAGGGACCCTGGAGGTCTTCTAGCCCAACCATTTCCTCAGGAACTCCTAATCCATTCTGGACAAAATGGCTGTCCAGTCTCTTCTTCAAAACCTCCAGTGATGGAGCACCCACGACTTCTGGTGGCAGGCTGTTCCGCCGGTTAATTGCTTTCGCTGTTAGGAAACTGGTTCGTATTTATGAGTTGCAGTACCCTGGGGGTCGTGTGTTCCCCTTTTCTGACCTGACAAGCAAAACCAATGGGGAAGCCAGGTTCACTTAACAACCAGGTTACTGACTTGGCAGGGATTCACTTAACACGACTAATTTAACTGGTGATTCACTTAACAACTGCAGCCAGAAAGGTTGTAAAATAGGCAAAACTCAACACCCCGCTTAACACCACAAACGTTGGGCTCCATTGTGGTCGTAAGGCGAAGACTACCTGTACAGGTAGAGCAGCCGCTTCGCCTTTCTTGCCCCCTTCCTGCACTTGCCAAAGCAGGAAGCCGTTCCTGACCACGCCCCTCCTGCGAGGCGGGCCAATCCGCGCCGACCTGCCTTCGATTGTGGCCGCCGCTCACTCTGCTCCCGTCCTGGCGATTGGAGGAGATTCCCCGCCGCCCGTTTGAAGCCGGACCCGCCCCCTCGGCTAGCCGCGCCCCTTTCGCTGAGCAGCAGCGAATAAAGCCACCCTTGCCCCTCCCAGACCAGCATCCAAGCTGGCCTACGTACACTTCCGGTCCAGCGCGCGGCCCGTCGGGAAATGTAGTCTCCCGGCTTCCGGGTCCCAGTCTAGAGCCACGGTCGCAGCTGGACGGCTCCAGAGAGTCTGCTGTGGGTTTCCTCCCCCCCCCAACCCATCCAGCCGGGAACCCCCATTGCACGTGGGGGGCCAGGAGGAAGGGTCCTGCCTCGGGAGGGGGGGGGAGTCAGAGTAAGGGGGCGCCCCCTGCTGCCACCCCTCCCTGAAACTGCTGCTGCTTCTGGGGGGCTGCCTCTGTCTCCCCCCTGCAGCTGTGCACCCCCGACCGTTTCTTTTGGGGGGACATATAAGGGGTGTTCTAGCCAGACTATTACCCCGCCCCCTGCTCTTGCCCTGCAGCCCCCTCCCGTCCCCCCCACCCTCCCAGTACCCAAAGTGCTCCCACGATGGTCCGCGCCTTCTTGATCCACCCATTGCGCGCCCGTCCCGGGGAGGATCCCGAACCCGGCCAGCTCCTCTTTTGCAGGGTCTTCGTGGCGGAAGGGGGGGCGGCGGCAGAGGCTCCGTACCCGGAGAAGGAGCGCCTGCGGACGGTGGCCAGGTGAAGGCAGGCGGGGAGGGGGAGGGGGCGGAGGGTGCAGGGCCGGCCATCCCTTCTTTGGGGCGCAGGGAGGGAGGGAGGCGCAGCAAGGACGACCCTCGGGGTCCCAAGGCTGTTGGCCAGAAGGCAGCTCATGCTGCCTCCCACCATCTCACGGGAGGGTCTCATGAGCAGGAAGAGGCTGGTGGTCCCCTCCTTTATCCTTCCTTCCTTCTCTATTTTCCTTCCTCATCTTTCCTCCTCCATTTTTTCCTCCCTCATCCTTTTTTCTCTATTTTTTTCTCCCTCATCCTTTCTTCTCTATTTTTCCTCCCTCATCCTTTTTTCTCTATTTTTTCCTCCCTCATCCATCCTTCTCTATTTTTTCCTCCTTCATCCTTTCTTCTCTATTTTTCCTCCCTCATCCTTTTTTCTCTATTTTTTCCTCCCTCATCCTTCCTTCTCTATTTTTCCTCCCTCATCCTTTTTTCTCCATTTTTTTCTCCCTCATCCTTTTTTCTCTATTTTTTCCTCCCTCATCCTTCCTTCTCTATTTTTTCCTCCCTCATCCTTTTTCCCTCTATTTTTTCCTCCCTCATTCTTCCTTCTCTATTTTTTCCTCCTTCATCCTTCCTTCTCTATTTTTCCTCCCTCATCCTTTTTTCTCTATTTTTTTCTCCCTCATCCTTTCTTCTCTATTTTTCCTCCCTCATCCTTTTTTCTCTATTTTTTCCTCCCTCATCCATCCTTCTCTATTTTTTCCTCCTTCATCCATCCTTCTCTATTTTTTCCTTCCTTCTCTATTTTTCTCCCTCATGCCCCTTTCCCTTCCTATGTTTCCTCCCTCTCTCCCTCCTCTCTTTTCCTTCTCCTTCCCTTCTTCTCTCCTCCCTCTTTTCTCTCCCCTTGCTTCTCCATTCCCCCCCCTTTCTCTTTCTCCCCTCTCCCTTTCTCAAGCAACTGGGAGACCTGACGTGTTCCCAACCACTTCAAACAGAGCTGCTTTGCCTGAAAACTGTGCAAGATTTTAATCAAGATTTGGATGGCATATCTCTCTAAAGTGTCTGTGGGCGGAGGGTCTGTCTCCTGTGAGAGATGCCCCTCCCTCCAAGGAAGGAAGGGGCTTTCCTGTCCTTGCCTCTTAAATCTTCTTCCTCCATCCCTTTCTGTAACAGCCACTTAAGAGGGAAGCCCCTTCCCACAAAAAATGTGTCACCACTGACTTCCTCTCTGTCCACAGACAGGTGGAAACTGCGTGCAGGCTGCAGCTGAGCCTCTCTGGGAAGCAACCTTCTGAGCACCTTCACCAGCCGCTGCCTGAGGAAGCCGTTTCTCTTCAGGAGACCCCATTTGGAGTCTTCCGCCTCCCCTCAGGAGACCCCTTCTCTGAGGACAAAACGGTGCTCTGGTTGGGGGTCCAGGGCTTGGCATTTGCTCTGGTCTGCGACCCCGACGAAAACCTGATGCTCGCAGAGGGCACCCTGAGACTCCTGGCGAAGGCTTTGCTGGAGCACCTCAAGCTTCTGACCACAGGGGGCAGCGACATGCTCCTGAAGGCCGAGCGAATGGAGGCCATCCTGGAGAAGTTCCTGCCTCACGGACAGCTGCTCTTCCTGAACGATCAGTTTGTGGTGGGCCTGGAGAGAGAGCTGGGTGGCCATCTTGGCAAATGAAAGACCAAGGCTGGGAGGGAGGGGCTTCCTGCTTCCCCCAAGACAAGACTCACTCGCTCTGGTTCTCCCAGCTTTTATTTGGCATACTTAAGAAATGGTGGGCGGGGCGTAAAAAAGGTGTGCCTTACCTGCTTGTAAAATGTTATGAGGAAGTTTCTCGGCGGGGGGGGGGAGGGTTTGAATAAGATCGGCATCTTCATCCGCTGTTTTTCGTTGTTGTTGTTGTTTCCCCCCAAGAACTTTGTAAAATGTTCACTTTGGTCAAGAGTGTGTGGAGTCCCGATTCCAGGCCATGCGTGATGACCCGGGGTGTGACACACAAATAACAAAGTCACAAAAGTAGAATACATTCCCTTTAATGCCTCCAACTTGGTCCCAATGTCCAATTATCCTTGGCTGGATATCAAACAGTCTACGAAGGGCAGAAATGCAGTCAGAACCCAAAGTAAAGATAATTAGAAATAAAAAACCAACACAAACCACACTGAAGTGATTAACACGCAGGCCAGGATGATAAATTGCAGACTTTCAAAGGATAACGTAGCACCCACAATTGGGAGGATGCCAAAATCCAGGTAAGCTTCAACAAAAGATAATGCACACTTTGCTTCCAGCAAGGAGCCGTGTGCAAACACTCCTCTTATATCCTGTTCTCCCAGATGCAACCAATGAAAGGGATCTGGGCCTTTTCTCTTGCAAGCCACGTTGATCCCTTCTTCGTTCCTCCCTGCATGCCCTAGGATGAAAAGGGGGTGGCCCTGGGTCTTCCTCAATGCCCAGCCAGACTGTGCCCTTCCCCTGTTTTTTCCACAGCCACTGGAGCCAGACTCCCACTCCCTGTCAGCTGCTCAATCTCCCCCTCAGAATCAGACTCCAACAAGGACATGACACCATGGTCCATCAGGGTCCGAGGAGGAGCAAAATATGGGTCTCCACAGGTCAGCGCTGCGTCATTTGGTCCTAACCTGGTTTTTTCCCAGCTTAGTGTTTGGAGGATCAGCCGAGGCCAGTTAAGAGCTCTGAGAGGAGACATGGGTTGTGCTGGACTAACCTCCATAATGTCAACAGTAATAGCAATAGCACTTAAGACTTATATGCTGCTTCACAGCCCTCTTGAAGCAGTTTACAGAGTCAGCACATTTCCCTTGGAAGGATGGAAACTGGTGGGATTCAAAAAAATTTTTTACTACCAGATCTGTGCTCATGGTGTGGCGGGCGTGGCAGGGGAAAGATACTGCAAAATGTCCAAGGCAACCACCATTCAGAAACCAGACCATGGCTGCATCACCAGCTGCCACACACCCTGACCCCCAAACCAAGCAATCTGACACATGCCAGGAACACATAGCCAGGCCTCAAACTCGGAGCCAAACCAAAACCCGGAATGTCACATCACAGCCACCCACTCAGGATATCACATTACAGAACTCAGGAGGTTACACCACAAAACCTCAGGATGTTACAACACAGCCAACAACCCAGGAGATTACAGCAGAAGACCCAGGATGTCACAACAATAGAACTCAGAAGGTCATCACATAGCCCATTACCCAGGTTGTTAAAACATAGGAGGCTGATAGACACACAGCCAATACCTCAGCCACACATGTTCTTATGAAAAAGCCAACTAATCTGCAAACATCAACTCCATCAACCAATCAAGAAATGACAACACAGCCAACATCCCCACCAGTATTTATAGAGAGATGGCAGCTCTGATCACGCTTTGCTTGCACAATCACGAAGCCGAAAGCACCAGCCTGAGGATGGCTAGTGGGACCTCATTGAAACATTGCCAAGATACTCAATCTTACATGGAAAAAGACCCGAACATGCCAAGACCGGCATACCTGTACCCATTTATATATATCGAAACATCGCCTAGATACTTCCAATAACTCATACCACCTCTTGGAAATGATCAAAGATCTACATGTGGAACAAGAAGATCTGCTTGTTAAGTTTCGATGTGGTTTCACTATTCACTCAAGTCTCAATAAAAGAAACTCTTGAAATCATCAAAAATAAATACCAACCAGTTAAACACCTCATAGAACTAGCAGAACACTGCTTAACCAACACATATTTCATATACAAAGGATAAAGATACAAGCAAATTGAAGAAGCCCCTATGGAATCACCACTGTCACCCGTCATTGCAAACCTGTTCATGGAAGAATTTGAATCCAGAGCCCTAGCTAATGCCACCCACAAACCCAAACTATGGTTAAGTTACATTGATGACACATTTGTGATTTGGCCCCATGGAAAAGAAAACCTAAACAATTTCCTAACACAGCTAAACAGCACACACCCCAAAATCAAATTCACCATGGAAATGGAAACAAACAAACAACTATCATTCCTAGATGTACTAATCTACAAAAAAACAGATGGCACACTAGGACACACCATATACCAGAAGAAAACACACACCAACCGCTACCTCAACGCCAAATCCCACCACCACCCAGCACAGATAAACTCCATGGTCAAAACACTAATCTCCAGAACCAAACACCTGGCAGACAAGACACACATCAAGACTGAACTATGCACCCTGACTAAAGTACTGACAGCCAACAGCTTCCACAAAAGCAAAATCACCGGCTTGATCCACAAAAATACACTGAGACATAAGGGAGACCTAGAAGATGAACAGACCTATGGAACAGCTGTCCTGCCCTACATAAGAGGTACTACAGACAAAATTAGTAAGGTACTACACAGACATCACATCAAGACTGCCTTCAAAACAGACAGAAAAATAGCAGCCATCCTTAGAAACCCCAAAGATGAAATTTACCTGGAAAACCAAGGCATATACGAAGTCTCCTGTGCTTCATGCCCTGTCACATACATTGGACAGACCAATAGAAGAATAAGTACCTGCCTGGATGAACACAAAAATGCAGTAAAAAAAACTGGAACACACTTCCTGACTTGTCCAACACATGAAAGCAACAGGTCATAGCATCAACTTCAATGGCACCAAAACCCTAGCCACTATAGAAAACCCCAGCTACAGAATTATCAGAGAAGCCATAGAGATTGAAAAAAGACCTTAAAGCATGAATAGAAGAGATGATTCCACCAGACTGTCAATCATTTGGAAGCCTGCACTCACAAACAAAAAAATCTCCACACCACAAGCCAGGCAAACACCTGGGCACAAACAGATCCCCTGATACCTCCAGCTCAAACACACCCCAACTAGGCACCCAGATACCTCCAGCTCAAACACACCCCAACCAGGCACCTAGATGAAACCTAGCTTCCTAATAAATGATAGCTGTCCATTTACTCGGAGCCAAGCTGCACTAAAAGCCTCCAATACAGGAACACAATGTTGCCAGCCAATCAAGACACAAAAAAAGCCACAAAACAGACAGAAGATATTAGAAATACCAATCAAGCAGAACACAGCAAACTCCAAGACCAATAAACACAGACCAAGACTCCCAACCAATCAGGATGAAGAAAAAACCATTCTGGCACAGCAGTAGGGTAGCCCCAAATTTAAAACAGAAACAGACGAACACAATACAGAAGCCTGATGATGGCAGATGAGATTCTGCCGAAACTTTGCTACAGCTTTAAAAGCACAACTAGACGTGGGAAAATACCCGAACAAAGCTGAATAACATACATACATACATATCCCCAAAACGCCACAGGTTCCTGAGGATATGCTGTGTAACAAGCTGAAATGGCTTTCCTTCTCTGTCACCCACCCCAAATATCTGTGGGGCCATCTTGATCCCTTCCCTTGACACAAAACCAATTCTTGCCATGGATAAAAATCAACCCAGTCTGCATTTCAAAGATTATTTGGACTTGAATAGCCCTGCGAGCACTAATTCTTCCAACAGGTGCATTTTGGCATAATTGGCATCTTTGACAGTATTTGATGCTGTGCATTGAAGTATGTTTTTCTGAGAAGGGGTCCCCAGAGGTGGGGGGGTCCATGGCACAACCAGTTGCAGACCACCCCCACCCCTGGTTTAGGGTGATTCTCAGCAGGCAGTTCCCACCAAGGAATTCAAGGGTTGGTCATTGATGGAAGCATCATTGCTCTTCAACCAGTCATGCCCAGTGGTAACACCTAACCAAACACAGCCATTGTTAAGTAAATTCAGGCATAGAATGGGAGAGAGGCAGGAATTCTCTGAATTCCCAGTTTGAACGGGGAGTGGGATACCATCTCCACTTCTGTGCAGTGAGTGGTGGGATTCAAACATTTTTTTACTACTGGTTTGGTGGGCGTGGCTTGGTTAGCATGGCAGTGGAAGGATACTGCAAAATCTCCATTCCCTTCTCACCCCACTAACCTGCTTTTCAGCTCTGTTCTCCTGTGCAGGACAACCAAAGAAGACCCACCTGATCAGCTGGGATGTGGAAGGCCGAGAATAGATGGGGTTGGCGGGGCCAGTCAGAGGTGGGACTACTCAAAATTTCTGCTACCAGACTTCTGGTTTGCCAGGCTTCGGCGGCAGCGGGGTTTCGCGATCCTGCGCGATCCCTGTTGTGCTAGCCGTCTTGGTGCCTCCGATCCTGATGGGTCTGGAGGATAAGGCTGCCCCGTAGAGGCAGACGAAGACAGGGGGGATCTGGACAGGGGTTTGGGGGTTTCGCAGACCCCCTCCCCATCCAGCATAACCCCCTTTTCTCAAGGCGGTGGAGCGGTGGTCAGCAATGGGCGCCACAAAGAAGCCGGCAGCTGGACAAGATTGTGCTGGAGGAAGAAGGAGAAACTTTTGAAGTGAAAGTTTTTTGGTTGAACTGGGAGCATAAGATGCATTTAATATCCTGAAAACCTTGATTTTTGAACGATACTTTGTTTCCAGAAGAGATTTATAAGCGGCGAGTGAAAGTGATGAAAGAGAAAGCTTACTCTCCTTCCCTATGGAATCAACAAATGGACATTAAAAAGCCTGCATTTTTATAGAAGTTAAAAATTTAAAGCTCTTTGTGACAAGTGGGGATGGAGAGGACAAAGGAGAAATTTATATTAAGATTTTGTTGGAGGAGTTGCCTGGAAGACTTTGAGATTGGAAGTTAATTGCAACAAGACTTTAAAATACAGATTGGGCTTTTTCTTCCCTTTCCAATTGATATTACCCCAGGAAGAAAAAGTGTGAAGGGAAGAATCTTTTTGGGAAGAATCTATTTGGACTGTTTGATGACTTTGGGAGTTTGGGAAATTATTCTAAGTTTTGAAATATCTTGGTTGTCTTAAGAAGAAGAAGAGAAAAGAAGAAAAGGTTTATAATGGCTTTATCTGTTGATGATTTAAGAGAGGAATATGGAAAAATAAAGAAAGAAGGCAAGGACACTTGGAGAGAAACTATTCACTTTTTAGAAATGGCGCTTGCTACTTACCAGCAAATACAACAATTGAAGGAGGAAGCAGAGGAAGAAGAAGAAAAAGGAGAAGCCATCTTTAATGAATCCAAAAAGTTGATTAAGAAAGGAAAGAGAAAGAGAGGAAGGAAAAAGGACTTAAGACTTAAAAAAAAACATCCAAGAAAGAGAAAAATAAGATGCAAAATCAATACAATGTTAGAAAGCAAAAGAAAAGAGAAATACAACAGAGAGGGGAAGCTAAAAAGGTGGAGGTTTGGAGAAGGGGGGGGGGGTAAAAAAGACCAGGGGGGAAAAGGGGGAAAAAAGCCACAAAGGTATGAAACAAGATGGGAAAAAGAAATTTTTTTTTAGGGATAAAGGGTAATGTAAAATTTTTCTTAAAAGGATTCTGCAAGGTACATAAGATAGTATTGTAGTATTTGTATTAGAAATAGAAAATTAGAATTTTGTAAAAATTAAGTAAAGATTAAAATATTAAATGTTTAACAATGATAGATTTTAATAAATCTTTTAATAAATTATTAAAAGGAATGTTTAAAATACTTAGTTTAAGTATAGAGTTTAATTGACTATGTTAGTATAAATTTATTATGGTAGCATTTGACTGATAATTGGAATGTTATAAGATTTAATGTTTAATTATGAATTTAATTACTTTATAGATTTACTATTTTTTCTTTCTTTTAAAAATTAGTAGGTAGAATGTACTAAGCAGAATCAGATGGGGAAACAGGTGTTACCTTAAATGTTAATTTAGGGGAGTGATGGAAAGGCATCATACTTCAATTAGTGATTTCAGGAGAAATCCTTTTTTTCTACTATAGGGAATGAGATAAATGGGTAATTGGAAAAGAATGGACAAAAGATACAAGTATAATGATGTAAATTAAGATGAAATAAATAAAATATAACTAAGAAGAGTGGAAAGCGGGGAGAAGCTATAATGAAGATATAAAATGGTAAATAAGACAGGAAATGGTATATAAGATGAGCATAAATTTAATTGAAGTCCATATAAAGAGAGGTAATCCGGGACCAAGCTACTTTCTAAAAAGAAGTTTTATGTTTTTGTGTTTTGTGTATTTATGTTTGTTTGAGATTTAATAAAACCTTGGAGAAAAGCTAGATGAGGATAATTATAAACAAAACAGAGGGAAATATGAATATGATGAGTATAAAATGGATAAATATAGAAAAGAAACGTAATTGAATAAGAGTAAAGAGAAATAATGAGAAATCTGCTAAAAGATATTTAAGTGGAAATGGGATATATTATAATTATGTCTTCTAGTCCAGCCTTGTGCAAGTAGGAGACTCTATACCATTCAGACAAAGGGCTGTCCAATCTTTTCTTGAAGACCTCCAATGACGGAGCAGCCACAACTTCTGGTAGCAAGCAGTTCCTTGAGTAGTTTTCATCCATTGTTTCTTCTGCTTTCAGGTGCTTTGGAGAATAGGTTGCACCTCCTCTTCTTTGAAGGGAAAGCTACACTTAAAATCACCAAGCTAGAAGGGACCTTAGAGGTCTTCTAGTCTAACCCCCTGCTCAAGCAGCACACCCAGTCTCATTTCAAGGCAAGTATCTGCCCGGTCGCCTTTTAAAATTTTCTGTTTTCCAAAGCACCTGAAGGCCAGAAAAGAAATAATGGATGGACACCGAACAAGGAGAGATTTAACCTGGAAATTAGGAGAAACTTTCTCATAGTGAGAACAATCATCCAGTTGAAAGGTATCAAATAAAAGAAAAAAAAATGCATAAAAGTGAACCAAGAGGGTGGGTGGAAAGACAAAAAATCCCAAAAAAGAAAGGAGAAATTTTTTTGAGGCTTTCCCTTTAAAATAAAAAGCAAACGTGAAAATACTACAAAAATAAAGGTTTTTTTTTTTAAAAAAAAAAGTACAGTAAAACTGGTAAGGAGGGGTAGCACAACTTAAAAGAAATAAAAAGGTCACCCTGCACTTTATTTAATTATCCAAGGCTCTTATTATAACTGTCTTCTTCACAGACTTATCAGCTTTTCTTTTCGTAAGCTTCAACACCAGGCTTCAATTGTTGATAGAAATCCAGAAGAACACCTGCAATAACACTTTCCCGTGCTCTTCCCTCTATCTTATCACATAGCAATGTCCTTGAAAGGGAGTCTCAGATCTTTCTTTCTCAGCTTCGTCTAAAACATTTTCAAGCCTCTAGTTGGCAGTGTTACAAAGTTTCTTTACTCTCATTTTCCCGCTCCTTTCCCAAGCAAAATGTAACAAAAATTTAAAAAAAGGAGAAAATATATAAAAAAGAGAAAAATAACTAAAGGAAGCCTCTAGCCTAAAATATTAAAAAATCAAAAAGGAGAAGAAAAGGTAGATATAAATAAGAAAAAAACCAGTCCAGTTAGCAAATGCAAATTTGCATATAGAAATCCAGCAATAAGGGGAAAAAAAAGCAAAACCTTACTTTGACACTTCCGTTTAAAATAGCCGCTTATTCACTTCTGTCAAAACTTTTACAGATTCTTTCTTTTCCTTAGGGTGTCCTTTTAAGTCTTAGAATAATAATAATAAAAAAGTTCTCACCAAACCGGCACACTTTCTCTTTCTGCTCTCTTCCGTTTTGGAGCTGTCCCAACTTCAGCAGCTTTAATGGCTGCCTCTTTGCCACTGGCAAGAAGAGCTTCTCCTGGATCAACCAGGGACTTTGCGGTATCCCTGGGATCTACAGGATGCGCTCCTCACTATCGCCATCTCTTCGGGACGGTTAAGATCCGTTTGGACCATCCGGGGCAAAGATATCGACTGCGATCTCAGGCCTTCGAGATTGCATGCCGTATCGTCGCGATGCCAGCTCCGCCCCTCCTGGACACAAGCCATTAACACTGATTGATTGTTCTCAATAAGAAATTCCTTAGTTCTGATTGCTTCTCTCCTTGAGTAGCTTCCATCCATTGTTTCTTCTCTTGGACCTCCTCCTCTTTGTGGCAGTCCCTCAAATATTGGAAGACTGCTATCATGTCACCCCTAGTCCTTTTCTTCACTAGACTAGCCAGGCCCGGTTCCTGTAACCGTTTTTCATATGTTTTAGGCTCCAGTCTCCTAATCGTCTCTCTTGTTCTTCTCTTTCCAGAGTCTCAACATCTTTTTTTTTTCAATATCGTGGTGTCCAAAGCTGGTTGCAAAGCCTGCCTGTGTCCTTCTCCCATCCCATTATGTCACAATCCCACTTTCCCTTCACCTACAGGTGTGCTGGGGATTGTGAATGCTTTGCTGAGGGGGGGGGAAACGAGCAGCCAATCAGCAAGCAGCTGGGGTCACAGGGCTTTTGGATGTCCCCAGTTAGGATTATCAAGAAGATCAAACAGGTGGAAAAACATAGGAAAGCAATGAAAATCCCCAGTAAAAACTTGCTCAATATTCAGCAACGCAGGAGAAGAAGACAGTAAACATAAGTGTTGGACTTTTAAGAGAAATCACAAGTATAAGGTACAAAATCAGGTGTTTTTCTTTATATCTGAGTAGAGTACAGTAGAAATAGAAATAGAAATAGCATAGCATAGATATATGAGTCTTGGTGGCGTAGTGGTTAGAATGCTGTATTGCCATGGCCTTCTAAGAATAATATTCTCTTATTGGTTAAATTCACCCATTCCTTCAACCATACTAAAGAGGCTGCACTATAATACAACTCCCAATTTGGAAGTGCCAGTCCTACCTTGCTCTTCATATCCTGCATTGTCTTTAAATTTATTCTAGGCTTTTCCCCTTGCCATATAAATTTTACAGTTATTTTATTGAGTTCTTCAAAAAAAAAAATTGTGTACTTTGATTGGGATTGTCTGAAATATATATAGGAATTTTGGAAGAATATTCATTTTAATAGCAGCAATCCTGCCTAATAATGAAAGTTGCAGTTTGCCCCATGTTTCTAAATCCTTCTTTACCTGTTGCATCAATTTATCATACTTATTTTCCTTAAGTGTCTTACAATGTGCTGTCAACCATATTCCTAAGTATTTAACTTTCTTTATCACTTGTATTCCCATAACTTCTAGTTCTATTTTCTGTTTTTCTGTTAAATTTTTAGTCATTATTTTTTTTTCTTCCTATTAATTTTAAGTCCTGCTACTGCTCCAAATTGTTCTAATTCATTCATCAATTTTTGTCCTCTTTCTATTGGTTCCTCAATAAAAAAAATCATATCATCCGCAAATGCTTGCAACTTATATTCTTCTTTCTTAACCTTTAATGTCTGGGTTCTGTCTAATTCGCATTAGTAATGCTTCTAATGATAATACGAAGAGCAGGGGTGAGAGTGGGCAGCCCTGTCTGACTCCTTTTTCTATTTTTATTGGGCGGGTATATTCCCCATTTATTATAATATTAGCCTGTTGTGTATTATAAATGGTTGTTATAATATTATCAAATTTGGTGCCTAAATTCATATTATAAATTTTTTGGATTAAAAATTGCCAAGTTAAATTATCGAAGGCCTTCTCTGCATCTAAAAACATAAGTGCAATTTGTTTTTCGGGGTGGGCTTTGTAAAATTCTAAGACATCTAGTACTATTCTTAAGTTGTTCCTGATTTGTCTGGTCGGGAGAAATCCATTTTGATTTCCATATATATGCTCATTTAACATTCTTTTTAGTCTACTTGCTATAATAGAAGTGAATATTTTGTAATCAGTATTTAACAGTGAAATCGGCCTATAATTATGTATATATCGGGGATCCGAATCCTCCTTCGGGATCAGCGAAATCAATGCCCCCCTCCACGACTCCGGCATCCTGGCTGCCAATAAGACGTCATTAAAAACTTCCACCATAAGAGGTCCTATTTGTTCTGCTATTGCCTTGTACAGCTCCCCTGGAATCCCATCTGGTCCCAGGGATTTATTGTTTTTTTGGTTCTCTATTGCTGATTTCAATTCAAACCAAGTAATGCCTTTGTTTAATAATTTTTCCATTTCTTCCCCAATTGCTTTATCCTTTACTTCATCTAAATAGTTTCTTATTCTATCTTCATTAACTTCTTCCTTTTTATATAACTCTTCAAAATACTTATGGGCAATTTCTTTTTTCTGTTCTATCTCCTGTTGTATATCCCCCTTTCCATCTACTAGCTGGTATATCAATTTCTTTTCTTTCCTTTTTTTTAGACTATATGATAGCCATCTCCCTGGCTTATTAGCATGCTCAAAATAAGTTTGTCTAGTTGTATTCAAATTTATAATCATTCTCTCTTGTTCAATTCAATTCAATTTATGTTTAGTTATTATTATCTGATTTTGCAATTTTGAATCCTTTGGGGTACTCTGTAATTGAGTTTCTAATTCCTTAATTTTTTTGTTGTAATTTGTTTTGCTGGGCATATTTTTCCTTACTCTTCTTGGCGTTATAAGAGATTGTTATACCTCTTATTATTGCCTTCATTGTATCCCAAATGTTTTGTTTTGTAGTTGCTCCGTTATCATTTTCCTTTAAGAAATAATTTAATTCCTCGAGTTTGTTGGTGTATTCTTTTTCTCTTATTAACTATTTAACGTCTATCTTTTCTTGGGTTTTTCCCTACCCTTCCATATTATCTGAACTGGATTGTGATCTGCCCATTCATTAGGTAAAATTTCAATCCCTTTTATCTCGTTTGCTCTTTCCCCATTCATCCATGCCATATCAATTCGTATCCATATTTGATGAGGATTTGAATAGAATGAAAATTGTTTTTTCTTGGGATGTGATCTTCTCCGTATATCAATCAAATTTAACTCCTTCATCATTTCCATACATATCTTGGGAAGCTCTCTTTCCCCCCCTTTGTTCTTCCCCCATTACTGTGGTCTTTTTGATAATCAGCAATAAAATTAAAGTCTCCTATGATACAAATATTTCTTTTTTTCAATCCTACTATTTTTCCATAAAGATGCTTAAAAAACTTTTTGATCTCCGTTCGGGGCGTAGATTACCACTAAGAGAATTGGGATGGCATTAATCCAGATTCCCAAAACCAGAGTTCTTCCCTGCCATGACTTGCAAAGGGGGCAGCATGCTTTTTAATGGGATGTAGGGAAAACTAGCCAGAAATATTTTAACAGACACCTAATCAGAGACTCATTATTAACTAATTGGAAGAAAATATGGAAAAAACACTATTTAAAAATACCAATTTGGATTTCAACAATGGAGGCAATGATTCACCCAAATAATCTGGATATCACTAAAATGATTAAATATAAGGATCTATTGGATACACAAGGAAATTTGAAATCATGGCAAGAACTTCAAGAGCGGGGACTAAAAATTGATCAGAGGGCATATCTTCAAATTCAAAGTAGATATAAACAGGACAAGAAAGAATTTGGAATTAACAATAAACTCTAGCAATTAGATAAAATTTTATTAGGATCAGGCAAAAAAAAATAACAAAATTTTATAATTATTTATTAGAAGTAGAATTAGAAGAAGAAATTGGAAAAGGGAACATGATAGCCTGGAGTAGGACTATAGGACGTAGCATCACCATAACAGAATGGGAAAAGGTCTGGGGTAGAAATAATAAAATTACAAAATCGGTAGCATACAAAGAAAATGCCTATAAAATGTTTTATAGATGGCACCTTCCTCCTTCAAGATTAGCGAAGATGCACCCCAATATGAATCCAAATTGCTGGAAATGCAAAAAAAAAGAGGGAACTTTTTTCCATAAGTGGTGGTCCTGTACAGAAGCTCAAAAATATTGGCAGAAAATTAGAAATTGGCTGGAAGAAATGACAAGAGAACAGATCGAATTCAAACCAGAATCCTTTCTGTTAGGGCTCTTTGATAAACAAATATAAAAAAAAAGTGAAATATATAATAATACACATTTTGACAGTGACCAGATTGGCTTTTGCACAATGTTGCAAGCAGCCTCATGTTCCATCAGAGGAGACGATCATTCAAAAAATTTCAAGTTGTACAGAAATGGACAAATTAATTTTGGCATTAAAAAATAAAGACACTTCAATATACTACAACAGCAGGAACGGCTGGTACAAATGGATAGACCAAAGATAGACTTCACACTAAAAGGCAAAAGAGGATAGGATAAATCCATAGTAGTGATACACAGATATATGTAAGGATTAGGTGTGTGTATATGGCATAAAATAAGGATAAAAAAGAGGTCTTACAAACTGTTGAAGATGAGAATGTTTTTAATTGTTTTCTTTTTTTTTCTTTCTATTTTCTTCTCCCTTTCTTCTTTTTCTCTCTTTCATTTATGTATGTGTTGTTGGTTTGTTTTAATTGTAAAATCAATAAAAAAATTTTTTTTTAAAAAAAAGAATGCTGTACTGCAAGCTACTTCTGCTGCAGCCAGTTGCCTGCAATTTGGCAGTTCAAATCCCACCAGGCTCAAGGTTGACTCAGCCTTCCATCCTTCCAATGTGGGTAAAATGAGGACCCAGATTGTTGGGGCAAGCAGCTGACTCTGTAAACCGCTTAGAGAGGGCTGTAAAAGCCTTATAAAGCGATAGATAAGTCTAAGTGCTATAGCTATTGCCATTGCCATAGCATAATATAGCATAGCATGGAGCTGGAGGGGACCTTGGAGGTCTTCTAGTCCAGCCCCCTGCTCAAGCAGGAGAATTTACACTATTTCAGATAAGTGGCTGTCTTGTTTCTTCTTAAAAACCTCCAGGGATGGGGTGTCCACGATTTCTGTCCCACCGGTTGATCTTATTTCCAAGGGTTTTTGATGTTGTTCTCTTGAAGGACTTCATCCTTAAAAAGCAGCTTTCCAGTTTAAACTCCAACAAAGATGAGTCCTGGTAGAAACTTTGACTTCAGTCTGGCTTGCTTCTGGGAGTATCCAGTCTGGGTGTCTTGGTCTCCAAGCCCTCCAGGCCCAATCATGGATGTCCGGTGAGCATTGTGGATTTGCCTGGTCAAGGTCTCTTGAGATGACCTCGAGGCCTACACCAGCAGTGGTATTCAAATTTTTTAACAACCGGTTCTGTGGGCGTGGCTTAGTTGGTGGGTGTGGCTTGGTGGTCATGTGACCAGGTGGACGTGGCTTGGTGGTCATGTTTTTGGCTGGGTGTGGCCAACTCGATATCACTCACATTGAGGCACGCATCTCCTCACCTGGCCTCTCATGACTGTGGGGATGCTGCAACAGTCGTAAGTGTGAAAAATGGTCATAAGTCACTTTTTTCAGTGCCATTGTAACTTTGAATGGTCACGCCACACAAGCAAAGTACCAGCAAAGGAGGGGAAAAATAACTCCAGAGAAGTTCCAGAGACAGGAAGTCTAGTCCTGCCAAGAATGTAATAAGGGTTAATGGAAAGGCAGTTTCTGTAAGCAACACCAGAATGTTTCCTTCCTGCCTTCCTTACAGGATTAGGCCAGTCATTTCTTCTAACAACCGGTTCTCCAAACTGCTTAGAATGTTAACAACCAGTTCTAGCGAATGGGTGCGAACTGGTAGAATCCCACCCCTGGATTCAACCAGTGGTGGTATTCTACCGGTTCAGTGCGGTTCTGTAGTGCCGGATAGAGCTACAGAACTACGGGTAGTGCCGATGAGCAGTGGAGACCGAACCAGTATCTCTCTGCCACTCTGCTGTTGGGCCCATCCACCTGTCCGGCCTCCGGTACTCACCTTTATCCTCTGATTTTGAAGTGCAACTGCTTTGTGTGGCACAGCAGAGTGCTGCACGGCAGCTGCTGAAGCGACCGGGAGAGTGCAGGCTTGCAGGAGGTGAGTTGGAATGCCTCTGCACCTGCGCAAAGTGCATTTGGTGCATGCATGCATGCAACGTGTGCCCACCAAGCCATGCCCACCGAACCAGTGGTAAAAATGTTTGAATGCCACCACTGGATCCTACCTGTTCCACTACTGGTTTGGTGATCGTACGTGCGTGCATGTGCACCTAACATGCGCGCACAGCTCTCCCCATACCAGCTGAGGCCTGCAGCGCCAATCAGCTGAGAGGATAAAGAAGAGCAGGTGGGAGGGCTCTCAGCTGATTGTCAGAGGCTCTTTTTTACAACCGGTTCGGCCAAACCAGTCTGAACTGGTATCATAGCACCACTGGGCTACCAACTTCCCTGCCTGGCTTTGCCTTGGAGCAGCCAGCAGGACTGGGGAGCTCTTGTCCCATAACCTTCTTATTTCATTTGAAGATGGCTGCTTGGGACAGAATGGAGACTCTGCTGGTATCTCCCTCTCTGTGCTGCTCCAAGGTCTCCTCCAACAGGCGCTGGGGTTGTCCTGTTGGAGCTTGGCCACATCTGACAGGTGACTTCTTTCCTGGGTGGTGGGGAGGGTTGAAGGCCGCAAGATGCTTTCCAGTAGCTTTCAGAGCATGGATAAAAGGCTTCCTGTGGGTGTTGATGAGATGTGAAGGCTGATGCCCTTCCATTGTTTTGGAGAAGTTTCCTACCATTTGTGGAGGTGGGATACCCATAACACAGGGATGTCCACGAGAGTTGGGTTTAAAAGGGTCAAGAGGGCAGCCGAACACCCCTGCCTCGTGTCATGCCTGTAGGGTACATAAAAGGGGCAGAACGTTGATTTCATGGTGGCTGGTCATCTTAACTTTTTGACTCCAGAGGGCTGATCCTTCCTTCCGTTTTTCCTTCCCTTTCTTTCTTTCTTTCTTTCTTTCTTTCTTTCTTTCTTTCTTTCTTTCTTTCTTTCTTTCTTTCTTTCTTTCTTTCTTTCTTTCTTTCCCTTCTTTCTTCCCTCCCTCCCTCCTCCTTCCTTCATCCCCCTCTTTTTCTTTCTTTCTGTCTTTCTTTCTTTCCTTCTTTCTTTTTTTCCCTCCTTCCCTCCTCCTTCCTTCATCCCCCTTTTTCTTTCTTTCTTTTTTCTCTTTTCCTCTTTTCCTCCCTCTCTTTCTTTCTTTCCCTTCCTTCTTCCCTCCTTGCCTCCTCCTTCCTTCCTTTATCCCCTTTCTCTTTCTTTCTTATTTGCTTTCTTTCTCTTTCTCTCTCTTTTTCTCCCTCTCTTTCTTTCTCTGTCTCTCCCTTCCTTCTTCCCTCCCTCATTCTTTTTTCTTTCTTTCTTTCTTTCTTTCTTTCTTTCTTTCTTTCTTTCTTTCTTTCTTTCTTTCTTTCTTTCTTTCTTTCTTTTCCTTCCTTCCTTCCTTCCTTCCTTCCTTCCTTCCTTCCTTCCTTCCTTCCTTCCTTCCTTCCTTCCTTCTTTCCTTCCCTCCCACCTCCCCTCCCTCCCTCCACAATGCAGTACATAACAGGCCTATGCCCAATTTCCAGGAAATATACAAGTATTCCCTAACAGAGAAATTTCCTAACAGTGAGAACCTTTCATCAACGGAATGGCTTGCATCCAGAAGTCGTGTGTGCTCCATCCCTGGAGGGTTTCATCCCCTCCATGGCCTGGGGTCTCCTGCTGTGCCAGCCTCCCCCTTGCCCAGATGTGCAAGGCCTGAGGGAGGGGGAGGGACTGACCAGGAGAGAGGGCGGGTGATGGATCGTCCCTTGTACTGGGTCCTCTTTGTGACTGGGTCGTCTTCTTTTCTCCCCAGCCATGGCCCCCAAGAAGCCCCCTCCAGCCCCTCCTCCGCCACCGCCTCCCCCAGACGAAATAATCCACGTGCCTAAATTCAAAGGGATCCCTCCAGAAGTGAAATGGCGAGTGATTCGACTGTTTGGGATCTTCTGTTTCTGCGTCTTTATCGTATCAACGTTTCACTGTAAGTTCTGGCCAGGAAGTCCTCGACTTACAACAGTTTGTTTAGTGACCATTCTAAGTTACAACGGCACTGACCAAAAAGGGACTCGGATAGTGGTGGGATTCAAAAATATTTTTTTTTAATTACTGGTTCTGTGGGGGTGTGGCTTGGTGGGCGTGGCTTGGTGGGCGTGGCTTCAAAATCCCCCTTCCCTCCCCACTCCACTAACCTGCTTTCCAGCTCCATTCTCCTGGGCAGGGCAACCAAAGAAGACCCAGCCAATCAGCTGGGACTCAGGAGGCAGAGACTATATGAGGGCAGAGCCAGTTAGAGGTGGGATTTGCCGGTTCTCTGAAGTACTCAAAATTTCTGCTACCAGTTATCTAGAACCAGTTTGAACCAGCTGAATCCCATTTCTGGACTCTGGGCTGTTTTTCACACAATCATTGTAGCCTCCCCATCTGATCCAAAATCAGATGCTTGGCCATGGACTCATATTTATGATGGTTGTAGTGTCCCCAGAGCGGTCATGTGACCCTGTTTTGTGACCTTCTGACAAGCAAATTCCACGGGGAAGCCAGATTCACTTAACAACCATGTTAAAAACCAACAGAGGCAGGATAAGTTGTAACACAGAGCAAAACTCACTTAACCAAGACCTCGCTTCACAAGAGAAATGTTGAGCTCCATTGTTGTCATAAGTTGAGGACTCCCCGGTTGAATAAAAAGCCTGCACTACATGTTAGTCCTCGCCTTGCAACCCCCAGCTGAGCTCCACATTGCTAAGCGAGACATTGGTTAAGAGCCCCACTGAATGAACTTTCTTGCCATCATTTGTTAACCGAATCCCTGCTGTTGTTAAGTGAGCAATATGGCGGTTAAGTGAATCTGGCTTCCCTGTTGACTTTGCTTGGCAGAAGGTCGCAAAAGGGGATCATGTGAGCTTGAGGCGCTGAAACCATCGTAAATACGAATCGGTGTCCAAGCATCTGAATTTGCATCCCGGAACCGTGGGGATGCAGCAATGGTTGTAAGGGTGAAGATACGGCCATAAGTCAGTTTTTTCAGTGCCTTTGTAACTTTGGTCAACTAAATAAACAGGTGTTCAGGGCTGCCTTCTTAAGCACAGGTGGCCAAACTTGCGAAGTGTAAATGTTTAAAGAGGGATGAACTTTGATTCCCTTCTCTTAAACTCCTTTGGCCTGAATTTTATTTATTTAGAAAAAGAAAATTTATATGCTGCCCATTCACTTTCAGTCCTTCTGGGTGGCTTAGTAAAATGAGGATGAGGCAAGCAAGGCTAGTGTCCACTCAAAAATAGTTCTCTGATCTCTGAAGAATTTTCAGCAGAAAGGGAGTGGGGGAAGCAGTGCATTCCTTAAATGCTTTCATGGATAATCTCTAGGCGACCGCAGCTTTTGGCTTGCAAGATTATTACTGGAGAGCATGATTGGTGACTCTTGGCTATGGATGTGTCCCATTGGAGAATATACATCCGGGGGTGAGACGGGGAAGACCAGAGTCAAGGGTGAAATGAATGATGTGACTCAGAGTCGGCTACATCCAGGTAGCACCGTCATGTTCATTCCTAATAAATCTTCCTTAAAATCTGAGAGATTTTAACTCATGATTTAAATGGGGGTGGATGCTGGAGCCCTGACAGCTAGTACCAATCGTAGTAGGTGCCTTGCGTGTACTCCCAAAGCAACTGGAGCACCACTTGAACACCATAGGCATTGACAAATTTACTATCAGTCAATTGCAGAAGGCAGCTTTACTTGGGACAGCTTCCATCCTGCGGCGATATCTGTAACTCCATCAAACATCCAGATTTGCTTATCCCAGGTCCTTGTTAAAGACTCAATAGGTAGACAAAAATGCCAAACCCAGTCTGAACATCTGACTGACTGTGCAATTAATAATAATAATAATAATAATAATAATAATAATAATAATAATAATAATACCTAAGATGCTGTCAACAACCTGTATCAACCATCAGTGCCACTCAATAATATTTGGGATGCATTTTTAAATGTTCAGTTGACTTGAGTTTCATGTTTAATGAATAAAAGTTTATAATAATAATAATATTCATTATCATTATTGTTATTATCATCATCATCATCCCCTATACAAGTAGCCCTCAATTTACAACAGTTTATTTAGTGACCGTTCGCGTGTGGCTGGCTCAGGAATTCTGGTGTTGAAGTCCACAAGTCATAAAAGGGTCACAGTTCCCCACCCTGATGTAGTGATGTAGACATCTCACACTCTTTTTCTATTGATGCATATATAGCAACTAGGCCAGGGGTGGGATCAGACAGGGTTAATTATCGGTTTGGTGATTTATGAGGTTCGGTGATTTATGATGTGCTTCCCTGCATGCTGCGTGCATGTGCCTGTAAATTGTCATCAGCAAGCTGCGTGCAGAGAAGCAGCCTTTCAAAAAGCACTTTTTTCCTGTTTTTTAAACTGCAGCTGTGCCTCGCATGGCAGCTGAAGTTGAAAAAGCAGGAAATAAAGGTCAGGTAAGAGCCTGGGCGGGTGGGTGGGCAAAAACACCAGCAGACATAGAATCGGTTCTATGTCTGCTGCTCTTCAGAGCTACTGGTTCTACAAAGGTGGACAGAACCAGTAGAAATCCACCCCTGAACTAGACTAGGGGTGTCATGCCCTTGGTAGAGTCGGATTCTGAGGGAGAGGAGGAACAGCTGACAGGGAGTGGACATGTTGCTCCGGAGGTTAGGGAGAAGGCTGGGGAAGGGCAGAGGCTGGCTGGGCAGACAGAGGAAGAACCAGGCCCATCCCCTCTGTATCCTAGGATATGCAGGGAGGAACGTAGAAGGCAACAACTTGGCTTAAGAGAGAGGAAGCGGCCATGATCCTCTTCATTGGCTGCAGCTGGGGAGACTTGTATATAAGAGAGATGATTACAACACAGAGTTGCCAGAAGCAAAGTGTGTTTTATTTTGGACTGAAGTTATCTTGGTTGGTGTCCTTCCAACAGACTATGCCTTGTTATCTCCTTGAAGTTGGTAATTACTTATCCTGGTCCGTTGTGGAATTTCCTTCATTATAGTTTGTTTTGGTTTTTTATTTCACCTCTATCTGCTCATTAAGTTTGGACTGTATTGCTTACTTTTGAAGACTATTTTTGAATAAGTTTTATTGAACAGTGGGGCCAAGTTGGAGGCATTAAAGGGCATGTATTTACTTTTTGGATTTTGTTACATTTGTGTTACACTCCGGGTCATCACAAGGGGTGTCAAACTCACCAGGGCTGTCATTGACCTGGGGGTGGGGGGCGGGAGAGGAAAGGAGGGTGCGGCCAGCTGAGTGGGCATGGACAGCTTGATGCCACTCTCCAAACTGCTGGCATGTTTCTTCTTCGCACTGGGTAGACCAGGATGCCACCAGCTCCATGGGCTGGATCTGATCACATCGTGGGTCAGATTTCCTTTGGGTTTCCTTAATATTTTGTACTTTAAGCAGTGGTGGGATTCAGCCAGTTCGGGAGAACCGGTGTGGTTAACTTTCTGAGCAGCCTGATGAATCGGTTGTTGGAAGAAATAATTGGGGCAGAGAACCGGTTGTTAAATTATTTTGAATCCCACCACTGATTTTCAGCTTTCCTCCTATCTTCATTTTAGATATTAAGTTGCTTCAAGCACCACCCAGTCCTTTCATACCACCCATGCAAACCTTGAGGAGGACCTATGCCAGTGCACTAAGAAAACCATCCATCAGTGCTGTAAGTGGTAAGTGGAGATGGAGGAATCCTGCCCCTTGGGATGGGCTCACCCCCACATTTGGAAATGGGCAAGGATTTCACGGAGGAAGAATTTGGCGAGAATGCCGTGTGCTCAACCCTGCCAAGCAGTGGTGGTATTCTACCAGTTCGCCCCAGTTCTGCCAAGCCGGTAGTGGTGATGAGCAGCAGAGACTGAATCAGTTGTCTCTGACACTCTGCTGTTGGGCTCACCTGCCCGGGCTCCCTCCCATACTCACCTTTATGTCCTGCTTTTGAAGCACAGCTGCTTTCCATGGCACAGCAATGGCCCCATGGCAGCTGCTGAAGCATCAGGGAGAGTGCAGGATTGCAGGAGGTGACTCAAAACACCTGCGCAAAGTGCTCCCACCAAACCAGGCCCAACAAACCAGTGGTAAAAAAATAGTTGAAACACACCATTTGCTGCCAATGGCAAGCGCTTGGATCCTGAGCTGGGCCCAAGTTGTCTCTTCTCTTTCCAAAATCTCAGCCATCTTCCTCTGGTGATGGGATGGATCTTGGAGTCCTAGAGGACTATCCCTTAAATGGGAGCCAGCTGTGTGCAGCAGCTGCACCCCCCCCCCCAAAAAAGGCAACACAATCCTTGGCTGCATCAACAGAGGGGTAGAATCAAGGTCACATGAAGTGTCAGTACCGCTTTATATAATGCCCTTGGTAAAACCAGCCTTGGAATCTTGCATCCAGTTTTGGTTGCCACAATATTTTTTTTTTAAAAAAAGATGTGGAGATTCTGGAAAGAGTGCCAAGAAGAGCAACCCAGAGGATTAGGGGGCTGGATGCTGAAACATACAGAGAACGGTGGCAGGAACTGGGTAAGTTAAATTATCCATTGCAATGTCCTACCCATCAATGATTACTTCAGCTTCAAGCACAACAACACAAGAGCACACAATAAATACAAACTCAAGGTAAACTGCTCCAAACTTGATTGCAGGAAATACGACTTCAGCAACAGAGTGGTCAATGCCTGGAATACACTGCCTGGCTCTGTGGTTTCTGTTGAGGTAATTCCCCATGAGGAGAATGAGCGCACATAGAGAGACGTTGTGAGAGTAGTGAAGAATAACACACAACTAGCACACAGATACACTGTATAGTAAAATGGAGGTTTTTACTTCCAATAAATGTTTAAGTAAAGTCCAAACAAGCAGTCCAAGTCATTCACAGTTAAAGCAGTCAGTTTTTCAGTCCAGGGATAATCCAAATAACAAAGTCCAGTATCAAAAACAGTTCAGTAACAGACTTACATCAAATCCAAGACGAACTATGATCAGTAACACTCAATAGGAATGGCAACACTCTCCAGAACAACAGAACAGGAACAGGAACTTACTGAGACTAAACCACCCAGGTTTCTGGCTCCATCTTATGGCCATTTGCGGAACCACAACCAATTACAGTTTTAGCATTCTCTTAAAGATATAGTATTAAAATGTCTATCCTGGTTTATATATTTCCAACCCAAATAACTGTTAGGTGACTTACATTCCTAACAGTTTCTTCCCCAAACCCCAAAAACTTTAACCTTAGACTGTCTACTGTTGACATCACCCCTGTCATGCCCCTGGTGAAGACTGACTCCAAGGGAGAGGAGGAACAGCCAACAGGGAGTGGAGGTGAGGCTCCGGAGATTGTGGAGGAGGCTGGGGAAGGCCAGCTGAGCAGTTAGAGGAGGACCCAGGCCCATCCCTTATCCATCCTAGGGCACTCAGGGAGGAGAGGATAAGGGAGAGATGTGGTCTCCTCGGGAGGAGAGGGCCTTGATCCTCTTCATGGGATGCAGATGTGACAATTTCATAAGAGTTTGAAGGGCTTCGGCGACAGACAGAAATCCATGATTGTGCGCGGTTTCTGTCTGGGCTCGCCGCTGGAGCGCCCCGAGCCGGCTGGTTTCGGGGCTAAGCCACCCTGTAGAGGTGGTGAAGAGGGGGGAGACTGCCAGCAGGGTCGAGGAGAGCCAAATCTCTCCTCCTCAGCTGGCCATTACTCCCTTTCCCGAAGGCGGTTGCAGCGGTGGTCAGAAATGGCCACCACAAAGGAGAACTCGACTGGAAAAGAATGTGCAGAAGGAAGATAAGAAGTGAAAGTTTTGGCTGACTGGGTTAAATTGTAAAAGCGACAACCAAGGTACCCTGGAATTTAAACTTACAAAAAATAACATTGCTCTCAAAAAAGAGACGGAAGCAGCGAAGGAAAGTGAAAAGGGAAAGGTTTGGCTTTTTTTTTCTTCTCTCTCCTTCCCTATACTGACAACTAAGAGAGTTAAATAAGAAATTGGAAAAATCTGCTTTGACATCAATAGGCAATTAAGCTGAAAATAAAACAAAATGTCAAAGGGATAACAAAGATTTCTGGACATTAAAAACTTTCTTTTTCATAAGCAGGAAGGGAGAGAAAAAGAATAAGGGCAGGATCTGGAAGAGGGAGGAGACTGCCTGGAATTAAAAAGAATTTAAAGTAAAACTTCAACAAGACTTCTAAAAGATACATTTTAACTTAAACTTTGCAACTAAATAGTAACCCCAGGAAGAGAAAGTGAAAAAAAAAGAACAAAAAAGAAACAGCTTGCGTGTATTTGGATTATTTGGTGACCTTTGGATTCTTGGTTATTATATTTGAATGACTAAAATCAATTGGGTGATTGTTTAAAAATTTATACAATGGCACTACTTCTGGATGAATTGAAAATGGAACTTTAAAAGTACAAAGAAGATGCACAAGAAGGGAAGGGTTCTTTTGGCTTTGTTTTTCAATTCTTAGAAATGGAGATTTGGAACTATGAGAAACAACAAGAAATGTCACCAAAACAAGAAGACTGGGACAAAGAAGAAGCTATCTTTAATGAAGTAATTCTATGTGGGGAAGAAAAAGGAAAGGGGGGAAAGAGAATGAAGAATTTAAGACTTAAAAAAACAACCAAAGAAAAGAAAAATAATTCAAAAAATAAGTATAATACTGGAAAGCAACAGAAAAGGGGAATACAGAAGAGAGAAATAGAGGTAGAGAGACAAGGGGGTAAAAAGGGGAGAGAGAAGAAGAGAGGGAAGAAGGAAAGGAAAAGAAGTTACAAAGGACCGGAGCAAGATATAGAGAAACAGGTCCTATTTAGAGATAATGGGTGAAAATCTAACTGAAAAAGGGATTCTGTAAAGGTACATAAGATTGTATTGTTATATTAGTAATAGAAATAACTTTCGCAAATTGGAAACAACGTATGATTAAAATGAGGGATAAAATAGTGTAATTTAGTGAAATGTTTGTGAATAAAATAAGTGAAACAAAATAAATGAGAAAATTGAATTAGGAAGGAACGGGAACATTTTAATTAGTTAATGTTTTATAAAATATAGTTGAAGGGGGGGGAATTAACTATGGAAAGCTTATAATTGTTCCCATAGAAGTATGATATTTAATTGAAAAGTAATGTTAAAGAAGTTAAGATTTTAATGAATATTAATATTAATTATACAATTGAATTGGAATGGAATGTTGTTTTAATTATATACATGTATAATTTTTTTCTTTTTTTAAAGAATACAGTGTCTATTTTAAGAATGTACCAAGCAGAATCCGAATGGAAGTTGTGTATTAAATTGAATGTTACAACTTTAGGGAAAAGATATAAAGGCGTCATACTCCAATCAGTAACTACAGGAGAAATTTTGTTTAATGAGAAAAGATAATAGATAATTGAAACAGGACAGACAAAAAATATAAATACAATGATTTGAATTGAGATGAGATAATTAAAATAAAATTGAGAAAATTAAAAGAGGGGAGAAGCTATGTAGAAAATGTAAAATAGTAATAAGATATGGAATAGAATATAAAAATGAGCATGAAGCTGAATTTGTGTCTGTACGAAGAAATGTAACCCGGGATTATGCTGCTTTCAAAAAAGATGTTTTATTTATATTTTTTTTCTCTTTGTGAAAACTCAAATAAAATTTACAAAAAAAAAGAATAAATATAGTTTTGAATACATGAGATAGATACTTATAAGAAAAATAAAAGAAACAATAGGACAGGGACAGTAGGCACGATTGGTGAGCTTATGGATGCCCCCTACAGGCCTCTCAGGAAAGGGGTGAGGTTAATAGTGGACAGACTTAGGTTAAACTTTTTGGGGTTTGGGGAAGAAACCACAGAGTCAGGTAGAGGATTCCAAACATTGACCACTCTGTGGCTGAAGTCGTATTTTCTGCAGTCAAGTTTGGTGTGGTTAACCTTGAGTTTGTATCTATTGTGTGCTCTTGTATTGTTATGGTTGAAGCTGAAGTATTCAATTGCAGGTAGGACATTGCAATGTATGATTTTATACACTATATTTAGATCGGACCAGAGGCGCTGTAGTTCTAGGTTTTCTAGGCCTAGAGTTTCAAGTCTGGTGGCAAAAGGTATTCTGCCATGAGTAGAGGAGCGGAGAACTCTTCTTGTGAAATATTTCTGGACTTTTTCAATTGTGTTAATATTAGATACATGATATGGGTTCCAGACTGATGAGCTATATTTAAGTATAGGTCTAGCAAATGTTTTGTATGCTCTAGTTAGTAGTGTGGATATTACCAAAGAAGAAGCTCAGTAGGATTAGATTAACAACTCTTAATGCCTTTTTGGCTATGTAGTTACAGTGGGCTCTAGCGCTTAGATCATTAGAGATGAGTACTCCAAGGTCCTTTACAAAGTTTGGATCCTCAACAAGGTCTTGACAATTTAGCTTATATTTTATTTTCTCTCTCTCTCTCTCACACACACACACTGTGTGTGTGTGTATCTCTCTATATCCTACCTGCCAGCTTCTCTCTCTCTCTCAGCTCTCTGTCTGTCTATCATCTATCTATCTATCTATCTATCTATCTATCTATCTATCTATTTATCTATCTATCTATCATCGTCTGTCTGTCTGTCTATCTATCATCTCTCTCTCTCTCTCTCTCATCTCTGTCGGTCTGTCTGTCGTTCTATCATCTATCATCTGTCTATTTATCTATCTATCTATCTATCTATCTATCTATCATCTATCTATCTAATCTATCTGTCTGTATCTATCTGTATCTATCTATCATGTATC
>CM066333.1:5213596-5281096 GCA_033807585.1 Hydrophis major | reverse complement strand
ACTTTTTGCCAGGGCTGCCAGCGTTGATTTAACTTCAGAGGGTTTGTTGTGTTTGGGGAGCTGGGCCAGAAGACATGGGGATTGGAGTGGGAGGGGAGGGTGAGACTCTCGGCTACCTTGTCCTCACCTTGCTCTCTTTTTGAGTGCCAACGGCCCAGAACCAATACAGGCAGTCCTTAACTTACAGCAGTTCATTTAGTGACCATCCAAAGTTACAATAGCACTGAACGAAAGGGACTTTGGACCATTTCTCACACTTACAACCATTGTGACATCCCCATGGTGGATTAAAATCCAGGCGCTTGGCAAGTGACTCATATTTACAATGGTTGCAGTCATTTTCGCGACCTTCTGACAAGTCAAAGGGGAAACCAGATTCACTTCACAACCCTGTGACTAACTTAACAAATGATTCCGTTTCCAGCTGAATGGGCGTTGATCTAATTACTTGAGAACGCCCTTTCTATCTGCGCTACGAGAGAGTCCTAGGAATGGGTTAAGCTCCTCCTTCTGACATCATAGAGCTGAGTCTGCCACTATAAAAAGCCAACCTCTGCCTGGCCTGCTCATCCTTTAGGTGAGGATAGTGCAATAATGTGTCTCTGTAAGATAAAGAAGAAATTAATTTCACCCCTCCCCAACCATCCTAACCAGACATATAGGGTGGGGCTGGACTCGCTTGCAGCGTAGATAGAAAGGGCATTCTCAGGTAATTATACCAACGCCCATTCTCATCCATGCCTCGAGAGTCCAGGAATGGGACATACCAAAGCCTCCATGTCCACGGGAGGACCAACATCTGGTCCAGTCACTCAGACTGAGGAACCACCTGTTGAAGCGCCCTCTGACCAAACGATGCCTGGAGTGCGGCTGAATCCAGGCGATAATGCCGTACGAACGGCGAAGCTAAAACCCAGGTAGCCACTCTGCAGATCTCCTTCAGCGACGCCTGAGTAGACCAGGCAGCCAAAGCAGCCCCATTCCTAGTGGAGTGGGCCGAGATGTGCCTGGGAACTGGCGTGGACAAAGTTTGGTACGCCTTGGATATACAAGCTCTAATCCACCTACCAATTGTCGATGCAGTCCCCCTGTTTCCCAGGGTGGAGGGACGGAATGACAAAAAAACATGGCTTCAGATTTTCGAGAGGCCACCATCCGTTTGACGTCCATCCGAAGGGCCTGCCTCACATCCAACATCTGCCACCTGTGTTCCAATTCGTGTTGTGGTCTAGGGCGAAAGTCTGTCAACGCAACATCTTGCACCCGGTGAACCCACGTGTTTATCTCAGGGACAAACATGGGATCTAACCTAAGAACTACCCTGTTCTGATGGAAAAGACCCAGGTCCTGTCGTACCGAGAGTGCCGCTAATTTGGACACTCTCCTGGCCGAGGTCATGGCCACTAAAAATGGTACCTTGAGGGACAGCATTTCTACAGATGCAGATCTGAAGGGATCAAAAGGGGGCTTGTAATACTTAGAGCTGGTCACACTTTAGGTAAATCCCAAGTGGGAAACCGGTGTACAACAGGGGATCAAAGGTTAGATGCCCCCCCTTAGGAAAAGGTGATGGGACCAAAAAGCATATCCCTCCCAGGAGAGAATGGGAGAGAGCTGCTACCTGGCGGCGAAGCATGTTAGGGGCCAGTCCCTTGTCTAAGCCCTCTTCTAGGAACGTTAGAACCGCTGCCACAGAAGCAGAAGAGGGGTCTCTGGCCAAAGGCGTGCACTGGGAGCAGAATACCCTCCAAGTCGCATCGTAGATGTGCGTGGTAGATGCCTTTCAGGAAGCTTGAATGGTTGTCGATTACCCTTTCATAGAAGGTTGGAAACCCTCAAGTGCAAAACGGTTAAGTTGAACTACTGGGGGGGGGGGGTTGGGTGAAGTAATGCCCCCTGATGCCGGGAGATCTTGGGATGCCGGGATCTTCCATGGTTGGGGGCCACAGACAGGTTCACCAGATCTGCGAACCAGGGTCTCCCTGGGCCACTGGGGTGCCAGGAGAATGAGCTCTGTCTTTTCCTCCAACAACTTCTGAATTATAGCCAGAATAATGGGAAGAGGAGGAAACGTGTAGAGGAGACCCCGGAGGCCAGGCACTCCAAAGCACATTGGTCCCCTTTGCTCCCTGGGTCAGAAACCTGGCGAAGAACCTGCCCAACTGGGCCTTGTGGGGGGAGTGGCAAAAAGGTCTATGGTTGGAGGACCAAATCGGCATGACAAGTCCTGAAACAGAGAGGGGGTGTAGACTCCACTCTGCCTGGTCTATTGTGGACCAACTCAACCAGTTTTGACCTGGACGTTGTCGACTCCCAATATATGGTCCGTCCTGACTGAAAGGTGTCTTTCCGCCCACCTCCCCCAGGCGCTCTGCCTCTTATCATCAAAGCCCTGGACCTGGTCTCCCCTTGCCTGTTGACATGGGCCTTTGTGGTCACAATTGTCTGTCGTGACTAACACATGGTGACCAGCCACCCTGTTCCGGAAATGTTTCAGGGCTAAGAAAATAGCCCTGAGTTCCAGCCAATTTATGGGGCACGTCCTTTCAGACTGTGACCAACACCCCTGGGCTATATTTCGCCCTCCAGATCACTCCCCAGCTGTGAAGACTGGCACCTGTGGTGAGCCGGATCCTGTCTGGCTCCTTGAAGGGAAGACTCCTTTCTAGAGCCTGGGACTGCCACCATGCGAAGAACCGAAGGACCCGAGAAGGACCCTTTACCTTTATGGTAGAATGGCTGGTTCCTGCCCGTTGAAAGGGTCATAAGTCGCTTTTTCAATGCTTTTATAACTTCAAAAAATGTCCACTAAATGCAACGTTGTAAGTTGAGGACTACCTGTATGCACCATTTTTTTTTTCCCCCTAGTTAGCTCACCTTTGGTCCGCTAGCATTTGGCTCCATCCCCAAAATGTTTCTTTCTCCCACTTTCCTTTATCGATAAAATACATTTTAATTTATGCTATCCTGTGTTTCTTTCCAGATCCCAACAACATTTATCCGTGGGAACACACCTCTGGCACCAACGATAAATTGGATTTTAGGCATCACAACTACAAGGAGATGAGGAAGGTACGTGGTTTTTTTTTCTCATGAAGGGCTCAAGGATCTGGCTCTTAATTAATTCTCTTCTCTTAGAAAATGAATGTCAAAGTATTCAAGAGCCAGGGAAGGAGAATTACTGGGCTAGAAAACTGGGCCAGACTTGTAAACAATAATAATGTTTAATAATAATAGCATTGTTTAATAAAAACAAACAACAACAATAACAACAATAATAATAATAGAATTGGAAGGGACCTTGTAGGTCATCTAGTCCAACCCTCTGCCCAAGCAGGAGACCCTACACCATTTCTGACAGATGGGCAGTCCAGTCTCTTCTCAAAAGCCTCCAGTGATGGAGCTCCCACAATTTCTGAACAACAGAATTGGAAGGGACCTTATAGATCATCTAGTCCAACCCACCATCCAGGGTTGCATTGGCTTTTTTGGCTGCTGCTGCACACTGCTCATGTTTAAGTGGTTGTCCACTAAGACAATGGGGTCAGCCAGATTCACTTAACATTTGCAGTGATTCACTTACAAACTGTGGCGAGAGAGGTCGTCAAACGGGAAACTCACCTAACCACCGTCTCACCACAACCGTGTGACTCTCTTAATAAATCGCAGGGATCCACTTAACAACGGTGGCAAGAGAGGTCATAAAAGGGCACAAAAAACCCCTCAACAACAGTTTCGCTTGGTGACAAAAATGTTGGCCTCCCTTCTGGTTGTAAGTCGAGGACTACCTGTAGTTTGTTTTTTGTTTTGTTTTTTAAGCAGTTTTGCCTTTAAAATTCCTTTTAAAATATCTTGATTTTTCGGTGATTCGTTTATAAAACATCTCACAAGATACGATGGGGAAGTGAATTAAGCCCATAAAACTTTTTTTTAACATCCAGATTTTAGATTCCTAGCTAAAAAATAAAACTTGACTGGGCCTTCCTTTAACTCATCCTTCCTACCCTGAAAGCAGTAGTGGTATTGAAGGAAATCTGGAAGATCCATGCAGCAGTTTGGAAGCGAAAGTACATCCCAACACTTATCTTTAAAAGATTGTAACTTGACTACCAGAGCTTTTGCCCGCGAATATATTTAATTGGAGAATGTGATTGATGACATCCAGGCCGTGAACGTTGCTCAATTGGAAAATCTGGTTTATGACACACCCAGGAGGGAGGGAGGAAACAGGGTCACCGATGACTGTAAATTACGTATGCCAGAGTTGGCTTGCTGTTAGGATTCCAGCAATCACCTTAATTAAATCATGATCCTCGAGCCAAACTTCAAAAAACTTCAAAGCATTCATTAGAGGAGACATACAGGGCAGTATGTCACCTCTAATAAATCCTTTGAAGTTTTTTGAAGTTTGGCTCGAGGATCATGATTTAATTAAGGTGATTGCTGGAATCCTGACACCCCGTTCAAGCGAACCGGTAATAAAAAAAAAAAATACTGCCGGTTCGGTCGACGATCAGCTGTGCCGCGCGATTTAGATTAGCTAGAAAGTAGGAAATTGCTGGATTTCTTGGTTTCTGGCTAATCTAAATCGCGCGGCACAGCTGATTTTTCTGCCTCGCTGTTGTACTTACCTTCAAAATGCTTCTTTTTGTCAGCACTTTTTTTTCCCTGAGGCCCAGTAGGCAAAAAAATGGGGTGTGGAGGGGGGGGGTTGCTGTGAAAAAAAAACCCACAGAGCCATGCCCACCCAGTCACATGACCACCTGGCCACGTCCACTTAGTCACACCCATACAACCGGTAGTAAAAAAAAAATTGAATCCCGCCACTGCCTGAAAGGGATGGAGGAAATCATATCCGGTCGCCATTTCAGAGATTTTCATTCAGAGAAATTGAATTCTCTCCCGGCAGCTGATGAAAAATGTCAGCGAGGCTTGTCCGGATATCACGAGGATATACAGCATCGGGAAAAGTTACCTGGGCTTGAAAATGTACGTCATGGAGATATCAGACAACCCCGGGAAGCACGAAGTAGGTGAGTGACATCTCGGGATGTTCTATCCGTTTTGCAGGAAGAGAGTTTAATTGGAATTTGGCTGCAGAAGATGGGGATCGTGGCTTGTTTCCGTTGTCAAGGAGCTTCTCGGCCAATTGGGTCCAAGGGTCTATCTAGTTTAGCCAGTTTCTCGACTGGGACCAATTGAGTGGACTTCAACTCCCAGAATCCCCCAGTCAGCCTTGCAGTCTCTCTTGCTGCTTTCTCAAGTGTTTCTCAATCTGGGCACGTAGACTTCAACTCCCAGAATTCCCAGCTAGCAAAGAATTCTGGGCGTTGAAGTCCATCCATGTCTCACTTGCCGAGGTTGACAAACACGGCCCTTGCATGTCCCAAGGGGGCTGTGGAGCCACAAATGGGGTCCTTAAGATGATCCCTCAAGAAACGCCCAGCTCACAAACACACCCCGAGATGTCATCATCCCGGCGCCGTTACAGGAGAACCAGAGTTCCGCTACGTGGCTGGCATGCACGGCAACGAGGCGCTGGGCCGGGAGCTGGTGCTCAACCTGATGGAGTATCTCTGCCAGGAGTACAAGCAGGGTAACCCTCGCGTCCGGAGGCTAGTCACCGAGACCCGGATCCACCTGATGCCCTCCATGAACCCCGACGGTTATGAGACGGCCTACAAGCTGGTGCGTGGCACAGTGGCACTGTGTGGGTGTGGGTGTTTCTGTCTGTCTGTCTGTCCTTGGGGAGCCACCCCATTAACTCCGCTTCCCGCTACCGAACTGGCACATGTGAGAATGATTTCTCAAAAGCCTTGAAATGCTTAAAGTTTCAAGTGAGTTTCTGGGTTGAAGGGCTCGCGTTTGGACGGGTTTGATCCGGAAAGGCACCCAAATCCCACTTTGTTGGAAAGCGCTTCCCTGAAAGTCGTCTGAATCCAGGATGGGCTGGAGAGTAGCTAGATCTTTCTGTTTCTTTTCTTTTTTTCTTTCTTTTGCTTCCTTCCTTCCTCCCTCTCTCCGTTTCATTCCTTCCTTTCTTCTCACCTTCCCTTTTCTTTGCCTTCCTTCCTTCCTCCCTCTCTCCCCTCCCTCCTTCCTCCCTCCCTTCTTACACCTCCCTCCCTTCCTCTTTCTATCTTTCCTTCCTTTTTCTCTTTTCTTTTTCTTTCTTCATCTTTCTTCCCTTCCTTCCATTTCTTTCTTTTTCTCTGTCTTTCTCTCTCCTTCCTTCCTACCTCCTTCTTTTTTTTCTTTCCTTCTTTTCTTTTTCTTCTCTCTCTCCCTCTTTCCTTCCTTCCCTCCATCTTCCTTCTTTCTTTTATTCCTTCCTTCCTTCCTTGATCCCAATGGGGGTCCCCAAACCCACTGAACCAATCAGTATTCAAAAGCTTTTGGGGAAAAGCAGCAAAGGGGGAGCCAATCTGGGGAAGGAAATTCCATAGGGAGGGAGCCATCACTGAGAAGGCCCTGTTTCCCAGGCCCCGCCAGATGGACTTCCTTGGTTGCTGAGACGCAACACATGTCCTGCCTTCCTGCTCTGAGGGTTGTGGAGATATAACTGGGGAGTGGATTACTGATCTCCCCCAGGCTGGTCCATCCAGAGGGCACCGGGTGTAGTCTCCAACCACTCCTTTCTTTGGTGACTCTGCAGGGCTCAGAGCTGGCTGGCTGGGCGATGGGCCGATGGACATACGAAGGCTTTGATCTCAACCACAACTTTGCCGACCTCAACACGGAGCTTTGGGACGCTGAGGATGCCGAACTGGTGCCCCACAAGTTCCCCAACCACTACATCCCCATCCCGGAAGCATACACCTTTCCTAATGCCACGGTGAGTCCAGCATTCCTCAGCCAGTCAGCCTTTGGCCTTCAACTCCCAGAATTCCTCAGCCGGCCATTGAGCCAGTCAACCTTGCGGCCTTCAATTCCCAGAATTCCTCAGCCGGCCATTGAGCCAGTCAGCCTTGCGGCCTTCAACTCCCAGAATTCCTCAGCCGGCCATTGAGCCAGTCAGCCTTGCAGCCTTCAACTCCCAGAATTCCTCAGCCAGCCATTGAGCCAGTCAGCCTTGAGGCCTTCCATTCCCAGAATTCCTCAGCCGGCCATTGAGCCAGTCAGCCTTTGGCCTTCAACTCCCAGAATTCCTCAGCCAGCCATTGAGCCAGTCAGCCTTGCCGGCCATTGAGCCAGTCAGCCTTTGGCCTTCAATTCCCAGAATTCCTCAGCCAGCCATTGAGCCAGTCAGCCTTGCGGCCTTCAACTCCCAGAATTCCTCAGCCGGCCATTGAGCCAGTCAGCCTTGCGGCCTTCAACTCCCAGAATTCCTCAGCCGGCCACTGAGCCAGTCAGCCTTTGGCCTTCAATTCCCAGAATTCCTCAGCTGGCCAGCCAGCCTTGTGGCCTTCAACGCAAGCTGAGGCATTCTAGGAGTTGAAGTCCACAAGTCTGTAAAGTTGCCCCAGGTCCCCTGGCTTAAAGGGAGGGCATCTCTGCTCTGGCTCATCCTGAACTGTTTTTTTTTTTTTTTCTGCCAAGGTTGCCCCAGAAACCCGGGCAGTTATCAGCTGGATGCAGCGCTATCCCTTCGTGCTGAGCGCCAACCTTCACGGAGGGGAGTTGGTGGTATCCTACCCCTTCGACATGACTCGCACCTACTGGAAAGCCCAGGAGCTGACCCCCACCGCCGATGACGCCGTCTTCCGCTGGCTGGCCACTGTCTACGCCACCTCCAACCTGGTGATGGTAGACAACGAACGACGGCGGTGCCACTACGACGACTTCATGCAGGAAGGAAACATCATCAACGGAGCCAACTGGCACACCGTGCCGGGAAGTAGGTGAACGGGACGTCCTCCATGAGGACTAGCAGTAAACTAAACAGACTAGCACTAAACAGAGGGTTGTCCCAAAAGTGCTGTTTGGGTTTTTCAAGAGGCATTGCACACGGAGGCTCGGGGAGGATGAAAATTGGGCCTCCGGGAAGGCCGGAAATGGGCCCATTTCTCCCCGGGCTCCCGAGGCCTTTTTCGCCCTCTTGGAGGCTCGAGGAAAGCCTCCGGAGCCCAGGAGGGCAAAAACACACACACACACCCTGGCGTGGTGCAGGAGGCTGACTAGGCCATGCCCACCCAGCAACCAGAGAACCCGTTGCTAAAATTTTTGAAGCCCACCTCTGCTTCGCCCACCCACCCACCCACCCAGAAAGATTGGGGAACTCTACCCCTGTTCTGACCCAAACCCTTTTTCAGTAAAACAAACCCGAACCAAAGGGAACAGAAACCTTTTAATGAGTCTTACGAATAGCCGGTTAAAAGGCTGCTGCAAACTAATTAACTTTGATAAACACAAACCTTGCCAAAACTGTGCGAGGCGACCAAGAATAACAGATGAGAAATATTTCACAACACAAGGGTCTTCAAATACCAACTTAAGATACTGTAATGTCCATTAGGCTGAGTTTCAAAAACGTCTTTGCTTCCTGCAAAGAACGTCCGATTCACAGCTGGCTTTTATCTTCTTGAAGGAGGGGCCATCACCTTGTAGCCTTATTCCCGAGTCGCCTGTGCTGCTTCAATTGCTCTTTCCTGTGCGCATGTACACTTGGCCCAGGCTCCTCAGGAACCTCCTCATCGCTGCTGCCAGCCCCCACCACCTCCGAAGGCAGCAGTCCACTCCCTAATGGTCCTGGCCCCTCATCTGAGTCCTTGCTCTCCTCAACCGCCTGCACCTGCTGCTGGCTAATCATAACAGCCCCTGGGGCCAAAGAGATGCCTGCTCAGGTCCTCTTTTCTTGCAGGTATGAATGACTTCAGCTACCTGCATACCAACTGCTTTGAGGTGACCATCGAGCTCTCCTGCGACAAATTCCCACACGCCTCAGAGCTTCCCCAGGAGTGGGAGAACAATAAGGAATCCCTGTTGCTGTACATGGAACAGGTAGGAGAGTCACCTGTACTGCTCCCCCTCCCTCTCCCTTGCGTTTCAACCCGGGGTCCTAATCCATAATTCAGTGTCACCCTTGACCCTGGTTTTCACCCACCCCCTGGGTGTATTGTAATTCATATTCTCCAATGGGACACATCCATAGCCAAGAATCATTAATCAGCCTCTCCAATTAGATATTTGCACGACAAACTTCAGTCACCTAGTTGTTATCTTTGAAAACATTTATGGAATGTAGTTTCAGTTTGCAAGCTGCCGCACTGTTCCCCCCCCCTCCCTTTCTGTTGGCAACTCAAAAAAGACCAGAGAAATACACTGCTCAAAAAAAATAAAGGGAACACAAAAATAAGACATCCTAATCTGAATGAATGAAATATTCTTATTAAATACTTTGTTCATTACAAAGTTGAATGTGTTGACAACAAAATCACACAAAAATTATCAATGGAAATCAAATTTAGCAACCCATGGAGGTGTGAATTTGGAGTTACACTCAAAATTAAAGTGGAAAAAACACTACAGGCTGATCTAACTTTGATTAATGTCCTTAAAACAAGTCAAAATGAGGCTCAGAAGTGTGTGTGGCCTCCACGTGCCTGTATGACCTCCCTACAACGCCTGGGCATGCTCCTGATGAGGTGGCGGATGGTCTCCTGAGGGATCTCCTCCCACACCTGGACTAAAGTATCCCCCAACTCCTGGACAGTCTGTGGTGCAATGTGGTGTTGGTGGATGGAGTAAGACATGATGTCCCAGATCTGCTCAATTGGATTCAGGTCTGGGGAACGGGTGGGCCAGTCCATAGCATCAATGCCTTCATCTTGCAGGAACTGCTGACATACTCCAGCCACATGAAGTCTAGCGTTGTCGTGCATTAGGAAGAACCCAGGGCCAAACACACCAGCATATGGTCTCACCAGGGGCCTAAGAATCTCATCTCGGTACCTAATGGCAGTCAGGCTACCTCTGGTGAGCACATGGAGGGCTGTGCGGCCCACTAAAGAAATGCCATCCCACACCATTAGTGACCCACTGCCAAACCGGTCATGCTGGAGGATGTTGCAGACAGAACATTCTCCATGGCATCTCCAGACCCTGTCACGTCTGTCACATGTGCTCAGGGTAAACCTGCTTTCATCTGTAAAGAGCAGAGGGCACCAGTGGTGAATTTGCCAATCTTGGTGTTCTCTGGCAAATGCCAAACGTCCTGCACAGTGTTGGGCTGTAAGCACAACCCCCACCTGTGGACATCGGGCCCTCATACCACCCTCATGGAGTCTGTTTCTGACCGTTTGAGCAGCCACATGCACATTTGTGGCCCGCTGGAGGTCATTTTGCAGGGCTCTGGCAGTGCTCCTCCTGTCCCTCCTTGCACAAAGGCAGAGGTAGCGGTCCTGATGCTGGGTTGTTGCCCTCCTACGGCCTCCTCCACATCTCCTGATATACTGGCCTGTCTCCTGGTAGCGCCTCCATGCTCTGGACACTACGCTGACAGACACAGCAAACCTTCTTGCCACAGCTCACATTGATGTGCCATCCTGGATGAACTGCACTACCTGAGCCACTTGTGTGGGTTGTAGACTCCATCTCAAGCTACCACAGGAGTAAAAGCACCACCAGCATTCAAACATGACCAAACCATCAGCCAGAGAGCATAGGAACTGAGAAGTGGTCTGTGATCACCACCTGCAGAACCACTCCTTTATTGGGGATGTCTTGCTAACTGCCTATGCTTTCCACCTGTTGTCTATTCCATTTGCACAACAGCATGTGAAATGGATTGTCAATCAGTGTTGCTACCTAAGTGGACAGTTTGATTTCACAGAAGTGGGATTGACTTGGAGTTACATTGTGTTGTTTAAGTGTTCCCTTCATTTTTTTGAGCAGTATATTTTATGAGTTGACAATTTGCTTGTTAAAAGCTCGCCAAAAGGGATCCCAGGACAAGGCAATTGTCGTAAATATGAGTCACTAAGCATCTGAATTTTGATCACGTGACCACGAGGGATGCTGCAATGGTCGTAAAGTGTGAAAAACAGTCCTCATTTTTTCAGCTGTCCCTTCGAATGGTCACTGAATGAACCTCTGTAAGTCAAGGACTCCCTGTATTTCCCACACAGGGCTGAGAACAGCAACACGGGATTTGGCATAGAGGAAGTCTTCAACTTATGATTGTAATTGAGCCATAAGCCATGGCAGTCCTAAGTCGTTTTCCCTCGTTAGGCAGGTCATCATGTGATTGTGCCAATTTTACAACCTTTCTTTTGTCCGGCAGTCGTTAAGTGAATCACCATGGTGGTTAAGGGAACACCACAGTCGTTAAACCAGCCCATTGTCCACAGTGAGTTTTTTTGTTGTTGTTGCTTTTGGGCCCTAAGACAGGACTAGAACTCACTGCTGTGTGCTCTCCAGTCTGGGGCCTTAACCCCAATGTGCCAGCTAATCGTCTGCCTCCTTTCAGATCCACCGAGGGATTAAGGGGATCGTCCGGGACAAAGACACGGAGCAAGGCATCGCCGATGCCATCATTTCCGTTGACGGCATCAACCACGACATCAGGACAGGTACCAAAAAGGCAGCCGGTGCAATGGCTCTCCCTGTTAAAACTCCTCTTCCGTTTACCAATAAGGGAGAATATTGGTAGTTCCAGGTTAAACGGAGGGTGGCTTCCTTGCAGACGTTTCATGACCCAACTAGGTAACAGCATTAGGGTTAGAAGGGAGGGGGTGTTTGCGGAGAGGAAGAGGAGGAGGAGGAAGGATGACCGTGGTGTCCATGGTGGTCTCTGAGCTGGGTGGCTTCCTTGCAGACGTTTCATGACCCATCTAGGTAACGTCAGCAGTGCTGTTCAACATTACTGATGATGTTACCTTGTTGGGTAATGAAACTTCTGGAAGAAAACTGCACCAGGGACCCCACAGTCATCCTCCTCCTCTTCCTCTCTGCAAACCCCACTGCCTTCTAGCACTGATGATGTTACCTAGTTGGGCCATTAAATGTCTGTAAGAAAACAACCAAGCTCAGAGAGCACGAAGGACCCCACAGTCCTCCTCCTCCTGTTGCTGCTTTCCCCATCCTCCTTTGTTCCTCCTGCTCCTCTCCACAAACCCCCCAACCCTTCAAGCATTGATACTATTCCCTAGCTGGGTAATGAAACGTCTGCCAGAAAGCAGCCAAGCTCAGACAGCACTAAGCACCCCTCTTCCATCCCCCCCCTCCCCGGCAGCTTTCGATGGGGACTACTGGCGCTTGCTCAACCCCGGCGAGTACGAGGTGACCGCCACGGCCGAGGGCTACCACCCCGTCACCCGGACCTGCCACGTCTCTTACGAGAACAATCCCACCCTCTACGACTTCCGCCTGACCAAGACCCCCAAGCAGCGTCTGCGAGAGATCCTGGCCAAGGGCGGGAAGGTGCCCAAGGACCTGGCGCTGCGTCTGCGCCAGCTGCGTCTGCGCCAACTGCAGGCCCAGCGACCGGCCCAGTGAGGGCAAGGAAAGGCCACAAGGCAGCGCCCCGAGGAGGACGTGGTTCTCAGGCCCTTCTTCCACCTGGGATTCCTTTCGGTTTGGGGAGGCTTGCGAGAATGCCGGCCCTCGGCCCCCAAACGACGAATGTGCCTCCTGGACTTTCAAAAGAACCGAGATATTCTAGCCTGGCATTTTATGGAGAAATATGGTGATAGCTTTGCAAATACCTGAACGTTTCTCTTTCCTTCCTTTCGTCCTCTCCTTTTCCCGTCTTTCGTTTCTGTTTAATTCCTCCATTTCCTTCCTTCCTTTTCTTCTTCCTTCCTTCCATTTTTATCCTTCCTTTCTATCTTTTCTTTCACTTTCTCCTTCTCTTACTCTTTTCTTAGCATTTTCGTTCCTCTCTTCTTGGCTTCCTTTTCTCTTTTACCCCTTCCTTCCTTCCTCTACCCTCCCTCCCTCCCTCCCTCCCTCCCTCCCTTCCTTTCCTTCTCTCATCCCCATCTCCCTCCCTCCTTCCTTCCTCTCCTTTTCCCCTCTTTTGTTCCCATTTAATTTCTCCATTTCCTTCCTTCCTTTTCTTCTTCCTTCCTTCCATTTTTACCCTTCCTTTCCATTTTTCCTTTCTCCTTTTCTTAGCCTTTCCTTGTCATTTTCCTTCCTCTCTCTCCGTTTCCTTTTCTCTTTAACCCCTTCCTACCTCCCTCTCCTTCCTTCCTTCCTCCCTCCTCCCTTCCTTGCTTCATCTCATCCCCATCTCCTTTCTTCCTTCCTCTCCTTTTTCCCTTTGTTTACATTTCTTAATTCCACCATTTCCTTCCTTTTTTCCTTCTTTCATTCCATTTTTTCCTTCCTTTCTATCTTTCCTTTCACTTTCTTCTTCTCTTAGCCTTTCCTTCCTTATCATTTTCTTTCCCTCTTAGTTTCCTTTTCTTTTACCCATTCCTTCCTAATTTTCCTTCCTCCTCCCTTCCTTCTCATACCCATCTCCTTCCTTCCTTCCTCTCCTTTTCCCCTCTTTCGTTTCCATTTCTTAATTCCTCCATTTCCTTCCTTCCTTTTCTTCTTTTTTCTCCTTCCTTCATTCCATTTTTCCTTCCTTTCCATCTTTTCTTTCACTCTTTCTCCTTCTCTTAGCCATTCTTTCCTTATCATTTTCCTTCTTATCTCCCTCTGTTTCCTTTTCTCTTTTATCCTTCCTGCCTCTACCTTTCCTTCCTTCCTTCTCTCACCCCCATCTCCTTCCTTCCTTGCCATTCAGACAAGCTTTCTTCTCCTATTACTTCATCTTTCCCACAGTTGAATTCCGGACACAAAAAACTGAAGATGTGGGAATATCACAGCTAAAAGAGTACAGGCAGTCCTTGTCTTACGACCACAACTGAGCCCTGAAATTTCTGCTGTTAAGCGAGACGTTTGTTAAGTGAGTTGTGCCCAACTTTGTGGCCTTTCTTGCTGCAGTGGTTAAACGCATCGCTGAAGTTCTTCAGTTAGCAACACAGTCATTAAGTGAATCTGGCTTCCCCGTTCACTTTGCTCATCCAAAGGTCGCAAAAGGGGATCACATGACACACACACCCCGGGACACTGCAGCCGTCGTAACTATGAGTTGCCAAGCCTCTGAATTTTGATCACATGGCCATGGGGACACTGCAACGGTCGTAAGTGTGAAAAACAGTCCGTGGTCACTTTTTTTTCAGTGCCATTTTGGTCCCTAAACGAACGGTTGTAAGTTGAGGACTACCTGTACACCTTCTACAACTTAGTCCCCCACCCCGCTTCTCCCCTCAACTCTGCATTCTACACCGTTTTCTTAAGCCCCAAGAATGGGAATGACTCAAAATAGGTCACAGCTTTGCGTCCGGCAGGCTGGTCCTGCCAGCGGAACCAGCTGTCTGCTTCTCCGGATCAGGAAGTCACGGGGGTGCTTGCCAGGCCACATTTGGGGCAGGGCAGGAAAATCCTGGCATATTATGAGAATGGCTTCCATGAAAATTGCCGCTTCCTTGCGAGTCAAGGGGCATTCAAAGAGTTTTTACCAAATAAATCCTTTGGATATTTAATCTTTCCCAGGTTCTGTGCTTCTGCTCTTTATTTTCTCGCCTTCTGCAGAAGACAAAGGCCACACCCCAATGGTGGGATTCAATTTTTTTTTTTACTACTGGTTCTGTGCGCGTGGGTTGGTGGGCATGGCAGGGGAAGGATGCTGCAAAATGCACCTTCCCTCCTCACCCCACTAACTGTTCTTTGACCCAACCTGATTACCAGAAAGAAAATCTCAAACTCACTAACTCAAACCTTCACAGCTTTAATCTACAAGTAAACGTCTTTGTAGATAAAAAGATGGCTTGCAGCCAATTAGTCCAACCAGAAAAGCCTTGACAGAATTCTTCAGATAAGCCGGAGTCTCTACACACAATGCTGAGTTCTTCAAAAAAAAAAATTGCTTTCTGCAAAAGCAAAAACCCTTTGAAACCAGGCTTATATTCCCTGAAGGGAGGGGCCATTACATTGCATTCTTACTCCCAAGTTGCCCGTGCTGCTCCAGCTGTTCTCTTCGACAAATCATCCTGCGCTCACTCACACTTAGCACAGGCTTCTCGGGAGCCTCCTCCTCACTGCTGCTGGCTAATCACAATACTAACCTGCTTTCCAGCTCTGTTCTCCTGTGCAGGGCAACCAATAAAGACCCAGCCATTCAGCTGGGACTCAATGGGAGGCAGAAAAGAGATGGGGTTGGCGGGGTCAGTCAGAGATGGGATTGACTGGTTCTCCCAACTACTCAAAATTTCCGCTACTGGTTCTCCAGAACTGGTCAAAACCCGCTGAATACCACCTCTGCAACACACCAAATTGCCAAGTAGTGTAGTCACACCTCCATGCTGGTTAAGGCCTTGCTGTGAAGATCTACCTGAACAATTATTAGAAGGGGTGAGTTTTGTCAGCCCAACGGAAGAGTGGAAAAAATGAAAACAGGCTTACGTTTGTGAAGTTGGAAGGGGATGGTTTAGGGTAGCATTTCTTAGCCTTGGTCACTTTAAGATGCGTGCGGACTTCAACTCCCAGCCAGCATATGATGCCCAGAATTACAGAAAGGGGTTTCTAGGTATGGTCTCAACAAGGGGCACTTTTGTGTGACATGGGCAGCTATACAATATGAGAGAGAGACAGAGACAGATTAGCCCAGAGGTCCCCAAATTTAGCAACTTTAAGACTTATGATCTTCAACTCTGGGAGTTGAAGTCCACAAGTCTTAAAGTTGCCAAGTTTGGAGACCTCTGGATTGGAGGGAGACACAAAGAGAATGGAGATAGATAGGTACAGTGGAGATAGGTAGGTAGGTAGTAGATGAGAGAGGGAAGGGGGGAGAGAGAGAGAGAGGGAGAAAGTTAGCACTCAAACCCTTTCCTAGAAGAATGAAATATTTTGAGGAATATTATTAAAAGGCAGGATAAAATATTTTCCCTAAAAGAAAAACACAAATTTTAAGGTGGACGCAAACTCAGAGCTCCAACTCCCTACCTTCAGCAGATACTTTGTGCCCATTGAGAAAGATTGGGCCTATCTACAAAACAAAAGACCTCCAGCTCCAGGATGACGGGATTAAGACATGATCTCTCAGGACATAATAGGATTAACCCTCTACCATCTAGCAGCAGAGCTTCACTACATTGCGTCACCCTCCAAACTTCAACCAAACTTAGCTCAGACAAACTTGACCCCATGGGAACCTGACAACAGCCAATAGAATACACGTTCTTGCACAGGAACAGGAAGTTCAAGTGCAAAGCCTAAGAGAAGGTATAAAAATTGCTCACTCTCAACTCCATGTGGTCAGTTGCATCAGAGCCTCCTGGATTGGAACTGGACCTGGATATTTCTTCTAACAATACATAAGCTAGATAGATAAGATAGATGAATGATTGATGGATGATTGATGGGTAGAAAGACAGACAGAAAGGAGATAAATACAGTGGAGAGATGATAGGTAGGTAGGTAGGTAAGAAGGTAGGTAGATAACAGATAGATATAATAGATGATTGATAGATAATATAGATAATAGATAATAGATATAATAGATGATAGGTAATAAATAGATATGATAGATATGATAGATGATAATATAGGTGATACAGATAGATAATAGATATATAATAGATAGATTGATAGATAATATAGATGATACATAGATATAATAGATACGATATAGATGATAGATAATATAGATGATACATAGATAATAGATATGATAGATGATTGATAGATAATATAGATGATAGATGATAGATAATATAGATACATAGGTAGATAATAGATATAATAGATGATAGATAATATGATAGATAGATATTTAATAGATGACAGGTTGATAGATGGTAGGTAGGTAGGTAGGTAGATGAGAGGGAGAGATTAGAGAGAGAGATGAGACACACACACATAGAAACAGATGATAGATAGGATGGATATATATTAGAGGCAGACAAACAGAAAGAAGATGGGGAAAAACTCACTTAACAAATATGTCACTTAGCAACATAAATGCTGGCCTCGACTGCGGTCCTACCTGAGCTAAACCACCACGTGATGGCTGTTTCCCTCCCAATGAATCCTGGGAATCATAGTCCCGACGCCTGCACGGCCGCCAGGTGCAAACGGCGCGATCTGCGCCTGCGCGGCGCAGAGGCCACTTGGGAGGAACTCCCGAGGCCCCCTTGGAGCCTTGGGGACCTTTACTGCACCCCCCACTCACTCCCCCCATCCCATCCGCGGAAGGGCGCGCAGGCGCGCCGGCGGCCGCACGTGCAAGCCTGGATGACCACGCCCGGAAGCCGCCGCCGCCGCGCCCCCCCCCCCCCCCGTCCAATATCTGCCGATTCTTCCCATAGAGGTGGGACGGTCTCTCTCCGACTTCTTGGGGAAGAGCCGGAAGCGCGCTCGCCATCCGGAAATGACGACGTTTGAGCGGCCAGTGCGAGGCCGCGGCGTTGCTGCTGAGGGCGGCGGTGTCGTAGAAGGCGAAGGCGGCGTTCGCCCGCAGGTACTTCGGCCTCCCAGGGGCAGCAGGCTGACGAAGCCTTTCTTATCCGGGCAGCGAGAGCGGGCCGGCCCCCAGGGACTCTCGCGTCCGTGCGGCGCCCAACAGGGTGGCTTGCCCTCCATTGTGTGTGTGTGGGCGGGACTACAGCACCCATCGTCCGCGGCTACCGCAGAGACTCCGGTTTTCTCTAGCCTGGGGCCGCCAGATGCACAGAACTGCCGTGATTTCTCTTCCACGGTTAGCCTACTACGTAGTTCAGTTTAAATCAGAATAGAGCTGGAAGGGACCTTGGGAGGTCATCTAGTCCAACCCACAAGCAGGAGACCCTGTAGCATTTCAGACAAGTGGCTGTCCAGCCTTAACCAGTTTTACATTTTTTATTGGGTGATAAGATAAAAGCCAATCTCTTCTTTAAAAACCTCCAGCCATGAAGCACCCACAACTTCTGGTGGTGAGTAGTTCCACTGGTGAATTGTCCTTCCTGTTAGGAAGTTTCTCCTTCATTCCAGATTGCTTCTCCCCTGGATTAGTTTCCAATCATTGTTTCCTATCTTGCCTTCTGATGCTTTGGAAAATAAATTGACCCTCCTCTTCTTTGGGGCAGCCCCTCAAATACTGGAAGGCTGCTATCATGTCCCCCCACCCCCACCCTAAAAGTCCTTCTTTTCTCTGGACTAGTCAAATCCAAATCTTGCAACCGTTCCTTTTCGTATGTTTTAGTCTCCAGGCCTTTAAACATCCTGGTTGCTCTTCTCCGCACTTTTTCCAAAGTCTCAACATCTTTTTTTTGTAATGGGGGCAAAACTGGGTGCAGTATTCCAGGTGCGGCCTTACTAAAGCAGTACTAATACTTCATATGGTTTTGATTCTATGCCTCTGTTTATACAACCCCTGGACTGTATTAGCTTTTCTTGGCTGTTACTGCACACAGCTGGTTCATGTCTAAATGATAGTCCACTAAGATTCCAAGGTCCCTCTCACAGTGACTGTTTTTGAACCAGGTTTTGCAAAATCTATACTTATACCTTTGGTTTTTTTCCCCCCTTCCTGACTGTAAAATCTTGCTTTTCTCCATATTTGTTAGATAGGGCCCTTTTGTTCGGGCATGCTATTTTTGCATCCTGAGGTGTTGGTTTCCCTATTATGCCTTTCCCAGTGTGTGAATTACAACTCCCATCATCCATGATTCCCTCTTCTAGCACTCCAAAAGCATAAGACTAAAAGGCCCATCCGCCACAGTTTATAGGTCCCAACAGCTTATAGGTTGTCCCAAGTTATAGAGGTTATGTATAACCTGTAATCCTTATAGGCTATTGGTCCCAAAACTAAAAGATCCCAACAGCTTATAAGTTGTCCCAACCTGGTTCTCAATTTTTTTTTCAAGGGACACACTACCCATCTTCCACAATTTATATAGGCATTGCTATTAGGGTTAATGCCTGAACCACTCTTGGTGGTTTGGGAGGTGGGAATTTATTTGGTTGTGCCTTTTGATCAATTATCTTTTTTTCCTTTGGTATATTTTGTTCTTATTTTTTATTTATAAGCCACCACAGACATAGCGGTCTCCAAAATTTGAAAGTATCAATGCAGGCGGTCTTCAACTTACAACCATTTATCTAGTGACTGTTCAAAGTTATGATGACACCTCAAACAATGCATATTGACGACTTTTTTTCACGCTTACGTTGCAGGTCACAGGATCAAAATTCAGATTTAGGATCAGAATTGAGATGTTTGGCAATGGACTCCTATTTATGATAGTTGCACTGTTACAGTTCTTAAGTGAATCACTGCAGTGGCACGGTTGTTAAGTGAATCTGGCTTGTCGGAAGGTCCCAAAAGGGAAACACTTCAAACATCATAAATATGAAGGCAATTAATTGCCAAGCTGCTGGATTTTGACCCAAAATACCAAATATAGCTCAAATGCTATTTTATCTGGAGAATCAGAAAAGAGGGACAGTAGAAGCTGGTAGCTGCCCTGAAAAATTCCCTTCCCCACAGCAAGGGAAGCTGAGATGGTTAAAATGCTTCTTTTATCCAAATAAGAGATTATATTTAATTTTGTCTCTAGTTCGAAATTGCCTCCTGACTTTGGGTTTGCAATGTGGGGAAAAAAGATATGAAAATTCAATTCTGTTTTTATAAATTAGACTTGTTATAGAAACGGCTTGAATGTACTGGTGTGTAAAAGGAAAACGTTGTGGTTGCAATGTTGTTCCCTTTGACTGTGCCAAAGAGAGTTAGAAGTCGGTGTTTTTTTCCTTTTTTTCCCTTCCATTACGCTATACCCCCCCTTTCCCCCTTTCTCTCTTCTTACTTTTCAATGTTTTTTTCTTTGTATTTCTTCTTCTACCTCCACGCACACACGGCAAAATACCACTCACGCATCACAAAATCTCCAGAACTGTAAAGCCTACAACTGAAATTTGGCCCGTATTTCCTCTTGGCTTCTAGGTGCTCACTGAGAAAGGATTTTTCGAAATGACCATCGGAGTATTTAGAATATTTCCTATATTATTATCATTAACATGCTCTGATACTAAGGAGTTCTACTCCTTCTCCCCTGAAAAGAAATCTCTTCCAAATGCAAAACACAAGCAGAGGAGTTTCAGTTGTACTTTCACAGCAGCACCAGGCAGCTTTAGTACAGAACAGTTGAGCTAAGCCACGCCCAGACTCCTTGCTGTCTCCTTGCTCACACAGCAAATATTCGTTCAGTTTCCAAACAGCCCTTAACTCTCTCACACACTGACAGGATGCTAGCCAGGTGAATACCGATGGATGCTGGTAGGCAGAGGCAGGAATTTCTCCCCCTTATTTTCCTCCCCACAAAACTAAGCCCGAACACCTAGTTTTGTAGCGAAGCACGGGGATCCAGCTAGTACTTTGATAAACTTAAGAAAGAAGTTTTAATAAAAAGAACAATTCCAAGGTGATCCCAAGCAAGAGACGCTCCATTATCTTCTCCGTTAACTACCTTCCTTTTGATTTTTCTTTCTTTTCTTTTTTTATCATCAAGGCATCTCCGGATTCTCCTTGCTGCCTCTTGACCCACCCACCCCGTCCAGTGCGCCATGGTGTCTTACCACATCCGCGAGTACCGTCCCGGGGACCACGAGACCGTGCGCGACTTGTTCGCCACCGGCATGAGCGAGTACGTGCCCACCCTCTGCCTCCACGTGCTGAAGCAACCTTGGGTCATCCTGATCCTGGCTTGCACCTTCAGCCTCCTGCTGACCAGCTCCAAGTCGTTGCTCCTACCCATCCTGGCCATCACTTTGCTGTTGGCCGTCGGCCAGCAGCTCCTGGGTTACATCTGGTCCATGTACATCGACCACTGCCTCCAAGAGGACCTGCTGGACATCCAGGCCACGTACCTGGGCCACAAAGGCTCGTGCTTTTGGGTGGCCGAGGTGGACGAATGCGTGGTGGCCACCGTCGGGGCCAGGCCCGCTGAAGGGCAGCGCAACGAGCTCACATTGAAACGGATGTCCGTTCGGAAGGACTATCGGGGTTTCGGCATCGCCAAAGCGCTTTGCAAGACTGTGATCGGTTTCGCCCGGGAACACGGCTACTCTTCGGTGGTGCTGAACACCCTCATGGTCCAGCAGGAAGCCCGGGCGATGTACGAAGGGGTTGGCTTCCACAAGTACCACCACTACGTCCTCCCCACCATCTACGGCAGGCTGGCCCACTGTACGATTTCCAAGTATCGCTACGACCTCCCTAGCGCCGAGTGAGGCAACCTGCCTGAGGAGGTTGCCTTCCCGCTGATTGGCTGGATCCGCCCTGGCGTCCTCGCTTCCTTCCTTCCTCCACCTGGGACGCATCTGTTGGGAAAGCCAACTCAAGGGCAGGGAGGGGGTGGTGAGGCTTTTGACACACACTGCGAAAGAGATGTGTCTCTCCACTTCTGGATCTTGGTTTTTCAAGGAAGGGCTTAAAAACTGAATTGCAAAGGTTTTAGCAACGTGGGAAGGAAAATTCACACACACATACACCCCGGTCTCCTCGCAGTGTCTTTACAAGTGAGGAGGAGGAGGGGGAAAAAAAAAATCTACATTTTTATTTGCAGAGAAGAAGCCATTCACCATCTTGTCCCCATTGGCCGTGGAATTGGGGCAGGGCGCTAAACAATTTTAAAACTCACATACATCCAGAGAGCTGTTCACACCCAGGATAAACACCCTCTTGGCTGTTTTTAATCCAGGCTGCCTTTTTTTTTTTTTTTTGGGGGGGGGGGGGGGGGGGGACCTATCGTGCTTGACTTTGGGGGAAGACATTTCTTTCATCTCAACCCATTTGAGGAGGAGCCTTTTTCGCCCTTCTTCCAAGATACCCAGCCACCTGGCATTCTGCTGACTTGGAGACACGAAAGCTTGGGGTAATAGATTAACAGATAATCCGAGTTGGAAGGGACCTTGTCGGTCATCTAGTCCAACCCCCTACCCAAGCAGGAGACCTTACACCATTTCTGACAGAGGGCAGTCCAATCTCTTCTTGAAAGCCTCCAGGGATGAAGCTCCCACAACTTCTGAGGGAAACTTCTCTTCCATGGGCTGATGGTTTTCCCTGTCAGAAAGTTCCTCCTTATTTCCAGGCTGAATCTCTCCTTGTTCCAAAATTTCCATCCACTATTTCCTACAGGCGCTTTAGAAAATAGCTTGACCCCCCTTCCTCCTCTGTGGCAGCCCCTCAAATATTGGAAGATGCTCTCCTGTCTCCGCTGGTCCTTCTCTTCTCTAGACTAGCCAGGCCCAGTTCCTGCAACTGTTCATCGTACGTTTTAGCCTCCAATCATCCTGGTTGCTCCTCTGTACTTTTTCTAGAGTCTCAACATCTTTTTTTCATCTCTTCTTTGTGGCAAGCCCTGAGATATTGGAAGACTGCTATCATGTCACCCCATCCATCCATTCCTTAAACTAGACGTGTCTTCTGTCCCTCCATGGTTTGCTCCGACATCTTCCTTCCTTCCTTCCTTCCTTCCTTCCTTCCTTCCTTCCTTCCTTCCTTCCTTCCTTCCTTCCTTCCTCCCTCCCTCCCTCCCTCCCTCCCTCCCTCCCTCTCTTTTGCTTTGGAGAATAGCTTGACCCCTTCCTCCATTTGGCAGCCCCTCAAATATTGGAAGATGCTCTCCTGTCTCCCCTGGTCCTTCTCTTCCCTAGACTAGCCAGGCCCAGTTCCTGCAACTGCTCATTGTATGAGTTTTAGCCTCCAATCATCCTGGTTGCTCCTCTGTACTTTTTCTAGAGTCTCAACATCTTTTTTTCATCTCTTCTTTGTGGCAAGCCCTGAGATATTGGAAGACTGCTATCATGTCACCCCATCCATCCATTCCTTAAACTAGACGTGTCTTCTGTCCCTCCATGGTTTGCTCCGACATCTTCCTTCCTTCCTTCCTTCCTTCCTTCCTTCCTTCCTTCCTTCCTTCCTTCCTTCCTTCCTTCCTTCCTCCCTCCCTCCCTCCCTCCCTCCCTCCCTCCCTCTCTTTTGCTTTGGAGAATAGCTTGACCCCTTCCTCCTCTCAGCCCCTCAAATATTGGAAGGCTGCTCTCCTGTCTCCGCTGGTCCTTCTCTTCCCTAGACTAGCCAGGCCCAGGGTCCTGCAACCATTCTCCAGTCCCCTCCAGGGTCTCTTTATTTCCTAGTTTGTGGCTTCATACAAGAACACCTGCAAAGTAACCCCACTACTACAGGATTTGCACCAATTCCCCAAACCACCCCCTCAAAAAAACACACGGTGTATATCTTAGGAGTAGTTCCTCCCTGTGGTGGATTTTAGCACCTGGAACTCCCAGCACGAGTGCACCTAGAAGATGCCCAGTTGAGAAGGGCAGCCCCGGACTAAGCTTCTACCTGGGTCTTTTTTTGAGCCGTGTTCCTTCCCCCCCCCCCCAGATTTTGGAGGGGTCTTATGGTTTCTTTCATACTGGTAGTCCTCAACTTAGGACCACAATCGAGCCTCAAAATTGCCATTCCTAAGCTAAAAACAGATGTTCAATGAGGTTCCATTTTACGGCCTTCGTTGTTAAGTGAGCCACTGCCGTGGTTCCCTGAACGGCCGTGTTGCTCGCTTATCAACGGCAGCGATTCACGTTAACGACTGTGGCAAGAAAGGGGGCAAAATGGCAGAACTCAAAACGTCTCACTTAACGACCGAAAATATTGAGCTGTGTAAATGGGATTACAGGGGAGAGAGGGGATCTTTCGAGGAAGGAGAAGCTGAATTTCATTGGTTCAGGACTTTCTTTTTGAGCCAGCCAACTAAGGATTGTCACACTCTTTAATTTTAGGAAAAAGGTAGAAAACCCAGCACTGGGTTTGTGGGTTTGGTTTTTGGTTTTTCAGTTAGTTAGGAAAAAATCAAGGTTTGGTGGTCCATTATGTAGAGAAAGTAGAATATTAGAGATGATCCTCCTAATCATACAACTGATTCAATTAAAAGTCTTGAAATTCAGGACAGAAAAAAATGAAGTTGCTTTGGCAGGATCTACTGAAAAACATGGGCTTGATTTCCACAAGATGGGGCTTGGGTTTCTAAATGGGGCTGGACCGGTGAGGCCTTTGGATTTCTCCAGTTGGCCATTTTTAGTTCTGGCAAGATGCTCCCTGCCAGATTTCTTAATAGGAAAGATGGTGCGTGAAGGATGAAGGTGACTTTAGTCTGGTTGGTCTAGTGGTTAAGGCACCAGGCTAAAAAGGAGATGGTGAGTTCTAGTCCTGCCCCAGGTACGAAAGCTGGCTGGGTGACTGGATCAGTCACACACTCAACTTCACAGGGTTGTTGTGGGCTGGGTGACTTTGGATCAATAATCAGGAGACAGTGAGTTCTAGTGCCACCACAGGCATGAAAGTTGGCTGGGTGACTCAACCTAACTTCACCTCAAAGGGTTGTGGGCTGGGTGACTTTGGATCAATAACCAGGAGATCGTGAGTTCTAGTCCTGCTTTAGACATGAAACTGACTGGGTCAGTTAACTCTCAACTTAACTCCAACTCACAGGGTTGTGGGCTGGTGACTTTGGATCAATGACCAGGGGTAAGTGAGTTCTAGTCCTGCCACAGGTATGAAAGCTGGCTGGGTGACTAGGCCAGTCACTCTCAATTTAACTCCACCTCACATGGTTGTGGGCTGGGTGACTTTGGATCAGTAACCAAATGACAATGAATTCTAGTTCTATCCGAAGCATGACCAAAACTGACCAGGTGACTTTGGACTAATCAACAAAATGAGTTCTAGTCCTGCTTTGGAGATGAAAGCTGGCTGGGTGACTGGGTCAATTACTCACTCTCAATCTAACTCCACCTCACAAGGTTGTTGTGGGCTGGGTGACTTTGGATCAATAACCAGGAGACAGTGACTTCTAGTTCTGCCCTAAGCACAAAAAAGAAGTAGATGACTTTGGACTAATCAAGAAAAAGTGAGTTCTAGTCCTGCTTTAGATATGAAAGGTGACTGGGTCAGTTACTCGACCTAAGTCCACCCCACAAGTACTTGTGGGCTGGGTGACTTTGGGTCAATAACCAGGGGACAGTGAGTTCTAGTTCTGTCCTAAGCACGAAAACTGACCGGGTGACCTTGGACTAATCCAGAAAGTGAGTTCTAGTCCTGTTTTGGAGGTGAAAGCCTGTTGGGTGATTGGGTCAGTCACTCGCTCTCAACCTAATCCACCTCACAGGGTGGTGGTGGGCTGGGTGACTTTGCTTCAGTAGCCAAGAAACCGTGAGTTCTAGTTCTACCCTAAGCGTGTAAGCCACCTGGGTGACATTGAGCCAGTCCTCGGGAGACTCGGGAAATCTAGTCCCGTCTTAGGCACACGCTAAAAAAAAAAAACAGCTCGGTGACTTTGGGCAGCTCTCCAGGCGACAGGGAGTTCTAGTCCTGCTTTAGGCACAAAAGCTGGCTGGATGCCTAGGCCCATCGTTCATTCTCCACCTAGTTCACCTCCCAGAGTTGTGGGGAAAATAGAAAGAGGAAGGGCCAGTAGGTATGTCCACCATCTTGAATTATACCTAAAAACAATAAAAGGTGGGATTTAAAAAAAAAAAAAACTTCAATTTACCTCACACAGTTGAAAAATTGGCTCAGTGGCTCTTCTATCCATTTGTGCCTGATATCTGAATGTGTCTCGCGCTCTGAGCAGCGACTCTGTTGTCCTGGAGGGGGGAGGGGGTGTGCATTTTGGGGAAAATAAATTTGATTATTCAATAAAGTTGAAATATTTCTAAGCCCTGTCCTTGTTTGTCTTACAGCACTCTGAGTTTGAGTCTGCCTGGGGGAATTGGGGAGGGGAGAACTACACTGCAATTGTATTTAGAATAGAATAACAAGAGTTGGGAGGGACCTTGGAGGTCTTCTAGTCCAACCCCCTGCTTTGGCAGGAGAACCCTACACCACTTCAGACAAAATGATTAGCCAACCTCTCCCAAATTGGAACATAAAATAACAGTGTTTGGAAGGGACCTTGGAGATCATCTAGTCCAACCCCCTGCTTGAGCAGAGCATGTATACCATTCCAGACGGGTGGCTATCCAATTCTTCAATACTTCCAGTGTTGGAGCATTCACAACTTCTGGAGGCAAGTTTAAATTGTTTTCACTGTCAGGAAATTAAGTTGCTTCTCTCCTTGATGAGTTTCCATCCGTTGCTTCTTGTCCTCCCATCTGGTGCTTTGGAGAATAGCTTGACTCCCCCTTCTTTAGGGCCACCCCTGAGATATTGGAGCACTGCTATCATGTCTCCCCTAGTCCTTTTTATTTATTTGTTAAATATTTTTCCCACTTTCCTAGCCATGGGGCTATTTATGGCCCACTTACAACAACAAAACGGGGGTGTGTGAAAAGATTTTAAAAAGTAAATATAACAACACTAATAAAACCAAACAATGGAATTCAGGTGGTCCTCAACTTACAACCACAAACGGAGCCCAAAATTTCCATCACTGAGACATTGAGTTTTTTCCCCATTAGACGATCTTGCTTGCCACGGTGGTTAAGCAAACTGCGGCAGTCGTTAAAGTTAGCCACACGGTCGTTAAGCAAATCTGGCTTCCCCGTTGACTGCTCGTGAGAAGGTTGCCAAAGGGGATTCCAGCCCCCCACCCCAGGGACGCCTTGACCGTCGTAAATGTGAGACAGTGGCCAGGCGCCTGATTTTTGAATCGCGTGACCACAGAGGTTGCTGTCCCGGTCACGTGACAAACGGGCCATATGTCACTTATTTCCCATGCCTTTGTAACTTCGGTCACTAACTGAATCATCGTAAGTCAAGGACCACCTGTAAGAGCATGAAATTAAAAAGTTGGGCGGAAGGGAAATAGGAATCGGAGGCGGATGTTTAAACGCTGGCATTGTAATATTAGCAGTGTCAGGATTCCGGCACTTCACCCCAATTAAATCATGAGTCTTGAGCCAAATTTCCAAAAGATTTATTCGGAGTTAACATGTCCGACACTGCCTGGGTGCAGCCGACACTGAGGCACATAATTCATTGTCACTCTTGTTAGGGATAACATTGTTTACCCTAACTGGTTTAGGTAAAATAATAACTAAGTAATCATAGTTTGTATGTTAAAGTGTCTGCAACTTTAACTGTGGGATAGTAATTAAGGGAGTGGTTGTGAAAGCACTTTAAAAGAAGCAAGACTGCAGCTTGCTCTCTCTCTGGCTTTGATGATCCCTGATTACTGCTTGGAATCAAGACTGCATTGCTGGAACGGGAGAGAAACAAAGGACTGATTTGTAAGTGAACTGACATAGGATATTCTGCACGGACTTTGCTAACTGAATATCCCTGAATGGACTGACTAAATGATACATGACTATTGGACTGTTATTTTGACTATGCTATGAACTCATAATGGAATAAACTATATTTTTGATAGCACAAGCGTATCTGTCATTTTTACTGTATGTTAATAAACATACAAGCTTAGCTCACTCATTTATCTGTGTGCCTATCTGACTAACGCTGCACATTCTGTTTAGCTTGTCTCCCTAACCCTGGTTGGGGAACCCAGGCTTAACAACTCTTGACCCTGGTTTTCCACCACCCCTCTGGGCATATTATAATTCATATTCTCCAATGGTGTGGAGACAATAACTTGGTCCTCAACACCAATAAGACCAAGGAGCTGATCGTGGACTATATAGAAGGAACAGGTCAGAAATCCAACCCTTGCTTATCCATGGAGACCGAGGGGAGCAAGTGGCCAGTTTGAAGTTTCTGGGTGTTACCCTAAAAAAGGACCTGACCTGGGGGGCTCACATTGCAGCCCTGGTCAAAAGGGCCCAGCAGAGATTCGACTACCTGAGGCTTCTCAGGAAACAACAACTGGATGGAAAACTGCTGGTGACCTTCTACCGCTGCACCAGAGAGAGTATCTTAACTTACTGCACCTGTGGATGGTTTGCCAATTGCACTGTGGCAGATAGGAAAGCACTCCAGAGGGTTAACGTTTAATCATTGGTTGCCCTCTCCTCTCTTTGGAAGAGCTTTAGAGCTTTCACTGCCTTGAGAAAGTTCAAAACATGCTCAAAGATCCATCTCATCCTGGGCACCCTTTTTTTTTAACTACTACCATCTGGCAGAGAGTACAGGATGATAAAAACAAGGACAAATAGGTTGAAAAACAGCTTCTATCCCAGAGCAGTAGCTCTTTTGAATTCTACTGTATGGTGCAGTGTTGGTGTGGTGTCAGGGGTTTTTTGGGTTCAATGTATGGAGTGTGAAAGATGTGTGTTTGTGTTTATTTTCATGGTCATGATGTGCACTGAAGATGGTGTTTGATTTCGTTGTAGGAGGTGCAATGACAATAAACTAAACAATGGGACACGTCCATAGCTCAGAGTCATCAATCATGTTCTTCAGTTAGAATTTTGCCCGGCAGAAACTTCAGTCACCTTGTTACTATCTTTGAAAACTATTTATGGAATGCACTTTCAGTTTGCAAGCTGCCCCACTGCCATTTCAGACCCCTTTCCACCCCTCCCTTTCTGTTGGCAACTCTAAAAAGACCAGAGAAATATTTTATGAGTTGACAAGCAGATGTATAACTGAGCATGTTAGTGCCACAGTTAATAAGTCATCCATCCGTAATTCATTAATCCATTGTTTTAATTGGGGGGGGGGAATTGATGGGGAACTCATTAAATTTGCAGACGACACCAAGCTGGCGAGAATAGCCAAACTCCAGAAAGCAGGCTTAAGATCCAGAGGCATCTGGGCAGATTTGAACATTGGGCGCTATCTAACAAACTGATGAAAAAAGTAAGGTTCTACCTTTAGGCAAGAAAAACAGAATACACAGGTACAGTATATGTGGTACCTTGCTCAATAGTAGTGAAGCAGTGTGAGAAAATTCCAAAAGGTATTGTTATGTTTGGAGCATGGGCGAGAAAGAATGGAGACAAGCCTCTGAACGGTGAACTTCAGCTCTTTATTTACATAGTGACTTCTGGCATCTATAACAGTTTTAACCCGCCTTATATAGGCAAACCCCGTAACTATTAACCATTAACCAACGAGAAGCGCTAGCTCTCATAACCAATAGGAACTCTCTGTTTAAGGGCCAATCGGATTCCCCGGAGTGGGCCAATCCGATCTGGCCATTTAACAGCCAATCAGAAGTGCAGGGCCAGAACCCTGCACTTTACTCCAAGCTCACGCTTTATTAAAACTTTATACATTCACAACACTCCTTCCCCCGGCTTCTCTTTGCAGGGCACAGTGACATAGTCCTTTAGGTAGGACGGTTGTTTTATTAGTCTCCTTGATTTTCGCTGTGTCATTTGGCTGCAATCACTGAGGTAGATCGTTGTTTGGCAGTGGGGCTGTTTCTGGTTCAGAGTTCATTTCCCCGTCGTTGCCCATGTTCTCTGTAATTCCCTGAGGTGCAACTGTTTCCCTCTCTGGTTCCACTTCCTGAGTCTCTATTATACCGTCGTTCCCTTCAAACGGGTTTTCTTCTCCTTGGAATTCATCTTCTTCTGTACCTCCCCCCCCCTCAGTCTGATCATAGGGGAGTTCAGGACTGCCCGCCGGAAGCCGTGATCGTAATTGATTGATATGGCGTTTCCATAGTCTATCGTCAAGGCATTGTACAAGGTAGGATCTTGGGCCGGTTACACGAACTACTGTCGCCTCCACCCACAATGGGTCACCCGATAGGTTTTTAGCATATACCAAATCTCCTACCTGGAAGGCACGACAGCGGCCGCTGGATCCTATTGGTTTTTCCGGTTCGTAAGCTGGGTGTAACTGGTCGAGGTGGGAGCGGAGTTTTCGTCCCATTAGCAGTTCAGCTGGAGTTTTGTTGGCGACGCTATGCAGTGTGATGTGTTGTAAAAAAAGGATTCGATTGATCTTGTCGTCAATGTTGTCGTAGTCTACCTTCTGTAAGGTTGTCTTCACAAATTGTACCATGCGTTCTGCTTTGCCATTGGTCGCAGGGTGCATGTCGAATGCCGCAGTCAGCGAGGTACTGCTCGAACGACAGTGCTGTAAATTGGGGCCCGTTATCGGATACCAGGACGTCTGGTAGTCCGTGGGTTGCAAATAGTCTTTCCAAGGTTTTGATGACCGCCTCGGAGGTTGTAGTCATCATGCGATGAATCTTGAGTCAATTTGAATAGGCGTCGACGGTTAGTAGAAAGGTATGGCCTTTGGTCGGCCCTGCAAAGTCCAAGTGAATTTGGGACCAGGGTCCGCGTGGTGTCTCCCATTCAGTAGGAATGGCTTTAGGTGGGGCGTTGCTCACTTCTTGGCATTTTGGACAAGCTTTAACCCAATGTTCGATTTGCTTGTCAATGCCCGGCCACCATGCGTAGCTTCGCGCAAGGGCTTTCATTCGCACAATGCCAGGGTGGCCATCGTGCAAGTTTCTCAGAAGCACTTTCTGGAGTCATTCTGGGATAATGACTCTATCTCCCCAGATGACACAGCCTTTTTGGGAGAACAACTCGGTTTGTCGAGTCTTGAATGGTGTGAAGTCATCTGATAATTGGTCCAATGGCCATCCGCGTTCTACCCAGCTTAGGACTCGCGCTAAGATGGGGTCATGTTTGGTTTCTCTCGCGATATCTCGGGCGGTTAATGGCGGTGAGTTGAGTGCCTCAATTTGCAATGTGGTTACCGTTGGTGCAGGATCGTCGAGAGTCTCTGGAAGCGGTGCTCGGCTCAATGCGTCGGCGTGGGGAATGGCTGTCCCCGGGTGGTATTGCAGCCGATAGTTATAAGCAGCTAAGAATTCTGACCATCGAGTCATCCTAGGGGATAATATGTAGGGAGTCAGCTTATCTCCGGCTATTATCCCCAATAATGGTTTGTGGTCAGTCACGATAGTAAAAGCCCGGCCATACACGTACTCGTGGAATCTTTTAACGGCTGACACAATTGCGAGGGCTTCTTTATCGATTTGTCCATAATTTCGCTCAGTCTTTGGAAGTGTCTTTGAAAAATATGCAACAGTTCCCATTAGGCAATACATGGCTCAAAATGGCGCCCACTCCGAAAGGCGAAGCATCACATGTTATATTTAACGGCAAAGTCTCATTATACTGCATGAGTACAGAGTCAGAAGTGAGCAGTTTTTTCACGTTGCGGAACGCCTGTTCTTCTCGGTGACCCCATAACCAATTTGCTTTCTTATCTAACAACCGGTGTAACGGTTCAGCGATCGTTGCTTTATGCAGTAAAAATACATTATAAAAATTGTTGAGGCCTAGGAACGCCTGGAGATCGGCCTTGTTTCGTGGCCTGGGAGCATTTTTTATCGCCCTTAGTTTACTTTCAGTAGGGTGAATACCCTGGCTATCAATTAGGTACCCTAAAAACTCAACACTGTCAGTACACAATTTACATTTGTTTTTCTTTACTTTAAGACCGGCCTCTTGGAATTTTTTTAGGACTAATTTTAACCGGTCCTGTAAGATTTTTTTTGTAGGGGCCGCAATTAATACATCATCAAAATAAGGGACCACGCCCTTAATCCCTTGTAATAACCTCTCCATAAGGCTCTGAAAAATCCCCGGGGCTACACTAACTCCGAATTGAAGCCGGGTACATTTAAAGGCACCTCAGTGCGTCACAATTGTTTGTGCCAGTGCTGTCTTTTCATCAACAGGTAGTTGCTGATATGCCTGAGCTAAATCTAATTTGGTGAAGACTTTCCCGCCCCCCAGGGAGTGGAGGAGATGCTGCACCACTGGCACTGGATATGCGTTCTGCTGTAGGGCGTGGTTCAAAGTGGCCCAGTAGTCCCCACAAATTCGGATCGACCCGTCTGGCTTAATGGGTGTTACGATTGGGGTTTCCTAGGGGGAGTGATCGATGGACTCTAACACCCCCTGAGCTGTCAGTTTGTTGAGTTGTTCGGATGGGAGCTATCTTTGGGTCTAGACTGAATGAAATCGGGGTCCCCTTGTACTCACCTAAGCTGTCCGCGAAGACGTCCCTGAACTCATGGATGAGGTCTCCCTCCCAGTCACTTCCGCTGACTTGGTTTATGCCAGCCGCTTCAATGCCGAGTGGCGCGAACCATTGGAGGCCTAGTAGGCTAGGCCTGTCTCTATCGATGACAGTTAGTGGTAAGTATGCTGTGTGCTTCTTGAAGGAGACTCGGACTCGGCAGGAACCAACGACAGGGATTCGATTCCCTTGGTAGTCCTTGAGGATGAGTCTTTGGAAACGGAGATCTTGGCGTTGAATCGTGGGGATGAGTTGTTTAAGGGTCTTCCAGGACACCATCGAGAGGAACGATCCCGAGTCGACTTCCATGTGGCAAGGCTGGTTCTCGATGGCTACTGTGATTCGTATTTTCTTGGTGTCTAAAGCTGAGGCGTGACCGATACTGATAGTATGGTGAGGCTCTTCTCTCTGCAAAACTCGATTTCTGTTGGAGTGGTTTACTGGCTCTCGCTGTACAGGACGGTTTCCTGTCGATTGGCGATAGTTAGTCCCTTTTGAGGCCTGGCCGGGTCCTGGTAAGCTTTGGCAGACCCGTCCAATGTAGCCTCGCTTCCCGCACTCATGGCAGAGCACGTCGCGGAATTTGCATTCGGACCTGGCATGATTGGCCCCACAGCCAGCGCAAGGGCGTAAAGGCTTCGGGTGGTGGTCCCGGTCGGACCGCAGTCGATGGACCCCTTCTTCGTTGCTGTCTGACGATGAAGAGAGGTCCTCGTGGTGCGTCATTGCAAGCTGCCCTTCTGACCTGGATAAAATGTCGCTTGTCGGTGGTGGTACCGGAGTGCGGTTTCGGCGTAGTTGTGCAGCCGACTTCCTGGTTGCTTCTGCTGCAGTAGCATTGGCGATGGCGTCGGCAAGGCTGATGTCGCCTTTCGCCATCAGCTTGCTTTGAATGCCTGGTGCATCTAGTCCCAGAACTATGCAATCTCTTAGTGCTTCTTCTAAATCGGTGAATCCGCAGAGGCCTCCCAAATTTCGGAGGTCTGCTATGAAGTCAGGCATGCTTTCTCCCTTTCGCTGGCTCCTCTGATAAAACTCGTGCCGTCTCACGAGCGTAGGCACGGTCGGTGCGTAGTGATCTCGTAGGAGAGGTTCGAGGTCGTCCCAATCCATCGCCTTCACTTCTCGGGGTTTTGCTAGTGCCTTAGCCATCTTAAATATGGTTGGACCGCAATGCATCAGGAACACAGCCCGTTTCTTTCTTGGTGTGGCGTCCTTTAAGTTGTTGGTTTCTAAGAACATTTGGAAGTGATCCATGTAGGACTCCTAGTCCTCCTGTACTGGATCGAACGGAGCGGGTGGGACGATGATGCCGAACATGGTTCCGTTGTGTAGCGTCGTCTGTCACGTGCTCGGTGTTCTTCGAAGTTTCATTGGTTCAGATGTCTCCACATCCCACCCTCGTCGCCAGTGTTATGTCTGGAGCATGGGCGAGAAAGAATGGAGACAAGCCTCTGAACGGTGAACTTCAGCTCTTTATTTACATAGTGACTTCTGGCATCTATAACAGTTTTAACCCGCCTTATATAGGCAAACCCCGTAACTATTAACCAATAACCAACGAGAAGCGCTAGCTCTCATAACCAATAGGAACTCTCTGTTTAAGGGCCAATCAGATTCCCCGGAGCGGGCCAATCTGATCCGGCCGTTTAACAGCCAATCAGAAGTGCAGGGCCAGAACCCTGCACTTTACTCCAAGCTCACGCTTTATTAAAACTTTATACATTCGCAACAGGTATTAATACTATTTGCAGAAGTTATTTGACTTATTATGTTGCAAGCTTTAGAAAATACAGGGACTTGCTGAATGTAACATGGAACCTGACTTATGAATGTAACATGACCTATGTACTAGATCTTTTCTGTAATGTATTGCAAGAGGTGGCTACCAGAAGTAACAGATAGTGTAAGATAATACCATATATGGAAAACGTAGCAAGAGAGCCGTATGAAAACTCCTTTTCTGTCATGGTATAGGCAGATTAATAGTAACGCTCTAGGCGTTACACCTCGGGAGTAACTCAGGATTCAGAATTTGACATGTTAATGCTCTGAACCTTTGCACAAATAAACCTGTTTCTCCAACCCTTCATGGTCTTGTGTCCTGAACTGGTGACTAAGATTGCTGCAACAGTAGTAACTGAGAGTGGGCTCTCAGAGTCCGAGTAGACAACCATTTAAAAAGGAGCCAGCTGTATGTAGCAGCTGTCAAAAAAGCCAATGCAATCCTAAATTGCATTAGCAGAGGGATACAATCGAGATCAAGTGAGTAACTAATATTACTCTATAAAGCCTTAGTAAGGCCACACCTAGAGTACTGCATCCAGTTTTGGTCCCCACATATATAAAAAAAGATGTTGAGACTCTAGAAAGAGTGCAGACTAGAGCAACAAAAGAGGATTAGGGGACTGGAAGATAAAACATATAAAGAACGGTTGCAGGAAATGGGCCTAGCTAGTCTAATGGAGGGGGAAAGGACCAGGGGAGACATGACAGTAGTGTTCCAATATCTCAGGGGCTGCCCCAAAGAAGAGGGAGTCAAGCTATTCTCCAGAGCCCCTGAAATCAGGACAAGAAGCAATGGGTGGAAACTAATCCAGGAAAGAAGCAACCTGGAATTAAGGAGGAATTTCTTAACAGTGAAAACAATTAACCAGTGGAACAGCTTGCCACCAGAAGTTGTGAATGTTCCAACACTGGAAGTTTTTAAGAAGAGATTGGACTGCCATTTGTCTGAAATGGTGTAGGGTTTCCTGCCTAGGCAGGGGGTTGGACTAGAAGACCTCCAAGGTCCCTTTCAACTATTATTCTATTTTATTCTATTCCAGTTCCTGCTTCTCCTCGACCAGCCCTTCACAATGAAAACTCTTTGCATTTCCTTCCACTAATCTAGGCAGACTTGCTGATTTATTTAGGATTTAAATTTATACAGCCAGCCCTCAACTTGGCCATTATTGGGATTGGAATTTTGGCAGTAAGTTGAATTCGGATTCAATTTTGGGTCTTATTTTTACAACGGTCATTAAGTGAATCCTGCAACCATTAAGCCAAACCATTCTTCTGAAGGAGCCTGGTTTTGCCACTCACTTGCAAAGCAATGTCCCAAATCAAAGAGCCAACGGCCATAAAGGTGAGCACCCAAAATGCAATCATGTGAGAGGCCATCGTAGCTTCAAGGTCGGGTCGTAAGTACAGGTAGCCCTCGAGTTAAACAACAGGCTCATTTAGGGGCTGTTCAACGTTACAACGGCAACTATAAAAAATAGGGACTTATGACCGTTTTTCCTTGGCCGCATCCCCATGATCAACATTCAGACTCTTGACAACTGGTTTATAATTACAACCATGGCTGGGGTGATGTGATCCCCTTTTGTGACCGTCTGACAAACAACGTCAGTGGGGAGAGCCTGATTCACTTAACAGCCGGGCAGCAAGAAAAGTCATAAAATGGGACAAAGTTCACTCCACAAATGTTTCACTTAGTAGCGGAAATGTTGGACTCTTGTGGTCGTTGAGTTGAGGACTACCTGTATATACCAAATTCGCGGATTGAATTTGAAGTCCATCCTCACTGCAGGAAGTTCTCGACATACAACCAACAGAAACCCTCCCCCCCAAAAAAAAATCGTAGCAGGCCCAATTTCTGGTTCGCCAAAGGAGCCCACACCTACCCACTTGGAGTCACCTGCCACCAGGTGTACTTCAAAACAGCTGCACCTTATGGCTGTAGTGGCCCCCTGCATCTCTCACCAAGTTGGGGAAAGGGAGTTGGACTACATCAGCAGTTGCCAACCGGGGGCCGCAAGAAAATTTTGGTGGGCTGCAAAGAAATCACACCCCCAGAACACCCCCCCAAAGCAATTAATCCAGGCTGCGCAGAAACACAAGGCTTCGCAGCCCACATGGCCTGCAGGGACCTTCCCCATCCACTCATTCCTTACCCGGCAAACTTGTCTGCTAAATTGCTATTTTTCCAACCATCAGGTGTTTTGCTGTGCCGGGAGATTTAGATTAGCTAGGAAGCAGGAAATGGTTGGATTTTTTGCTTTCTGGCTAGTCTTTAAAGATCTTTGGCTCTGCTTTTAAGCACAGCCGAACCTCCCTTAGGACTAAAGTTTCTATTATTCAGTGCAGACTCACTGCAAGCCAATTTTATGGGATAGACTCAGGTAGCCGATGGCAGATAGGTAGATCACTGAATGAATCTGTGATTCTGTGAGCATCTCAATCTGCCTGCCTGCTTTGCCTGATTTGGAGTAAAAGTTGCTCTTTTTTGTAAAAAACAAAACAAAAACCCAATATTTATATAAATATTTATAATATTGACATACAAGCCATGCTCAGCCAGTCACATGACCACCAAGCCACACCCACAAATCAGGCCATGCCCACAGAATCAGTTAGTGGTCCCTGGGATTTAAAATTATGAGTTTGGTGGTCCCTGAGGTCCAAAAGGTTGGCGACCCCTGGACTAGATGACCTATGAGGTCCCTTCCAACTCTGTTAATCTGTGAAAAGTTGCCAGGTCAGCAAACTTTTTTTTTCTCCTCCCCTTAAAAAAACCCAAACTACATTTTACTGCCTTGTAGTAATAAAGCAATGAAGTTCCAGGCAAAGTCCGTGGACTTTGTTTTATGGATCAGCCTTAAAAAGGAGGGGGGGAGGTCTCTAAAGCTGAATTGTGATTGGTTTAACGTCCAAGTCACGAAGAACAAGCCAGGCGTTCAACACATTTGGGCACAAAATGTTGTTTTTTTGCAGGGAGGGAGAAGGACGGCTTGTTCTCCAGCACCAACGAGCCCTTTGAATCCTTTCGATTTGATTTAATCTAAAAAGTGGATTGAAATCCTGCAGTTCCAATCTGGGTTTTGCTACACATGATGGACTCCAGTTTTAAAGGGTTCATAAACATCGTGTCCGTGTGAATTCTTTTTTGTTTTTTCATCACTTGGGATCCTGCAGAAGAGAAAGCAAGCTGGATCCCCCAAGATCCTTTTAACAACCTCTTGGACTAAAACGTAGGTTATAGAGGCGACAATGGGAACAGGGGGGGGTGGGGATGTGAGTTGTACAATAAGAAAATTATTCTTTTTCTTTTCTTTTTAAAGTGTTTCCTCCTTTTCATCTGGTGGTTGTCCTGGTTGGCTGTTGTTCTTGCAAAAAAAAAAAAAAAAATCTCTCCTCTTTCCTTTCAAGATCATGGCTGCAATCACAGATGTTCAGAAGAAGCCAACACCTGAACACCTGGCGGCAGGTAAAAGATGTGGGATGGTATGTAACAATTCACCTTTACCAAGACAGAAATCTGACCAACTCTATCTGAGTTTCCCCCAAAATAAGACCCTGTCTTATATATATATATTTTGCCACCCAAAAAAAGGCACCAGGTCTTATTATCGGGGGATGTCATCCACTGACTAACCTCACCTGCGTGTGTCGCACTCAACCTCCTTTTTGCTGTCAAAGGCCTTCAGGAACTTTCCAGAAGGCCTCTGCAGAGGATAAGAGAGCTCTGGATCGATCCAGAGCTTTGTTCTCAGCTACAGAGGCCTTCAGGAAAGCCTTGCCAGTCTTGCTGGCTGCAAAAGAAATGGGCCGGCAAGGCAGGTGTGCAAGGCCTGGCTACAACTATCCAAAGGTAAGTAATAGGGCAGCTCCACCACCCCCAATCCCCAACCTAGCTTAATTTTTACCCGTGAACTCTGGAGTGGGCAGGATCTTAATTAGGCCTTATTTTGGGGGGGTAGGGCTTATATTGGGCACAAAAATCAAGCTAGGTCTTACTTTCAGGGTAGGTCATATTTTCAGGGGAAACAGGGTTGTTGTTTTTTTTTACCGCCAGCAAAACGACAATCCCGGCTTAAAACCTGACTTGCAACAGACTCCTTTGGCATGGAATGCAGGTAGTCTTCTCCTTACAACCAGAGTTGAGCCCCAAATTTCTGTTGCTAAGTGAGGGGGTTGTTCAATGAGTCCCACCCCCCACCCCCATTTTATGATCTCCCTCACCACAGTCGTTAAGTGAACCCCTGCGTTGTTAAATTAGTCACACGGTTGTTAAACGAATCTGGTTCCCCCCCCCCCCCATGGATTTGGCTTGTCAGGAGGTTGCAAATCTCCCCTGGGACTCTGCAACCATCGTAAATACGAGTCATTTGCTGAGTGTCTGAATTTTAATCATACAGGGGTGCTGCTACGGTTGTGTGAAAAACGTTCATAAGTCCCTTTTTTCAATATCGCTGTAACTGAACGGTCATTAAATGAACTGTTGTAAGCCGAGAATTTCCCGAATTGGACAACACTAATTCGGTACAAGATTCTCACAGGGATCCTGCTGCTTCTGTTTTTTGTTTGTTTTGGTTCTTCAAAGATTGCCCGTTTCTTTGGCTTCCAGAGATGAGCAAATGGCACATCGCCCCAAATAAGAAATAAGAGATATCTTAATGAGAATGAGCCAAGAGACGATTGGAAAAAACCAAAACAAAAAAAAAATTAGGGTCATTGTCTACTAGATTGTGGACTTTTCAGAAAGAATAATGGGTGTTTTGTTTTTCAGATTTGAAAGTTTTGCTTGGCCTCACTTTTCCATGATTCAATGATTAAATTATTTAGTAATTTTTAAAAAGTAAATTATGAAGGAAGCAGAATGCTTCCTGTAGGGATCAGGCCAGTGTTTCTCAAGTTGGACCACTTTAAGATGGGTGGACTTCAACTCCCAGAATTCCCCAGCCAGCACATGCTAAATTCTAAATTCTATTCCAATTCCTATTCCTATTCCAATTCCAAATTCTATTCTCTATTCTATTCTAAATTATATTCTATTCTCTATTCTATTTTCTATTCCAATTCTATTCCCAATTCCAATTCTATTCTCAATTCTCAATTCCTATTCCTAATCCTATTCCAATTCTATTCCAATTCTATTCCTAATCCAATTCCTAATCCTGATCCAATGTCTAATCCTAATCCTATTCCAATCCTATTCCTAATCCAATCCTACTCCTAATCCTATTCAAATTCCTATTCCTATTCCAATTCCAAATCCAATGTCTAATCCTGATCCTATTCCTAATCCTAATCCTATTCCAATTCTATTCCTACTCCAATCCTATTCCTAATCCTATTCAAATTCCTATTCCTAATCCAATTCCTAATCCTGACCCTATGTCTAATCCTAATCCTATTCCTATTCCATCCCATCCTTAATTGGAGCTGAGATGTTCAGAAGATGGACAACTGTCCCTCTCCCTCTGTCACTTCTCTGCAAGTGACATTTGAGTTCCCCAAACCATGAACAGACTCCGACTCCTCCTGTCGTTCTTCCACATCTTCTGTTTTCCAGGACGGGAGAAATGTGGCTCGGTGGCAGTAACGTACCACATCCGGAAGTATGAGGAGAGAGACTATGAGATGCTGCGCACTTTTTACATTCAAGGGATCAAGGAACATATTCCTCGGGCGTTGTGGCACTTTCTCAGCTCTCCTCAGACACACCTGGGGCTTCTGTCCGTCTTCCTCCTGACCTACCTGAGCTCGGCTTCCTACACCATCTCCCTGGCGGCCACGTCCATCTTCCTGGTGGTTGGCGTGCTTTCCATGAAGAACATGTGGGATGACTATCTCCAACATGCCCTCACGACGGACATGATGGACATCAGGAGGACTTACCTGGAGACAAAGGACTCCTGTTTCTGGGTGGTGGACACCGGAGAGGAAGTGGTTGGCATGGTGGCCATCATCCCTCCGGAGAACCCATCTTGGTGGGGCAATGCGCGGGAGCTGAAGCGTATGTCCGTGAAGAAGGAGCACCGAGGCCAAGGGCTCTCCAAGGCCCTCATCAAGACTGTCATCCAGTTTTCTTGGGAGCGCGGCTACCAAGAAGTCGTGTTGGGTACTTCCATGGTACAACACATTGCTCACCGGATCTACGAGAACATGGGCTTCCACAAAGTCCTACAGACGAACCCTTCTTTCTTAGCTAAGTTGGTAGGCTTTTCGGTCTACTGGTATTACTACAAAATCCCAGACACTCACTGAGGTCTGCGCCTGAGGTCACAATTCTACCTTCCACAACGGGAGAAGAGAGTTCTAACATTCAGACTCGATGGCTCAGCAGGCAGGCTCAATGTCAACTCGCAAAGCATTCCTGGCTTGCTCTCGAGTTGCCATAAGGAGGAGGCTGGGAATGGGGGGCGGGGGGGAAGATCTGATGGGAGCAGTTCTGTTGGTATGACCAGAAGCACATTCCACGCATACCTTCCTCCAGATTGTGTCCCAGGTTGCCAGAGCCAGCCGGAAAGGCGTGTTTTCTACAGCCCGGGAAAGTCCTTTGTTGGAGAATATGATTTATGACACACCCTGGGATGAGGGGGAGGGGAAACAGAGTCATAGGTGGGCAGTAAATTACGTAGGGTAGAGCCGACTGCAGTTGGGAAAAGGGCCAACATGTTGCTCCTAATAAATAATTGGATTTCTTTTGAAACTTGGCTTGAGGCTCATGAATTAATTAGGGCATCCGTTGGAACCCTGACACTCAAACTTTCTCCTGGTTGGAGTTGTACCAACTCTCTGAAGAGGCTCTGTGTGGCCTGAGTTCAACCCACCTAAAACTGGTTTCCCAACAGAAGGGTCTTTGAACTCCTATTTATCCGTCTGGCTTAACATACCTGAAAAGATATCCCAGATATAGCCTACCCTTGGAAGTGCTTACACCCTGTGGATTGCCGTTCATAGGTTTTTCACGGAGATCTTCTTGTTTAAGTCCTATCCTCCTTCATCGGCCAACAGCTTTTAAGAGAAGAAACATGCTGGATCCTTCGCCAAATCTGTAGTAGAGAAAGGGCGGGGGAGACAAAGGGAGAAAGGGAGACAGAGAGAAAAGAGAAAAAAGGAAAAGAGAGAGGCAGAGAGAGGCAGAAAGAGAAAAACAAATAGACAGAGAAAGAGAAAAAATGAAAGACACACACACACACACAGAGAGAGAGAGAGAGAGAGAGAGAGAGAGATGAAAAAGAGATAGAGAAGAAAGAGACAAAGAGAAAAGAACAGAGAGAGACAGAAAGAGGAAAGAAAAAGAAAGGCAAAGGGAGAAAGAGACAGACAGAAAAGAGAAAAAAGAAAAAGGGAGAAAAGAGAAAAAGGAAAAAGACACAGAGAGAAAAACAAAGAGAGAAACAAAGAGAAAGAAAAAAATGAAAGAGACATAGAGATAGACAAAGAGAAAGAGAAAAAAGAGAGGATAGAGACATAGAGACAGAGGAAAGAGAAAGAGAGAGAAGAGAGAGAGAAAGACAAAGAGGAAAGAAAAAGAAAGACAAAGGGACAAAGAAAGAAAAGAGAAAAAGGAAAAAGAGAGACAGAGAGAAAAACAAATAGAAAAAGAGAAAGAAATGAAAGAGATAAAGAGAGAGACTAAGAGAGAGACTAAGAAAGAGAAAAAGAGGATAAAGAGACAGAGACAGAGGAAAAAGAGAGAAAGAACGAGACAAAGAGAAAAGGAGAGAGAGACAGAAAGAAAAAAGAAAGACAAAGAGAAAGAGACAGAGAGAAAAGAGAAAAAAGAGATACACACAGAAAAAGAGAGACAAAGAGAAAGAAAAAAAGAGACACAAAGAGAAGGAGAAAGAAAGAGGAGAAAGAGAGAGAGGAAAAACAAGAAAGAAAGAGAAGAAGGAAGAGGGAAAAGAAATAGACAAAGGGAGAAAGAGAGAGAGAGAGAAAAGAGAAAAAAGTGAAGAGAGACAAAGAGAGAGAAAAATAGAAAAACAGAAATAGAGAGACCGAGAGAGAAAGAAAGAAAAATGAAAGTGACAGAGACACACAAAGAGAGAAAGAGAAAGCGAGAGGGATCGTCCCAGGGATTGTTCTCAAACTGGGAGAAGCTTCATCTCTTTGGTGCCTTTAGGACTACAATTTCCATGATCCATAGTCAAGCAGGCTGGGCTGATGGGAACTAGAAACCAGCAGATCTTTGATCTGGAATTTTAAAACAGCTCAAACTCAGTTTCAGATTTTGGCCTTTTACGTCTTAGTTTGTTTTATTATTCACTTTATTTCCTTATAAAACTTGATATTTTCAAATTTTAAGGAATTGTCCTCTTTATCCTTCAGCTACACCTGAATCCTCCCCACCCCCCAATAATAAATCCCCTTATCTCTATGCTAACCGCACTAGAGTTGGTGCCCTTCCTACATTCTGCCAAAGAAGAAGATGATTTGATGGGGAAAACCAGGAAATTTTTTTAAAAAATGACTCCTTTTCTTTGGCAAAACATTTTGCTTTTTTAAAATCATTTTTTCCATATTCAAATCAAATTTTACTTTAAAAAATGAACATGTTATTCTGTCTTTTTCAACTACACTAGTTTTTCTTTATTCCAAACTGAAGAATTTGGGGAGTTGAAATCCACATATCTTTACAGTGGCCAACTTTGAAAAAAAAAACTTTTATCTAAACAACTTTGACTCACAACTCACTCTTTTATTTAAGCGATCTCTCTCCTGCCCAGTGCCTCTTATACATTTTTGTTTGGTGTACAATGTTCCTTTCATTTTATTTGTGTATAAAGCTGTGTTATTCCACCCACCACCCACCCCCCGATAATATAATCCTGTGGCTTTTTAGATCTGGAAGAACTGCCTCATTCAGGAGTCTTCCAGCTTTAAGACTTGTGGACTTCTAACTCCCAGAATTCCTCCTCCAGTCATGCTAGCTCAGGAATTCTGGAAGTTGAAGTCCACGTCTTAAACTGGCCAAGTTGGAAGATCCTTGCGATATATGAGGGATGGATGGATGAATGGATGGATGGACGGATAGATAGATAGAGATGGATGGATGGATGGATGAATGGGGAGATGATAGACAGACAGACAAATAGTAATAGATCAGGGGTCTTCAAACTTGAGAGCTTTAAGACTTGTGTACTTCAACTCCCAGAATTCCTCCTCTGGTCATGTTAGCTCCAGGAATTCTGGGAGTTGAAGTCCACAAAGTCTTAACCGTGCCAAGTTTGAAGACCCTTGGCCTAATTGTTGCAAAATACAAATAGATCCTTGTTAGTCTAGAGATAATCCTCAACTTACGACAATTCATTTAGGGAGCAAAATTACAACAGCATTGGGGGGGGAAAAGTGACTTTTGGCCCTTATTCACACTTACGACCGTTGCGGATTAAAATTCAGACATTTGGCAACTGACTCATATTTATGATGGTTTTGCAGCGTCCTGAAATCACGTGATCCCCTTTTGTGGCCTTCTGACGAGCAACGTCCATAGGGAAGCCGGATTCATTTAACGACTACAGTGGATTCACTTAATAACCGAGGCAAGAAAGATTGTAAAATGGGGCAAAATTCAATGAACAAGTGTTTCACTTACCAACAGAAACTTTGGGCTCAGCTGAGGTTGTAAGTCAAGGATTACCTGTATTATTGTCACCGTCCTTGCCCGTCTGCAGGGATAGGTATGTATTCTGCAACCATCACTTGCAGAAGGTTAAATTTTACTGCTACGCGAGCATTCTCCTTGACATATGATTTTTCAAACCAAATTCAGCTCTTGCAGAGTTATTCATCACCAAGCAGTAGAACCCACTCCCCCCAAAAAAGACTTCTCTACCCCCTGCAGGCCCCAATGTCAACTCATAAAATATTTCTCTAGTCTTTTTAAAGTTGCCAACAGAAAGGGAGAGAGGAAAGGGGACTGAAAGAGCAGTGGGGCAGATTGGAAACCGTAAGTGCATTCCATAAATGTTTACAAAGATGGTAACTAGGTGATTGAAGTTTCTGCCATGCAAAATTCTAACTGCTGAGCCTGATGGATGACTCTGGGCTATGGAGTTGTCCAATTGGAGAATACCATGTTTCTCACATAATAAGGCCGGGTCTTATTTTTTTTTGACCCCCGAAAAAACGGCTAGGACGTCTTTTCGGGGGTGACTTAATTCCCACCCTTGCATCCTCACTACCAGCCGCTCCTAACGGGTGATCATGGTGAAGCGTGGAGCTCCCTACTCCCACCTTTGCTGCAGACACCTTTGGCACCCGCCGCTGTTGCTTTCCCTTCTGCCCATTCCACCAAGTTTGGAGCTGCCGCTTCCGTGTTTGGAATGCCGCTGCCATTTGGGGTTCCAAACAGCGGCAGTGCTCCAAACGCAGAAGTGGCAGCTCCAAACATGACGGCGGGCGATCTTTTAATTTTGATCCACGTGAAGTTCAGAGCGAGCAAGAGAGGGAGACTGCGATGCCTCCATCTGAGATGGCAACCTCACTAGTGCATCACAATGTGGCTGGAAGCCCGAATCGGCAGGAAACGATGGCGATCTTTTTGGAGCGAGAGGAAAGAGAGAGTAGAGTTGTGAGGCGTAATTTGCAGGAGGAAGTGGGTGTATCCCACGGCAGGGAACCCAAGGAAGAAGGGCCGGTAGGCAACGGAGAGCGTCCCGTAGCTCCAGAAGCAGCTTAGAGAGGCACCCGGGAAGAGGTGCAGATGCTGCTTGGTAGTCCCCAAGCCAACTGCGTGTGCCGCCTTTAGTTATGTGCGCTCCGCGCTTTGGGCATCTCCGTGTGATCGCAACCCTGTCCTTTCCACCTGCCGCCCTTGCTGATTTCTGGCTCTTTAACAAGGCATAGCGGTCTCCCTCTCATGCTCGCTCTGAACTTCGCGCGGACCAAAATAAAAAGATCGCCCACCGTCATGTTTGGAGCTTCCGCATTTGGAGCTTCCACCGCCATTTGGAGCTCCAAACAGCGGCAGTGCTCCAAAGGCGAAGCCAGTTGCTAAAGAGCCAGAAAGCAGCAAGGGCGCCAGGTAGAAAGGACAGGGTCGCGATCACACGGAGATGCCCAAAGCGCAGTGTGCACATAACTAAAGGCAGTACACGCAGTTGGTTTGGGGACTATAAGGCAGCATCTACGCCTCTTCCTGGGCGCGTCTCTAGGCTGCTTCCAGAGCTACGGGATGCTCTCTGTTGCCTACCTTGAGCTCCCTGCCGTGGGATACACCCACTTCCTCCTGCAAATTACGCCTCGCAACTCTTTTCTCTCGCTCCAAAAAGATCGCCATCGTTTCCCGCCGATTCGGGCTTCCAGCCACGTTGTGATCCACTAGTGAGGTTGCCATCTCGGATGGAGGCATCGCAGTCTCCCTCTCTTGCTTGCTCTGAACTTCACGCGGACCAAAATAAAAAGATTGCCCGCCGTCATGTTTGGAGCTGCCACTTCTGCGTTTGGAGCACTGCTGCTGTTTGGAACCCCAAACGGCGGCGGCACTCCAAACACGGAAACGGCAGCTCCAAACTTGGTGGAATGGGCAGAAGGGAAAGCAACAGCGGCGGGTGCCAAAGGTGTCTGCAGCAAAGGTGGGAGTAGGGAGCTCTCCGCGCTTCACCATGATCACCCGTTAGGAGCGGCTGGTGGCGAGGAATTGCTACCCGTGGGGTGCTCCTAACGGCAAGTCCCCCGCCTTTCCCCCTTATCTTGCATGTTTTAAAATAGGCCTAAATTTGGGGGGAGGGGCTTAATTTGATTTTATGCCAAAGAAACATGGTGGGGCTTCCTATTGGTGGAGGCCGTATTGTTGGAGAAACACGGTATGAATTAGGATACACCCAGAGGGGTGGAGGAAAATCAGGGTCAAAATCAGGGTCAAGGGTGACCATGAATGATGTGCCTCAAGAGTTGGCTATACCCAGGCAGTGCCAACATGTTTACTCCCAATAAATCCTTTTGAAGTTTTGGAATTTTGGCTGGAGACTCATGATTTAAATGGGGGGGAACTGCCAGAGCCCTGACACCCAGATTGTACCTACAAGCTAGTTTATAGCAAAAGCACTTAAAATTATAGACCGCTTTACAGTCCTTTACTGCCCTCTCTAAGTGGGTTACAGACAGGGGTGGGATTCTTCCGGTTTGGACTCATTTGGGAGAAGCAGATGTTATATTTACATCTGGTTCATCAAACCAGTAGTTGAACCGACCGGCTGGCCCCACCCACCTCACCCTGCCCCTCCCAGGAATCTCCACGCACCCCATTTTGGATGCAGGTAAGTTCAGCGTCTGCATGGAGGCTCTGGGAGGAGGAAAAATAACCCTCCCGGAAGTTCCAGAAGTCCAGAAATGGGCCTGTTTCCGGCTTCCAGAGGGCCTCCAGAGCCCAGGGGAGGCCATTTTAGTTCTCCCAGAGGCCTGAGGGAAGCCTCCGGACTCTGGGAAAGGTGAAAAATGGCCCCTCTCAGAAGTTCTGATAGGCCACGCCCCACCATAGCCACGCCCATCCAGCAACTGGGTAGCAAACCAGTTGCTGGGATTTTTGAATTCCACTCCCGGTTAGAGAGTCAGTATATTGGCAGTAATATTGTTGGGTTTATCTATCTTAGATCAACCATTTGAGTCCTCCTTTTACTGACCTCGGAAGGACGGAAGGCTGAGTCAAGCCGGTCAACATAGAACTGCTGGCCGTCAGCCGAGTTAACCTGCAATGCTGCATTCTAACCACTGTGCCCCCGTGGTGCAGAGAGATGATAGACATGGGTTTATCTATCCTATATCAACAACAATCTGGGTCCTCATTTTACTGACCGCGGAAGGGTGGAAGGCTGAGTCAACCTTCAGCTGTTGTAGATCGAACTGCCAAACTGCTGGCAGCTGGCAGTCAGCAGAAGTAGCCTGCGGTACTGCATACTAAACACTGGGCCACCACAGCTCATATTTGCTATAAATCAGGATTTCTCAACCTTAGCCACTTTAAGATGGGTGGACTTCAATTCCCAGAATTCTGGGAGTTGAAATCCACCCATCTTAAAGTGGCCAAGGTTAAGAAATAGCCCCGTAGAGAAAACAAGGGCACAGACTACCATAACCCTCCAGATGTAAACAATAAGTTAGCTTTAATTTTCTTTTTAAAAAACGACACAGAAGAAATGCAGGCAAAAAGGTGTAAAGGACTGTGCCATAAAATTCTTAATGGACTTTCGAGTCTGCAGTCAACAAATGAACTTCTAACTTTTCCCACTATGAATAATTTCGGGGTGTCGGTCTCTTTAGAATTACGCCTAAGCAGATACACACCAGTCAAACTTACACTGTCTGTTGGAAACCTTTTCTAACTTGGAGTACCATGAAGGCCAAGGAGTCCCCGGCTGCTTTCCCTCATGGGAGTGGGCTTAGACTCCAACCTCGAAGTAGGGCGGAGACAACAATATTGAACACAGCTCCAGGAAGTCAATTCTGGAGTGAACATCTCAGAAATAGACAGCTTCTAAATGATCAGGGTAGTGGGCACCAGGCCCAAATCCTGAATTTCAGAGGGTTCCTTCCTGACACTACACAGATACCCAACCCCTTCCAGCCAATTCCTGGCCTCTTGCTACTTTGTGAACCAAGCCCACCAGTGTCCCTCTGTACTGGCAGAAGTTGCAGGCCCTGGGGGTCTCGGTGTAGGGTGTTTCCCGTGAATGATCTCACGGAGCTAAATGGTCCCCGCATGGCAAATCGATCATTTGTCCCGCAGTGAACTGCCCAGGACAAAGTGGCAGTGAGGAGCGACACGGAACAGGATGGACGAGGGACGGCTCTGGTGGGTCACCTGGCATGGAGGGGGGGAGGAGAAGCCAGGGTGAAGGGGTCGGGGCCAGGTGGCCGTGGCCAATTGTCCCATTCCATAGCCAGGACAATAACAATCAAGGCCGGAGAGGAAGTGACGTCCTTTTTGTCACAGACACAAGGACGCGCGTCAATTTGCGGTGCGCACAAAATGGAACGGAGAGAGAAAATGTACCGTGGCCAGTTCTTCCCCTACAACTTTGGAAGAGGATGTTTTTTTTCTCCTCGTCCTGGCAGGAGATGCTCATCAGTGGCGATTAAAGGGGACTTTGCGTTTCCGATACGGCGAAACGTCTCTATGGTACGAGGGCCCTTGGCGCATGACGAAGGGAGCGCCAGCATGCGTTCTTCTTCGATGCCACCTGGACTTTGGGAAGATGTTTTCTTCATTGTGGAAGGAATAAGGCAGGAAGGGATGCGGGGGGCCCCACAGATGGCAATGAAAGTTGTCGAGGGCCACATCTACGGAGAAAGTAAAACGGGGAAGAAGCGGTAGAGAAGCTTTCCCTGCTATGCGCCTCTAACACGCAGTCAGTTTTCGCCATCGAAAGAGAGATCTTCACACAACCCACCTATAACTTAATTAACTCTTGGTTAATCTCTCTATATAAAAGTGAAAGACCACTCATACATCATCACAAAATCTCCAGAACTGTAAAGCCTACAAACTTGACATTTGGTAATGTGGGGAATACGACAAGGATATTATATATTTAATAATATAATCACAGCTGCGAAATTGGCTAATGTACAACAATGGAAATGTAAAGAAATTCCAAGTGAAATAGAAATAATTAGGGAAATCTGGATGTGTGCAGAAATGGACAAATGGACAAAAGAATTAAAAAATAAGGATTATTACAAAGTATGGGATAAGTTTATGGTTGGTTAGAAAAGAGAAAGGATCAAGATAATAAGAAATAATTAAATGTATATATTATATACTATGTATATAATGTAAATATGCACTATTTTGATATGTAACTTAGCAATGTAAGAAAACTATGTGGGTTAGTACCATGTTCATAGTTTTTAATGTTCTTTTCTTTTCTATTTTGTTTTTGTGTTTGTCTAATAAAATTAAAATTAAAAAAAAGTGTCCATGTGATCACATGGTTGCAAACTGGGGCTCTGGGCATTTGACAACCAGCCCCCATTTCCAACTATCACAGTGTCCTGTAGTTACATCAACATGGTTTCTGATCTACAGAATGTCACATGTCGCAATCATGGGAGTTCCTCATTTAATCACTCAAGGCGTTTCGCTTAACGATGGTAATGGGGACTGCCAGAGCCTGCGGTCGTTCTTTACAACCGCATTGCTCAGTGATGGAAATTCCTATTCCAATTATCGTCATTAAGTGGGTTCTTCCTCAGTCTCACTTCCCCCAGAAGTGCCACTGGATTCCTTTGTATGCCATGCCTGTTTCTGGTTAAGCTAGAAGCAACTGCTAACTTGAGATCAGTATTGAGAGAAAGAGAGAGAGGGAAAGAGGGGGAGAGAAGAAGGGAGGGAGAAAGAAAGGAGGGGAGGGGAACAGAAAGAGAGGGAGGGAGAGGGAGAAAGAGAGAAAAGGGGAGAGACAGGGAAAGGGATAGAAAGACAGAGAGGAAGGGAAAAAGGGAAGGAGAGAAGGAGGAAGAGGGAGAAAAAGGGGGAGAGGGAGAGAAAGACAGCAAGAGAGGGAAGCACAGAGAGAGAAAGGAGGAGAGAGGGAGGGAGAAAGAGAAGGGGAAATAGGCACAAAGAGAAAGGGAGGGAGGGAGAGTGATGGAGGGAGAGGAAGAAAGGGAGAGGGAAAAGAGAGAGGGAGTGAAAAAGAGGGGGAGAGAAAGAGGGAAGGAGAGAGGGAGGGAGAAGAGGAGAAAGACGGGGAGATAGGGAAAGAGGGAAGGAGAGGGAAAGAGGGAGAAGGAGAGAGAGAAAGAGAGCACACACGTGGGCACATAACCGCTGACCTCTGAAGACGTTTTCTGGGTGAGAGGAGAGGCCTCGGGGCTCCTCAAAGCGGTCAAATCCTGAGAAAGGCGTTGGTGACCCCGCATCGTTGGGAACGAGTAAAAAGTTGTCATTGAAACTGGGGCGCCGTGGGTAATGCCAGTCGGCTTCGAAATGGTCAGCAAAGGTCACTTGACCTGTAGGATCAAACAAGACCGTTCTGGGCACCTCAACCCATCCCCCTCTGTATCAGGGACGTCTGCAAAGTGTAAACCCCCCCTCCCAAAAAAGATCAAGATGGCGGCCATGGCTACGCCAGTGACGTCCATCAGAAACGGAGGAAGCTCCGATGGCTACACTGGGGCTGCCACCTTGACTTTTTTGACCATGCCCTGCCCACATGTCTGCTCAGCGTGGACCTTCCCATGTTTACCAGCCAGGCCAGGTGCTCCAGAAGCGTCGCCGTAGCTAGATGGTGACCTCCAGCCCAGAAGAGAGATTCAAAAAATCCCAGCGACCGATTCGCTGCCCGGTTGCTGGGTGGGCGTGGCCATGGTGGGCGTGGCTTACCAGAACTTCTGGGAGGGGCCATTTTTCACCTTCCCCAGAGTCCGGAGGCTTCCCTCAGGCCTCTGGGAGGGCGAAAACAGCCTCCACTGGGCTCTAGAGGCCCTCCAGAAACTGGAAACAGGCCCGTTTTGCGCCCTTCCAGGACTCTCCACGCGGCGCCTGTACTTAACTACATCGGAAATGGGCCACGTGGAGACTCCTGGAAGGGGAGGGGTAGGAAGGGCGGGGCCAGCCAGTCGGTTCAAATACCGGTTCGGCAAGCCAGATATAAATTTAACATCCAGTTCGCCCGAACCGGTCAAATCCCACCCCTGCTCCAGCCTGCTAAGAATCCCACTGCATGGTCTCCTCCCATGACCTCTCCAGCCTCAGATACTTGCGTTCTTTGTACAGCCAACCAGTTGTGGGCATGGGAAGCTCCAAGAAGCCCTTGGTGTCTTCATCATCCCACCTGCAGCTTTTGCCGTATCCTATAATGTCCTCGGGGGCAGCTAGGAACCTGATGGCCTGTCTTCGTTCTGAAGGAAAAGAGGCCTCTTCACTGACTTTGCCTTATATGGACACAGATTCTCATATTTAACTTCAGAATAAGTGAATATATATACAGGATAGACAGAAAGACAGACAGATGATAGATAGATAGAGATATAGAGATGGATGGATGGATGGATGGATGGATGGATGGATGGACGGACAGACAGACAGATAGAATAGAGATATAGACATAGATGATAGACAGATAGATAAAGAGATAGATAGATAGATAGATAGATAGATAGATAGATAGATAGATAGATAGATAGATAGATAGATGGATAGAGAGAGAGAGAGAGAGTAAAGAGAGCTAGGTAGATATAAGGGGGGTAGATAGATATAGAGATAGAGATTGATATAGAGAGATAGATGGAGACAGGTGATAGATATAGAGAGAGTGAGTTAGAGATAGATAGAGATATAGACATAGATAGATAGATAGATAGATAGATAGATAGATAGATAGATAGATAGATAGATAGAGACAGAAACATAGAGAGAGAGAGAGAAGTAGGTAGGTAAGTAGGTAGGTAGGTAGATAGGTAGATAGAGATACTGATAGAGACATAGGTAGGTAGGTAGTTAGGTAGGTAGGTAGAGAGAGACAGAGAGAGAAAGAAAGAGAGAGAGAGAGATGGATGGGGAGAGAGAGAGACATATAGATATATAGATATACGTATATAGAGAGAAAATGAATGAATGAATTCTTTATTGGCCAAGTTTGATTGAACACCCAAGGAATTTGTCTTTGGTGCAAATGCTCTCAGTAGACATAAAAGAAAAGATACATTCATCAAGTCAAGAATCATCAGGTACAACAATTAATGATAGTCATTGGATACAATAAGCAATCAAATCATACTAGGAAACAGTCCATATAAATTGTAAATATACAAGCGACAAAGTTACAGTCATATAGTCGCAAGTGGGAGGGGATGGGTGATAAGGAGTGATGGGAAGATTAATAGTAACAGTAATGTAGACTTTGTCAATAGTTGGACAGTGTTGAGGGAATTATTTGTTTAGCAGAGTGATGGCTTTCAGGAAAAATCTGTTCTTGTGTCTAGTTGTTCTGCTGTGCAGGGCTCTTTAGCAGCAATTTGAGGGTGGGAGTTGAAGGAGTTTATGTCTGGGATGTGAGAGGTCTGAAAATAAACTATTGCAAGAGTTCAGAAGAAGTTCCAGAGATGGATGCTAAATGCCTCTCTAACAAGAATTATGAGGTTCTCCTGCTTGAGCTGGGGGCTGGACTAGAAGACCTCCAAGGTCCCTTCCATCCCATCCTATGAAACAGAGGAGGAGGAGGAGGGTGGGTCTTTGGAGCTCTCTGAGCTTGGTAGTTTTCTTGCAGACATTATATTACCAAGCTAGGTAACATCATTCGTGCTACTGTAGTACAAACTACAGACTAGTAGACGTTGAGAGAAAAAGAGGCCTCTCTATCCATTGCGGTCTTTGATGTCACCAGAACCCTCAGCTGCTTACTCCAAAGGAATCAGAAGTGGTATATCCAGCCGGTTCGGATCAGTTCTGGGGAACCGGTAGCGGAAATTTTGAGTAATTCTGGAGAACCAGCCAATCCCACCCCTGACTGGCCCCGCCAACCGCATATCTCTTCTCTGCCTCCCGTTGAGTCCCGGCTGATCGTCTGGGTCTCCTTTGGTTGCCCTGCAGAGGAGAACGGAGCTGGAAAGCAGGTTAGTGGGGTGGGGAGGGAAGGGGGATTTTGCAGTATATCCTTCCCCTGCCACGTTGCCCACCAAGCCACGCCCACAGAAACGGCAGTCAAAAAATTCGAATCCTACCACTGGATGGATGGATGGATAGGTAGGTAGGTAAGTAGGTATGTAGATGAATGGATGGATGGATGGATGAATGGATGGATGATAGGGGAGGGAAAGGGGATTTTGCAGTATATCCTTCTCCTGCCACGCCCACCAAGCCACACCCACAGAAACGGCAGTCAAAAAATTCGAATCCTACCACTGTCCTGATCTCCGGAAACCAAAAGAAAGAGGTCGATGGGCGTCTTTCTACTCACCTCCCCAGCGATTCTTCTCTGGGATTGCCACCCCCCAGGCATCGGCCAGATGGGTCAGGAGAAGGTTGGTGATCCGGCGATGCACCACGTTGTTCCAGTGGATCCCATCCTTGACGCGGTTCCCCACGTCGAAGCGGAAGTGGAAGTGGAGGTCCACCACGTCAAAGAGATGGAGGTCGGCCAGGGTGGCCCCGTAGAAGTTGCCTTCGATGATGTCCTGCCGGAGAGTCTGGCTCAGGTGCTGCAGCTGGGAGACAGCAGGAAAATCATGGGCCAGCATCCTCGGCTGGCAAGCAGAGCGGGGTTGGACCAGAACGGCAGTCGCCAACCAGTGGGCCGGGAACCACTGGTGCTCCACGAGAAAATTTGGGTGGTCCGCAGAGAAATGTCACCCCCCAAAGCAATTAATCCAGACTGCGCGGGAACACAAGGCTGTACTGCCCACATCAGCCGTAGGAACACAAGGCTTGCGTCGCTTGCATTGTAAACAACACGAGGTGGGGAGGGGAGGGGGGAAAGGGCGGAGGGGGGGAACTTGCCCCACTCACCCCACACGCCTGGCCTGGCCACTGGGCTGCTTCTTTCCACTTCTTTCTTCTTCTGCTTTTGGCTGCAAGCAAGGAAAGCAGCCAAAGTCTTTCTTTCTCTCCCCCAAACTCTGCCAGAAATGAGTCTTGGGGACCCTGCAACGCCTCCTGCTCCAAGAGGCTGCGCCGGCAAAGACTCGTTTCTGGCAGAGTTTGGGGGAAGAGAAAGAAAGAAAGACTTCTGCGGCTTCTGCTGCTTTCCTTGCATGAAGCCCAAAGTCTCTCTCTCTCTCCCACTGAGAACGGAGCTGGAGATGTTATCCTGCGATCCCAAATCAAGAACGATCGATCGGTAGGAAAAATGGGGTGGGGAATTTTCCTGCAGGCTTTTTTTGGGGGGAAGTTTTCCCAGGGTCTCTGGTCCGCGGGATTTGAAATTTTGAGTTTGCTGGTCCCAGAGGTCCAAAAGGTTGGCGACCCCTGGATTAGGGTCTCCTGCTTGAGCCGGGGATTGAGATAATGACCTCCATGATCCCTTTGAATTCTATTATGCTATTCTCTAAGTTTTAAGAATCCAACATCCTGAGTTAAAGCCTTGCCACTGTTAGCTCCTAAACTCTGTGCAATGACCGGACCTGAAGGACTAGGGATGAGATGGCAACAGTCTTCCAATATCTCAGGGGCTGCCCCAAAGAAAAGGGAGTCAAGCTATTCTCCAAAGCACCAGAAGGTAGGAGAGGAAGCAACCGATGGAAACTCATCAAGGAGAGAAACAACCTGGAACTCAGGAGGAATTTCAGTGGAGCAAAAGTTGTGGCTGCTCCATCACTGGAGGCTTTTATTAAGAAGGGACTGGGCAGCCCCTTGTCTGAAATGGTCAAGGATCTCCTGCTTGAGCAGGGGTTGGACTAGAAGACCTCAAAGGACCCTTCTGACTCTCTTATTCTCTTAAAAGCCAAAAAAGGGGGCACATTGTGGGTCTTCCAAGCAGATATTTCTTTTATCGTTCCTCACCCAGAGGCCAAATCATGCCAAGCTAAAGCAAACCACGGGACTTGCATCATTTAAGATATATCAGTAAGTCCTCAAACTTACGACGGTTCATTTAAGGAGCACTGGTACGATGGCGCTGAAAAAAAAAGTGACTTCGGGCCAGTTTCAACCCTTACGACCGTTGCAGCTTCCCCGTGGTCTTGGGGTTACCATTCAGAAGCTCGGCAACTGACTCGTATTTATGACGGTCAGTGGGGATGCCAGATTCATTTAACAACTAGATTACTAACAACTGCAGAAAACCCTAAAGAGCATCCGGAACAGGAGTGGGATTCTACCGGGTCGGACCAGTTCTATAGAACTGTTTGTTATGATTCTGTGCAGTTCGGAGAACCGGCAAATCGCGCTACTGGCTGGCCCCGCCACTCCCCTCCCTACCCCCTCACTCCTTACCTGGCAGGCATGCCATCAAACTTGCCTGTTTGGTAAGTTGCTATTTTTCCTTCCCCCGCCCCCCCCCCCCCCCAAACCATCAGCTGTTCTGCTGTGCCAGGAGATTTAGATTAGCTAGAAAGCAGGAAATCGTTGGATTTCTTGCTTTCTAGCTAATCTAAAAGCAGAGCTGGACCTTCCTTAGGACTGAAGCTTCTATTTTTCAATGCAGACTCAGGTAGCAGATGGCAGAAAGGTAGATCTCTGAATGAATCTGTGATTCTGTGAGCAACTCAATCTGCCTGCCTGCTTTGCCTGGTTTTGGGTAAAAGTTGCTCTTTTTTAAAATAAAAAATTCAATATTTACATGCATGGTGTGTTGTGAGTTAATTTTGAGAGTTTGCTTGCAAGCAAATTTTATGTGACACACTCGGGTAGCAGATGGCAGAAAGATAGATCTCTGAGTGACTCTGTGATTCTGCGAGCAATTCAATCTGCCTGCCTGCTTTGCCTGATTTTGGGTAAAAGTTGCTCTTTTTTTTTAAATAAAAAATTCAATATTTACATAAATATTTACAATATTTACATACAAACCATACCCAGCCAGTCATATGACCACCAATCCACACCCACCCACTCTTGAACCGGAACAAACCATAATCTCAGAACACACACGTATGCTGACATCCACCATTCAGACAACACCTCAAAGACAAGGCCCAGACTGGGAGGTTTCTAATCCTACCTCTGGTATAAGGAAACCACCTTTGATCCTGGGGCCTAAAGGCATGGTCATGTTCCAGATGACCAAACAGGACGGTGGGAGGTCAGCGTCCAACTTGTTGAAGGCTATCTCCAAATTTCTGCGGTATTCCATCATGGAAGACGGGCCATATCTGCTCCGGGCGAGAAAACAAGCAAACAAACAAACAAACCAGAATTTGTTGACCACCAAGGGACTCAAACCTTTATAAATAAGCTTTGCTCTATAAAGTACAGCTCTATAAAGACTTAGTAAAGCCAAACTTGGAATATTGGCATCCAGTTTTGATGGGCACGATATAAAAAAAAGATGTTGAAATTCTGGAAAGAGTGAAGAGAAGAGCAGCGAAAGAGGATAAAACATACAAAGAACGGTTGCAGGAACTGGGCCTGGCTAGTTTAATGACAAGAAGGACCAGGGGTGACAGGATAGCAGTCTTCCAATATTTGAGGGGCTGCCTCAAAGAATAGGGGGTCAACCTATTATCCAAAGCATCAGAAAGCAGGAGAAGAAGCAATGGATGGAAACCAATCAAGGGGAGAACCAGTCTGGAACTAAGCAGGAATTTCCTAACAGTGAGGACAATTGACCAGTGGAACTGCTTGCCACCAGGAGTTGTGAAATCATTGAAGGATTTCAAGAAGGACCTAGACAGTCACTTCTCTGAAGTGGTAGAGGGTCTTCTGTCTTAGCAGCAGGTTAGATTAGATGACCTCCAAGGTCCCTTCCAAATCTTGTATTAAAATCCCTAGTTGATCCCTACAGCAGGAGTTTCCAATCTTGGCAACTTTACAAGCTGTGGACTTCAATTCCCAGAATGCCTCCTCCTTAACCAAGATGAGGAATTCTGGGAGCGGAAGTCCACAAGGCTGGCTGAGGAATTCTGGGCGTGGAAGTCCACAAGGCTGGCTGAGGAATTCTGGGCGTGGAAGTCCACAAGGCTGGCTGAGGAATTCTGGGAGTGGAAGTCCACAAGGCTGGCTAAGGAATTCTGGGAGCGGAAGTCTCCAAGGCTGGCTAAGGAATTCTGGGAGTGGAAGTCCACAAGGCTGGCTAAGGAATTCTGGGAGTGGAAGTCCACAAGGCTGGCTGAGGAATTCTGGGAGTGGAAGTCTACAAGGCTGGCTAAGGAATTCTGGGAGTGGAAGTCTCCAAGGCTGGCTAAGGAATTCTGGGAGTGGAAGTCCACAAGGCTGGCTAAGGAATTCTGGGAGTGGAAGTCCACAAGGCTGGCTGAGGAATTCTGGGAGTGGAAGTCCACAAGGCTGGCTAAGGAATTCTGGGAGCGGAAGTCTCCAAGGCTGGCTAAGGAATTCTGGGAGTGGAAGTCCACAAGGCTGGCTGAGGAATTCTGGGAGTGGAAGTCCACAAGGCTGGCTAAGGAATTCTGGGAGCGGAAGTCTCCAAGGCTGGCTAAGGAATTCTGGGAGTGGAAGTCCACAAGGCTGGCTAAGGAATTCTGGGCGTGGAAGTCCACAAGGCTGGCTGAGGAATTCTGGGAGTGGAAGTCCACAAGGCTGGCTAAGGAATTCTGGGAGCGGAAGTCTCCAAGGCTGGCTAAGGAATTCTGGGAGTGGAAGTCCACAAGGCTGGCTAAGGAATTCTGGGAGCGGAAGTCTCCAAGGCTGGCTAAGGAATTCTGGGAGCAGAAATCCACAAGGCTGGTTGAGGAATTCTGGGAGCGGAAGTCCATGAATCATAAAGCTGCCAAGGTTGGAGATTCCTGGGATTTAAGGCCTTTGCACCCCCAGGAGCCCTCTGAAGATCATTAAATGACCTTGACACCTAATACAACAGACAATATGCTACCTGGAAACATCCCAAACACAAGAATTGAGAATCAAAACATCTGGCTGTGGGCCAACCCGGAAATCTTTCAGGATGCTTTCAAAATATTCCGAGTAGATCCGCGTCAGGAAGTAGAAGCGGACGAGGTGATAACGGGTGCGATATTGGCGCACTTCCCGATAACGGATTCCGTTGTGTAGGCCATCCAGCATACCACCTTCAATTAATTGGTCGTTTTCAAAACTGAATTCCCCCTGGAAAGAGAGAGAGAGAGAGAGAATGAAAGAGATAGAGAATGAAAGAGAGAATGAAATAGAGAGAGAATGAAAGAGAGAGAATGAATGAGAGAATGAGAGAAAATGAAAGGGAGAAAATGAAAGAGAGAGAAAGAATGAAAGAGAGAGAATGAAAGAAAGAGAGAATGAATGAGAGAGAGAGAATGAAAGAGAGAATGAGAATGAAAAAGAGAGAATGAAAGAGAGAGAATTAGAGCGAGAGAATGAATGAAAGAGAGAATGAAAGAGAATGAAAGAGAGAGAATGAATGAGAGAATGAGAGAAAATGAAAGAGAGAAAATGAAAGAGACAGAATGAAAGAGAGAGAATGAAAGAAAGAGAGAATGAATGAGAGAGAATGAAAGAGAGAATGAGAATGAAAGAGAGAGAATGAAAGAGAAAGAATTAGAGCGAGAGAATGAATGAAAGAGAGAATGAGAGAGAATGGAAAAGAGAGAATGAGAGCGAGAGAATGAAAGAGAGAAAATGAAAGAGAATGAAAGAGAGAATGAGAGAGAATGAAAGAGAGAGAGAGAATGAAAGAGAGAGAATGAGAGAATGAGAATGAATGAAAGAGAGAATGAGAGAGAATGAAAAAGAGAGAATGAAAGAGAGAATGAGAATGAAAAGGAGAGAATGAAAGAGAGAGAATTAGAGCGAGAGAATGAATGAAAGAGAGAATGAGAGAGAATGAAAGAGAGAGAGAATGAAAGAGAGAGAATGAATGAGAGAATGAGAGAAAATGAAAGAGAGAAAATGAAAGAGAGAGAATGAAAGAGAGAGAATGAAAGAAAGAGAGAATGAATGAGAGAGAGAGAATGAGAAAATGAGAATGAAAAAGAGAGAATGAAAGAGAGAGAATAAGAGCGAGAGAATGAATGAAAGAGAGAATGAGAGAGAATAGAAAAGAGAGAATGAGAGCGAGAGAATGAAAGAGAGAAAATGAAAGAGAATGAAAGAGAGAATGAGAGAGAATGAAAGAGAGAGAGAGAATGAAAGAGAGAGAATGAGAGAATGAGAATGAATGAAAGAGAGAATGAGAGAGAATGAAAAAGAGAGAATGAAAGAGAGAATGAGAATGAAAAAGAGAGAATGAAAGAGAGAGAATTAGAGCGAGAGAATGAATGAAAGAGAGAATGAGAGAGAATGAAAGAGAGAGAGAATGAAAGAGAGAGAATGAATGAGAGAATGAGAGAAAATGAAAGAGAGAGAATGAAAGAGAGAGAATGAAAGAAAGAGAGAATGAATGAGAGAGAATGAGAGAATGAGAATGAAAAAGAGAGAATGAAAGAGAGAGAATTAGAGCGAGAGAATGAATGAAAGAGAGAATGAGAGAGAATGAAAAAGAGAGAATGAGAGAGAATGAAAGAGAGAGAGAGAATGAAAGAGAGAGAATGAGAGAATGAGAATGAATGAAAGAGAGAATGAGAGAGAATGAAAGAGAGAGAGAATGAAAGAGAGGGAATGAATGAGGGAATGAGAGAAAATGAAAGAGAGAAAATGAAAGAGAGAGAATGAAAGAGAGAGAATGAAAGAAAGAGAGAATGAATGAGAGAGAGAATGAAAGAGAGAATGAGAATGAAAGAGAGAGAATGAAAGAGAAAGAATTAGAGCGAGAGAATGAATGAAAGAGAGAATGAGAGAGAATGAAAAAGAGAGAATGAGAGCAAGAGAATGAAAGAGAGAAAATGAAAGAGAATGAAAGAGAGAATGAGAGAGAATGAAAGAGAGAGAGAGAATGAAAGAGAGAGAATGAGAGAATGAGAATGAATGAAAGAGAGAATGAGAGAGAATGAAAGAGAGAAAATGAGAGAATGAGAAAGAGAGAGAATGAATGAGAGAATGAGAGAAAATGAGAGAAAATGAAAGAGAGAAAATGAAAGAGAGAATGAAAGAAAGAGAGAATGAATGAGAGAGAGAGAATGAAAGAGAGAATGAGAATGAAAAAGAGAGAATGAAAGAGAGAATTAGAGCGAGAGAATGAATGAAAGAGAGAATGAGAGAGAATGAAAAAGAGAGAATGAGAGCGAGAGAATGAAAGAGAGAAAATGAAAGAGAATGAAAGAGAGAATGAGAGAGAATGAAAAAGAGAGAATGAGAGCGAGAGAATGAAAGAGAGAAAATGAAAGAGAATGAAAGAGAGAATGAGAGAGAATGAAAGAGAGAAAATGAGAGAATGAGAGAGAGAGAGAATGAAAGAGAGAATGAGAGAGAATGAAAAAGAAAATGAAAGAGAGAATGAGAGAGAATGAAAACGAGAGAATGAAAGAGAGAAAATGAAAGAGAGAGAGAGAGAGAATGAAAGAGGCCCATTACGATACCTTAGACTTCATTTGGGACGAAGTGAGTAAGGAGTCACTCTGGAGCAACTGAATGAGATCCTTGTAGACGGATCGCTGGACTGCAGGAAGAGGAAGAGAGAGAATTTACAGATTAACAGAGTTGGAAGGGGCCTTGTAGGTCATCTAGTCCAACTCCCCACCCTAGGAGACCCTACGCCATTTCTGACAGATGGCAGCCCAGTCTCTTCTTGGAAGCCTCCAATGATGAAAATCCCACAACACAATTCCTCAGCCAATGGTCAGTGACCATTGCTGAGGATTCTGGGAGTTGACCCACACCACCAGCTTGGAAGCCTTGAATGTTTGTTTGTTTTTTTAAAAAAAAAAAGCAGCAGAGGTCTCCAAACTCAGCCACTTTTAAGCCTTCTGGACTTCAACTCCCAGAATGCCTCAGCCAGCATGGGAGTCGAAGTCCACCAGTCTTAAAGGGGCCACATTTGGAGACTTTTTGCCTTTCTTTTTATCCATGAAAGATTGCAGGGGGGGAGGGGGAGTTGGACTAGAAGACCTCCAAGGTCCCTTTCCAGCCCTTTGATTCTATATGAAATCCTCACTCCTAGGAGAAGGCAGGCCCATGCATTTTCTTCCTCCTTCTCCAGCAGAAAGCAGATACAGCTTCATCCACCAACAGAGATGTTCTACCACCCCCATCAATCATGCCTTGATTATCTCACCCCACCATTCCAGATAGGTTTGATTCGATCTGTGGTTCCCCTGCTAGACCTGAAGGACTCACAAACCCATAAGGAGCAACTGGCTCCTTTTGCATGCCTATTCAACAGTGGTGGGACTCATCTCTGGGGAGGATGAAACTGCCTACCGAGATGAGGTGGGCCTCATGTGGTGTGGAGACAATAACTTGGTCCTCAACACCAAGAAGACCAAGGAGCTGATCGTGGACTATATAGAAGGAACAGGTCAGACATCCAGCCCTTGCTTATCCATGGAGACCGAGGGGAGCAAGTGGCCAGGTTGAAGTTTCTGGGTGTTACCATAAAAGAGGACCTGACCTGGGGGGATCACATTGCAGCCCTGGTCAAAAGGGCCCAGCAGAGATCAGACGACCTGAGGCTTCTCAGGAAACAACAACTGGATGGAAAACTGCTGGTGACCTTCTACCGCTGCACCAGAGAGAGTATCTTAACTTACTGCACCTCTATATGGTTTGCCAATTGCACTTTGGCAGATAGGACAGCGCTCCAGAGGGTTAATGTCATTGCCCAGAGGATCAATTGGTTGCCCTCTCCCCTCTTTGGAAGAGCTTTATAGCTCCTGGTGCCTTAAGAAAGTTCAAAACATCCTCAAAGATCCATCTCATCCTGGGCACCCTTTTTTTTTGAACTATTACCATCTGGCGGATGGTACAGAATAAAAAAAACAGGGACAAATAGGCTGAAAAACAGCTTCTATCCCAGGGCAGGAGCTCTTTTGAATTCTACTGTATGGTGCAGTGTTGGTGTGGTGTCAGGGGTTTTTTGGTTCAATGTGTGGAGGGTGAAAGGATGTGTCTTTGTGTTTATTTCCATGGTCACGTTGTGCACTGAAGATGGTGTTTGATTTCGTTGTACGAGGTGCAATGACAATGAAGTAAACTAAACCAAACTATGATGGGAGCTGCAGTCCAAGATCTCGAGATAGGCCCCCAAAAGGCTGGGGAAAGCTAGCTCGGATGCCTTCAAGAGAGCTGGCAGCTCAGAGGGGAAGGTCGGAAACAAAATAGATAGGACAAATAGATCCTAGATTGTGAATGGTGTACTAATAATATGAATGTTAATGGTTTAATAATATCTTCTTCTTTTTTAAGTAGGGCAGAATGATACCAGAACGGTCACTCTGGGTATGATATTTACAATTGTAAACAATAAAAATATATTTGAGAGAGAGAGAGGTGGAGAGAAAGAGAGAGACAGAAAGAGACAGAGAGAGATTGAGAGAGGGGGGATTGAGAGAGGGAGAGGGGGGAGAGACAGAGAGAGATTGAGAGAGGGGGGATTGAGAGAAGAGAGGGAGGGAGGGAGGGAGAGAAAGAGGGGGGGATTGAGAGAGGGAGAGAAGGAGAGGGGGGAGAGAAAGAGAGAAAAAGAGAGAGGGGGGATTGAGAGAGGGAGAGAAGGAGAGGGGGGAGAGAAAGAGAGAGAAAGAGAGGGGGGGATTGAGAGAGGGAGAGAAGGAGAGGGGGGAGAGAAAGAGAGAAAGAGAGGGGGGATTGAGAGAGAGAGGGAGAGGGGGAGAGAAAGAGAGAGGGGGGATTGAGAGAGGGAGAGGGGGGAGAGAAAGAGAGAGGGGGGATTGAGAGAGGGAGAGAAGGAGTGGGGGGAGGGAGGGAGGGAGGGAGAGAAACAGAGATTGAGAGAGGGGGGATTGAGAGAAGAGAGAGAGGGAGGGGGGAGAGAGGGAGGGAGAGAAAGAGAGAGAGATTGAGAGAGGGAGAGGGGGGAGAGAGAGATTGAGAGGGGGGATTGAGAGAGGGAGGGAGGGAGGGAGAGAAAGAGAGAGAGATTGAGAGAGGGAGAGGGGGAGAGGGAGGGAGGGGAGAGAGAGAGAGGGAGGGAGGGAGAGAAAGAGAGCAAGAGAGAGACAGAGAGAGTGGAGCTCTTCTCCCCTCGTCATCTGCACTCACTTGAATCTCCCAAGATGACCACAAATTTGTTGTGTAGCAGCTGACGGGCATCCTGGGAATTCAAGCGGAGCATCTCGAAGGAACGACGTGGTTTTGGCAGCCAAGGAATTCAGGGTCTGCAAGAGAAGACGTTGCACCCTCAAGGGCTTGTCCCAGAGGTGGTATATACAGAGGTCTGTAGGGGGCGTGCATAAGCGCAACAACGTGCCTACCGTCCCTGTCCTATTGTTTCTTTTATTTTTCTTATATGTACCCATTTCATGTCTTCATAACTATGTTTTTACTTATACCTGTTATCATGCAAGTGATTGACAAATCAAATAAATCAAATCAAATATTCAACCAGTTGTGACCAGTTCTGGAAAACTGGAGTGGAAATTTGGAGTAGTTCTGGAGAAACAGCCAATCCCACCTCTGATTGGCCCCACCAACCCCCATCTCTTCTCTGCCTCCCATAGAGTCCCAGTTGATCGGCTGGGTCTCCTTGGTTGCCCTGCACAGGAGAACGGAGCTGGAAAGCAGGTTAGTGGGATGGGAAGGGAAGGGGGATTTTGCAGTATATCCTTCCCCTGCACTCCCACGAAGCCACGCCCAGCAAGCCACACCCACACAAGCGGTCATAAAAAAAAAAATTGAATACCACCACTGGGGCCTTGTCCAAAGTCCCAAAGCTGTTTTTTCTCCCTCAACCACCATGCCAGCTCTCATCATGGGAAGTTGAAGAAGAACCAGAAAGATCTCAAAAGATGAGACCCCTTTGCTTTAGAGTCTCCTGTTGGAGCAGGGGTGTTGGACTAGAAGATCTCTGGGGGTCCCTTCCAGCTCTATTCTGACCAACGTCCCCCAGATTGCAAAGAGGAAGAAGGTCAAGGGATTAGAATTAAGGACCATTAAGGTTCAGCTGCAGTTTAGAATTATTGCTCCAGCCCACCCAGGTAGCCCTTGACTTACAACAGCCCATTTAGGGACCGCTCGAACTTACGACGGCCCTGCGAAAAAAAAGTGACCAATGACTCCTTTTTCAGAGGCCAATTTTTTCAGAGACGGGGAGGGTGGGTGATAAATGAATTTGGCTTCATTTCACGACCTTGCTCACCACCGTCACTAAGTGAATTGCCGCAGTTGTTAAAAGTAACCCGGTCGTTAAGCGGATCTGGCTTCCCCATTGAGTTGGCTCGTCAGAAGGCCGCAAAAGGGGATCGTGTGACTCTCCCCCCCCAGGACACGACCATCATAAATACGAGACGGTTGCCAAGCTTGTCTGAATTTTGATCGCGTTGTTTGAAAGAAAAATCCTTCTGGGTTCAGTTCCAAGTGGGGAAAAAGACACTGGAAACATGGAGGCTGTCAGGGAAGATGGTTTAATGGTGGATAGCAGGACCCACATGGCTTGAAGCTCCAAAGGGAAAAGGATGGATGAGAAGAGAAGGTCAAGAAAGGCCAAGATGCTGAGAGTACCTGGGTTTTATACCCTCTGCTTGGGTTTGAATTGGAGCTTGTATTCTGATGGGTTATCCGACTCCCATGGGGCCGTGCGGGGGCAACTCTGTAGGCTGTCCTGAGTTCCAGGTTTGGTTGAGCTTTTGCTGTATGATGATCAGCTCATCAGTCTGGAACCCACATTACGTATTTGATATTAACACAGTTGAGAAAGTCCAGAAATATTTCACAAGAAGAGTTCTCCACTCCTCTACTCGTTGTAGAATACCTTATGCCACCAGACTCGAAATTCTAGACTTAGAAAACCTAGAACTGCGGTCCGATCTAAGTATAGCATATAAAATCATACATTGCAATGTCCTACCTGCCAATGAATACTTCAGCTTCAACCATAACAACACAATATCAAACAATAGATACAAACTCAAGGTTAACTGCACCAAACTTGATTGCAGGAAATACGACTTCAGCCACAGAGTGGTCAATGCCTGGAATACTCTGCCTGACTCTGTGGTTTCTTCCCCAAACCCCCAAAATTTTAACCTTAGACTGTCTACTATTGACCTCAACCCTTTCCTAAGAGGCCTGTTGGGGGCGTGCATAAGCACACCAACGTGCCTACCGTCCCTGTCCTATTGTTTCTTTTATTTTTCTTATAGGTATCCTTGTATTCATAACTATGTTTTTACTTATACCTACTATCTTGTAAGCAATTGACAAATCAATCAAACAAACACACAAATAAATAAATAAATGCACTGAAAAGGGCTTTTGGCAATTGCTTTAAGTTTACCTGGAGATCTTTGTTATGTAAAGTATTCTGGCCCAGGCCTTAATGGCCCACTCATTAACAAAGGTGGGGGGTGAGTTTCTGCTTGTGGGTTTCTACTCTTTTTAGAGGAAATATTCTGCCTTTTTTAATATTTCCTAGGATATTACAATTTTCTAGGAGAGGGGTGGGTGCTAACTTCCTGCAGCGGGACCATGGGAACGCGGCGACAGTCATTAAGTGTGAAAAATGGTCGCAGGGCCCCATTTTCAGTACCGTTGTAACTTTGAATGGTCACTCAATGAACCGTTGTGAATTGGAGAGACCTGAGAGGGGGAGAGAGAAGAGGGAGGGAGGCAGAAATAGATGGAGACAGCAAGAGAAATGGATGAAGTCGGAGAAGAAAGAGAGAGAGAGAGAAAATGAAGAAAGAGAAATGACACAATGACAGAGTTGAAAAAACAGACCTCAGAGGTCTTCTAGCCCAACCCCTGGCTCAAGCAGGAGACCCTCTGCCATTTTAGAGAAGTGGATGTCCAATCTCTTCTTTAAACACCTCCAGTGATAGAGCACCCACAACTTCTGGTGGCAAGCAATTCCACTGGTGAACTGTCCTCACTGTCAGAAAGTTTTCTTCTAAGTTGTTTCTCTCCTTGATAAGTTTCCATCCCTTGTTTTGCCTTCTGGTGGCTTTGCAAGATCAGTTGAATAAATAAAAGAAGTTGGAAAATAAATAAACCATAAACAAATAAATATGTATTTATTGATTTTACCAGCTTGATACCTGTGCTTCGCTATGAAACTATGTGGTCGGGCATAGTTTTTGGAGAGGAATATAAGGGAAAAAATTGTGCCTCCGCCTACCAGCATCCACCGGTCTTCATCTGGCGATCGTCAGAGTTGAGGGCTGGTTGAAAACTGAAAGATTATTTGCTGTGTGAGCAAGAAGGAGAGGGTAAGGAGCCTGGGCGTGGCTTAGCTCAACTGTTCTGTCCTAAAGCTGCTTGGTGCTGCTGTGAAACTAAAACTGAAACTCCTTTCCTCTGCTTGTACTTTGCATTTGGAAGAGATTTCTTTTTTTCAGGTGGGGAGGGGGAGTAGGACTCCTTAGCATCAGAGTGTGTTAATAATAATAATAATATAGGAAATAATACCAATACTCTGATGGTCATTTGGAAAAATCCTTTCTTAGTGAGCACCTAGAAACCAAGAGGAATATAGGTGCCAAATTTCAAGTTCGTAGACTTTACAGTTCTGGAGATTTTGTGATGATGCGTGAGGGGTATTTCGCTTTTATATATATTAGATTAGAAGATCAATAAAATAAAATACATAAGATACATACATAACAAATAAATAAAACATTAAATAATAAAAACAGTAATCCATAAAATAAAGACATAATGCTTAAAATAATTAAATAAATATTACATAAAATAAATACCCAAGGAATAAGATACATAAGAAACAAAAGATATAAAGTGAGTAAAACAAATATACAATAAATAAATAAAATACATACTGCATAAAATAAATGAAATCATGAACAGTGTATAGAATCAATAAAACTCATAAATAAATAAAACAAATAAAATAAATGCATAAAAATAAAATGCATAATACATAAAATAAATACAATAATGAACAGTATATAGAATAAATAAAACACATAAATAAAATGAATAAAATGCATAAAAATAAATAAATGCATAACACATAAAATAAATACAATAATGAAGTGTATAGAATAAAACACATAAAACAAATAAAACACATAAAACAAATAAAATAAATGCATAAGAAATAAATAAAATGCATAATACATAAAATAAATAGAATAATGAACAGTGTATAGAATAAATAAAACACATAAGAAATAAATAATACGAATAAAATAAATGCATAAGAAATAAATAAAATGCACAATACATAAAATATACAATTATGACCAATGTATAGAATAAAACACATAAATAAAACAAATAAAATAAATGCCTAAGAAATAAATAAAATGCACAATACATAAAATATACAATAATGACCAATGTATAGAATAAAACACATAAATAAAACAAATAAAATAAATGCCTAAGAAATAAATAAAATGCACAACACATAAAATATACAATAATGACCAATGTATAGAATAAATAAAACACATAAGAAATAAATAAAACGAATAAAATAAATGCCTAAGAAATAAATAAAATACACAATATATAAAATAAATAAACTAATGAACAATGTACAGAATAAATAAAACACGTAAGAAATAAACGAATAAAATAAATACAGAAGAAATAAATAAAATACATAAACACATGCAATAAATAAAATAACAAATGAAATAAGTACATAATAAATTAGCTGAAAATTAAGTTGAAAAAAAATAAAGAGAGAGATGGAGACACACAGAGATTCCACAAGGTTTTTCAATCCACCTCAGGCTTCTTTTCCGGAAACCCAAGCATTCATTTCCTGACAGGATGGTCCATCCAGCGTTTGCAAACCACAACTGCTCCCCCACGTAGTCTACCCTACTTAGATAACTTGGCTGATACTCCTTTCCCAAGGACGGGTTAGGCTCCACTTGCCCACCCACAGTCCACACACGCATCCACACACACACACACACACACAAACACACCACTCTTCACGTTTCCCTTGCACCCTCCCTCTCTTGGCCTTTCTCTTGACCTTGGAGACCGAGTGGAAATGATAACCTAGCTTCACACATACACACACACATACACACAAACCCTCGTTTCAAATCCTTTGGGCCTTGAGCTCCACCAGCCTCCTCGCTTAAAACTCCAAAACCAGAAGACAAACAACAACAACAAAAAGACTTAGCCTGAGATCTGAGCCAGGAACACGGGCCTCCACTCCCGTTGCCGAAAACCATCCCAAATGGTCCAACCTGGCTTGTAGGATGTGAGT